>JAHRHZ010000018.1:4788720-4854507 GCA_024137785.1 Ginglymostoma cirratum
GATGCTGCTTGACCTGCTGTGTTCATCCAGCCCCATGCTTGTTATCTCGGATTCTCCAGCATCTGCAGTACCTTTTATCTCTGATATAAACTAGTCCCACCTGCCTGCTCCTGGCCCATATCCCTCCAATCCTTTCCTATTCATGTACTTCTCCAAATACCTTTTAAACATTGTAACTGTACCTGCATCACTTCCTCTGGAAATTCATTCCACGCACAAGCCACTCTCTGCGTAAAAAAAAAATTGTCCTTTGTGTCTTTTTTAAATGTTTCTCCTCTCACCTAAATATATGCCCCATTGTCTTGAAATCCCCTACCCTAGGGAAAAGACACCTATACCCCTCGTTACTTTATAAACCCCTATAAGGTCACCTTTCCACCTCCCATGCTGTTGTGAAAAAAGTCCCAGCCTAACCAGCCTCTCATTATAACTCAAACCCTCAATGCCCACAACACCCCGGTAAATTTCTTCTGAACCCTCTCCAGCTGAATAATATCTTTCCTGTAACAGGGTGACCAGAACTGGACGCAGCAGTGGATGAATGGTGAGTTATGGCAAAGCCTTTGTCATTGTTTGATTAGACCATTTTTAAAGTGATATGGAATAATGTCTGAATCAAAATTGAATTAAAGGTCAGAGAGTTAAATGTAGATAGAAACTCCATTGAGTACAATGGTTTTTACACTCTAGGTCAGCACAAAAAAGAAATAACATCTTCTCAGATTGCCCAGAAAAGACTTTTTGCATTTCGTGCATATTGCAAAATTTTTTAAGTGCAGTCACTATACATAAAGGAAAGAGAGGGAGTTTCCATAGAATGTATCTTCAGTGATATCTCAAGCATTGTTCAGTCAATGGGGAGGCGATAGCCTGGTCGTATTGTAGCTGGACTGTTAGCCCAGAGATTGAGATAATGTTCTGGGACCATGTTGTGAATCCCACCATGGCAGATGGTGGAATTTGAATTCAATAAATATCAGGAATTAAGAGTCTAATGATGACCATGAAACTGTTATCGATTCTGATTGACTAATATCATTTAGGGAAGGAAACTTCCGTCCTTACCTGGTCTGGCCTACATGTGACTCCAGCCCCACAGCAATGTGGTTGACTCTTAACTGCCTTCTGGGCAGATAAGGATGGGCAATAAATGTTATCTGGCCGGTGGAAAGTATTATTGGAAAGTAAAGAGACAGCCAATTTCACACAGCAAGCCCGACAAACGGCAATGAGACCAATGATTGGATAATCCATCTGAGTGATGTCAGTTAAGGGATAAATGTTGGTCAGTTTTAATGATATCTTCATTAAACTGTTACGACATGTAAAAGTTTTGTCAATTAAGTAATTAACACACTGATTTATTACTGTATTTATTGGATTTGGATGTCAATGACCGACCAACATTTATTGCCCATCCTAATTACCCCTAAACTGAGCGTATTGCTAACACCGTTTCCAAGGGCAGTTAAAAGTTAACCCCATTGCTGAGGGTCTGAACATAGAATATAGAACATAGAGCACAGCACAGTACAGGCCCTTTGGCCCTCTTTGTTGTGCCAACCTATTATCCTACTCTAAGATCAAACTAACTTGCATGCCCTACACTTTACTGGAGTCACGTGTAGATCAGATATGTTAAGGATGGCAGATTTCCTTCTCTAAAGGATGTTACTGAGCCAAATGGGTTTTTACAACAGTCAACAATGGTTGTCATTAGGCTGGTGTTTTATTCCAGATTTTAACCAAGTTCAAAAATTTCACCATCTGCTATGATGGGATTGAAACCCATTTCCTCTGAATGTTAGCCTGGATTTCTGAATTACTAGCCCAGTGAATTCACCTCTACACTGCCTCCCCCAGAGACATCTCCACAAAAAATTAGAAACCACGGGCACCCAGTACATAGTCACTCCTCAAGGCCAAGTTCTAAATCAACAACTGCCGGTCTCTTTAAGGGTCTTTCTTTCATTACAGGACCCAGAGAAAAACACGTTTTGACAACCAGAGGTTACCAGAATGACCACAGAGCATTATCTCCCAATAGAACCAGATTTTGATTTCAACAATTATGTTTCTTGGAGGTTTTAGATCTTGCGTCCCTTTAAGAGTCGACCATTTATTAATTTGGCTGAATTCAGTTTAGTTTGGTTAAAGCTTTGATGTCATTGTTTTAATTGATTTATGAAACTGGAATAAAGAGAGACACCATCTGAAATAACTGCACAGAGGCTGGTATCCTGTCACCAAGTTGCCCTTTATTTACTTGTGCACAGTGCGCTGGCTATGGCCAGCCAGCTTAGAGTCAGTTCCTGAACTGAGGACATTCTAAATCCCCTGCGTATATCTGTCAGCCAGGACTCCCTGATTGGCCCAGATTAACAAACCCAATCAGGGATTTCATAGTCAATAAGATCTACCTGATTCCTATCGCTATAACTTCCATGCGCATTTGGGCTCCACAGGGACTGGAATATGGAATTAGCTACCAGTATGATATTTAGTTTAACTTGATGTTCATTAACTTCATTTGAAATTTTGATTTGTGTTCAGTAATCCTTCAAGGCATTGTCACCCCTTAGTTTGTATTGTTTGTTGGTGGGAGTGTTATAAAAGTTGTCATGGTCCTACCCTCTCATTAGAGACAGAGAGAGAGAGAGGGAGATGACTGGTGGTGGCTTAACCTGACGGTCAGCACACCTCAGGTGAGATTGAGAAGGAGAGCCCTTCATGGTGACCTCAGCCAGTATGGGTATTAAACCCATGTTGTAGGCATCACTCTTCATCACAAGTGAGCTACCCAACCCCCTTTAAAAAGAGATATTTTCCAAGACTGGTAGGCATTGAAGGGGCTGGAGTGTTATCTCTTCTCCGAAACCAAATCTTAATTTAAATTTTGTATATTATATTCAAAGGATGCTTTTGTGTACAGGGCTGATACACAGTGATTTGGTTTCATTTAAATTGATCGCTCCAAAGTGTGCAACCAGAAACTCCCTCCTGAGGACTACTGCAAAGGGATGGAGCACATCATCTCTCCCAGTCAAACTGTAACTTATATTTCATAAGTTACTTTTCATGATTTTTGTTGCAATGACCCTCTTAGGGCTAGCTACTTAAGTTAATTGATTAATTTGCTCTATTTGCTTTACAAATGAGAGCGTTCTGGGACGTTGAGCGAAGTGGGAGAAGGTAGATCGGTGTACTGTCGTATTCTGTGACTAAACCAACTAACGAGAGAGGAATTTGCACCTGATACCATACATCATCACCTGACTTAGTGATTCATTACCCAGCTTTGAGGAAAGATTGAAGAAGTCGGGACTGTTCTCCTTGGAGAGAAGAGGGCAGAGAGGAGATTTAATAGAGGTTTTCAAGGTTGTGAGCAGGCTGGATATAGCAGATAGGGAGAAGCTGTTCCCACTCCTAAAAGGCAAAAGAAGAGGAGAACATAGATTTAAAGAGACCTAAAATCAAAACAAAGGTGATTTGAGAAGAAAACATTCTGATGAAGGGTCTAGGCCGAAACATCACCCTTCCTGCTCCTATGATGCTGCTTGGCCTGCTGTGTTCATCCAGCTCTACACCTTGTTATCTCTTTCAACAGCAAGTAGCCCATTTCTGAAGAAGGGTCTCAACCCAAAACGTCAGCTTTCCTGCTCCTCTGATGCTGCCTGGCCTGCTGTGTTCATCCAGCTCCACATTGTGTTATCCTCAACAGCAAGTAGTTAAGGGTATGGAATGCACTGCGTGGAAATTTGGTGGAGGCAGGTTCAATTGAGACATTCAAGAGGGGCATTGGATGATGATTTGAATGGAAATAAGTACAAGGGTACAGCAATAAAGCAAGAGATTGGCATTAGCTATTGATTAATTTGTTTGAAGAGGTGGTAGAGGCACAATGAGCCAAATAACCTCTTACTGCACCATAAGAATTCAGTAATTCTGGGAACAACAAGCACAACTTTCTGACTGTTGACTGGAAGACTTCAATAAATAAATGGCTGATGTGATTAATGCTGGCTGAGTATTTTGGCGGTTTTCAGTGTTCGTTGGAGAAGCTAATATTGTAACAGTAATGTCACTGGACTAGCAATCTAGAACCCAAGGTAACTTTTCAAGGGCAATGTTTCAACTCCGACCATGGTGGATGGTAAAGTCTGAGCTCAAAAGGCTGGAGTCAGAACCTAACCCGTTGGTAACTAATGTTGATTGATGTAAAAGAAATGGAAAAATGCGTCTGGTTTATTAATGTATCTGAGGGGAAAGAAATCACCCGTCCTTACCTGGTCCGACCTATGTGTGGCTCCCACATCCACAACAATGCTGTTGGCTCTTCCCTGCCCTCTGGGCTATTAGAGAAGGACAATGAGCAAGCAAAACAAAAGTCCTGCTGAAGTAGTGAATCAACCAGGTAGGGTTGCAGATGTAAAGCTTCCAGACCCCACCCAACACTGTCTTTTCTGGGCGATGTATTAATTTACCAGTTGCTGGTGAGTTGCAGGCTGTTCTGTGCCTCGGGTTCCTAGTCACAATTTGAGATTGTGGATTGTGCAAAATTAGCTCCTACTGCCGTCAACATTTCCATCTTGTACAATTGAACCAAGTCCCAGAGTTTAAGTATTGACTCCCATTGTGTAAGCATTCAAATATTTTCCAGCATCTGGGTTTCACTTCTTGGATTTTGTTCTTCGGAAATTCCCCACCATCATCCCAACTACCATTAGTTGTCAACAAACTAAGAACCACACCAATGGGAGATTACGTCCAAGTTGCTAAGCAATAGAAAGGTCAGGAATATTTTCTTCAGTTGTGTACTCCATTTTTTGTTGACAGTTATATTTTTTGACTGATTGAGACTGTCTCGACTAGTATGCAGTAATTCATTGCAAAACCAATGTTGAAACCTGAAGACTTCCATAAATTCAGTGATAATATGGTTAGAACATTTCTGGAGATCCAGCATCTCTGACATGTTTCCCATCTTTAACAGACCCTACTCTGGTGTATTGGCTTAATGGCTCTTTCGTCAATGCTGTTTTAGTTATGGAATTGATTCTCAGCCGGCCAAAGATTCTTGAGTCTACCATTTCAAACCATAGATTGGAATAGAGTAGGTAACCTGCTTTAATTATTGTAATTAAAGCCTCTTAACACTATAAGCAGAGGAGTTGGTGTCCTGGTGAATACAGAACTCCAGACTAATGTTCCCGCAACATGGATTCGAATCCAATCTCGGCAGAAGGTGAAACTTGAATGCAATAAAATTATGGAATAGAAAGGCTGGTCTAGTAGAGATTGTCAACTGTGATAAAATTGCTCAGTGAAGAGACAGGACGACATACCAGGAGCAATGCCATGCATTAGTCTGCATTGGTGAGGTCCAGCAAGGACTAATGGTGGCTAGGGCATCGGTGGAGATGAGATGGCACAGAAGAGTGGCAACTTTCATTCCAGGGGCAGCAGTGCAGCAAAGGACACTCATGTCTGGCCAGCAGGCCCATGGCAGAGCACTTAACAAGGACTGTAAAGTTGGACACTTTCTTCATTTCTTTAGTTTTCTGCTTTTATACTCCATGTTTTGATTTATTTTTCTCTGTTCTAACATGGCACTGGAGAGGGGCAACACCATACAACACTTTTCACTGTATTTTGTAACAAGATACATGATCAATAAATGAATCAAATCAAATCATTTTATAGAAATACTCAACTTCCAGACCATCAAGCAACCTCAAAGTAACTTCTTTGGCAAAGGTTAGCACTTGGAAACTTTATCGAATCCTTACTGTGGGGGAACAGGTCATTTGGCCCAACAAGTCCACACTGAGTATCCAAAAAGCATCCCACTATCCTATCCCTGTAACCCTGCATTTCCCATGGCTAACACAGCTAACCTACACATTTTTGAACAGGGGGAGAAAACTGCAATGCCCAGAGCAAACACACACAGGTACAGAGAGAATGTGCAAACTCCACACAGACGGTCACCTGAGGCTGGAATTGAACCTGGGTCCCCAGTGCTATGAGGCAGCAGTGCTGACCTCTGCACCTATGATGCAATGCCCATGACCTTTTGTTTCAACTGCAATTCACCCAAATGTCCTGTGTTGATTTGGCCCTTCCTGCATTCCATCTGCAGATTCTCATTGCACTGAAATGCCATCACTCAGGCACAATGTTAACTTTGTAGGTGGCTGCTTTCAAGTCACTCTTTCAACAAAGACCAGGGGGGTTAGTCCCAGTGTCCTGCCAACTTTCCATCCATTGACTCCATCTACACGACTCGCTGCCTTGGGAAGGCAACCAACATCATCAAAGACCTCTCCCACCCTGGTTATAATGATCTGCCTGTACTGCACACAAAACAAAACTTTTCACTGTACCTTGGGAAAATGTGCCAATAATAAATGAAACCAAATCAAAATCAAATCAAATCAAATATTTACTCATTAATCAACAGTATTTGGTCATTGTCTTTTTTTTTGTTGGAGCTTGCTGTGCCTCCTACCTTACAGCATTGACTACATTTTGAAAAGGACTTAATTGACTGGAAAACACTTTAGAATGTCTTCTGGTGGTGAAAAGGGGCTCCGTAAGTGCAAGATTGTTTCTCCTTTGTATCTTGTAATGTCGACCAGAGACTGTTCAGCTGCTCTCTTTAGGGTCTTCCTCAGTCAAAGATTAAGTAGGAAGGATTTTCATTTTTAAAGTGCTGCGTCCAAAGCCAGAACTGAGTGGATACCACAAAAATGTGCAAAGTTAGTATGTTAAGTTGACATTCACATCATAGAGGGGGCTAAAAGTTATAAATGGAGCTCAATAACACCAACACCCTACCAACCATTTAATTACACAATTGACAAAGGAATTGTTAAAAGTAATCTGTTTACCAGGGCTCACACTGACTCACTGACTTTCTGACTGACTCAGGTTCCACCCCTCAAGCCCTGAAACTGGTGACAACATTTATTGCCATCCTTTGTCTTGTGGCTTTGGAGTTCACTTCCTATTGATTCTCAGAACAATCAGTCACCGCTCACCAACATTACACTGTTAGGGTGAGTTCAGGGGCAGGAGGATGAAAATAATATAAAACAGTGAATGTGAGTCGGGAAAGACAGTCAGAGAAACTGTTTTCAGACATCTCACAGGGGGTCATTGACGTGCACCTGAAACTGCCTGCTCAGGTGACTGGACTGGGAACACACACTCTGTGTATAAAGCGCCTTTTATAAAACCTCTGCGTTTCCCTAAGCTCTTGACAACAAATGTAATATATCTGAAGTGTAGCCGCTGCTGTAATGTAGCAAACGTGACAGCCAATTTGCACATGGCAAGCTTCCCACAGCAGCAATGTGATCATCATCAGATAGTCCATTGGCTGAGGTGGAAGAATTTTGTTCGTTAATAATCAAACTGAAGCCACATGCTATTTAGGGTTTTTCAACATTCTTTGGAGAGTGGGAGTATGCTCCTTCAGCCTGACCCCCAACAACTAAGAGGTCTGAGATAACAAGGTGTAGAGCTGGATGAACACTGCAGGCTAAGCAGCATCAGAGGAGCAGGAAAGCTGACGTTTCAGGTCTAGACCCTTCTTCAGAAAGTGCACTAAACAAATTTGTAGATGACATGAAAATAGGTGGGAAGTTAAGTTGCAATAAAGAATAAGGGATTTACAAGTGGATTTAGATAAAGTGGGACAAAATTTGGCAGATAGAATTCAATGTGAATGAGTGTGAGGTTCTCCATTTTCATAGAAGAATGAAAATGTGGCGTATTATTTAAATGAGAGAAACTTTAGAATGTTTATGTGCAGAGGGATCTGGGTGTCCTTGTGCATGAATCACAGAAAAATACTACACAGGTGCAGCAGGTAATAAGGAAGGCAAATAGAATTTTACCATTTATTGCTAAAGAAATAGAGTATTACAATAGGAACGTATTACAGGACAAGATGCATGTGAAACTACACTTGGAGTATTATGTGCAGTTTTGGTCCCCTTACTTGAGGAGGGATATAGTTGTATTGGAGACAGTTCAGAGGAGGTTCACTACTTTGATTCCAGAGATGAGGGGTTTGTCTTATGAAGAGAGATTGAGAGGTTCAGGCTGATATTTGAGTTTAAAAGGATGAGAGATGATCTAATTGAGGGCTATAAGATGCTCAAGGGGATTAACAAAGTGGGCAAAGACAGACTGCTTCCTCAGGTGGGACAATCTAGAAGGAGAAGGCATAGTTTTAGGACAGACAGGTAGCTGACTTAAAACAGCAATGAGGAGAAAATATCTTTCTCAAAAGGCCATGAGTCTGTGGAATCATTCTCCCAGAGTGCGGTGAATAATGGGACATTGAGTAAATGTAAAGAGAAGCCAGACAGAGTTTTAATCAGTAATGTTTTGAAGAGTGGGCAGAAAAGCAGAGTTGAGGCTGAGATGAGATCAGCCATGATCGTATCAAATGGCAGAACAGGCTCGAGGGGCTGAATGGCTTACTCCTGTTCTTAGTTCTTATGTTCAGTATAAAAATCCTAAACTTAATCCTTTTTTTAAATCTTCAACGGATTTGGGAATTGTTGGCAAGGCTAGCATTTGTTGCCCATCCCTAATTGCCCTTGAACTAAGTGGCCTGCTGGACCATTTCACAGGGAAGTTCACCACATTGCTGTGGGTCTGGAGTCACATGTTGACCAGACCAGGTATAGATGACAGTTTCCTTCTGTTAAGGACATTAGTGAACCAGATGGGTTTTTCCCAACTATCAACAATAGATTCAATGCTATCATTAGATTCTTAATTTCAGATACTTATTAAATTCAAATTTCACCCCTTACCACGAATGGGATTTGAACCTGGGTCCCCAGAACATTACATTGATTTATAGGCCAGTGATAATGCCACAAGGCCATTGCTTTGCCTCTGACAATAGCTCCAACTAATAACTGTATTTAAACAGAGCTCAAGGCCACATTTTCATGTGGGAATCTATATTTCAATTATCCACACTCCACGATGGATTACTAACTCACATTATCGACTTATTTTCTAATCTAACCTGTTCAGAGGTGTTATTTTCCACACCTCTGGGGCAGATAGGACTTGAACCCGGATTTCCTGGTTCAGGGGCAGGGACACTACCACCATGCTCTCCTTCTGTATAAAACCAATTCAAACCCAAATAGTCCTTCATTAATATATCCACCACCTGTATCCTCATTCTATTCGATCTCACGCATTCCTTCACACTCTATTAGATGATAACCCCACTTACCTGCTTGCTGTCAGTGATTCCTTGAGAGGTGAAATCTCTGGCTTGATATACCAAAGGTGGGCCGTCGATAACCATCTGGGATAGGGAATTCCCTGACCCTGAACTACAATTCCTCCACACCTGCTTCTTAAAGAAAATCCTGGCTGAACTACACAGGAATGACATCCAGTCAATGGATAGGGTCAGCAGAGCATGGTGCTTCAGTGAGTGAAGGATACAGGATGACAGGCTGTTCTGTTGGGACTTGGTGGTATAAATTAGTCGTGGGCACCTGTTCCTACAACCATATCTGGCATGCATTTCGAAAACATCACTGCAGTCAATGCAGGAGGAGGCCATTCAGCCCCTTATACCTCGAGCCACCACTCAACAAAACCATGGCTGACCCGCAGATGGGATCAAAAGTTGTTTCTGCAGCCATCGATTAACATGGTGCCGCTCAGAAGCTCCAAACCATAGCACTGTCCAATGTGCCCTTTTATGTCATTTTGAACCTTCAACAAGGGAGACAGGAAAATTGGTGAGATGGGAGGGACCAATTGTTTTGCCACACCAACCTTTTACAATTGCAAACATGCATTGAAAATAACATAAATGGCAAAAAAAAATCTTGGATTAACCTCGCCACTGTGGGGATAACTGTGGGGAGTTTGCATTATTTACAATGGCAATTTATTTAACAGAGCCTCACTGCTGTATAGCCAAGCCAAATTCAGTCCCTAACGGCTGAGTAAACTGCCTGATAAAAAGCAATCTCTTCCATTCACATAAACTGAACAAAAAAGCCTTTTGTTTGTGGATTTTCTGTATCAACACCCACATGTCCATCTTACAAATGGGCTTCGTCGTTCCATCTCATTCCTCCTAGCATGCTGTCTTTGTCTCTTCCCTTCTGCTTCCTATCATCAGCTGCTCCATTCTGAAACATGAGTCTGTGCGAGTCTGCTGTTAGCTCTTGACTGGCACGATCGATTATTGTGCCCAGGGTGAGGGATAAAGAGCTTAATCCAAAGTAAATATGCCCGAGCAGCTTGCAATGTCACAAGCCTGAAGCCTGAAGGGAAACAGTGCTCATTGTCACAACAAGAGATCGGTTAATAATCACTTTCTGAATATTCGGTGCTCAATTCTTTGAAGAATTTCAGTAAATGTCTCCACCGCAATGGGATATTATTGTCCTGACTATGTTTCACAGTACTCGAGATGCAATCACACTGGATGACATTAATGTACGGGTACATGAACACATTTGGACAGTGCTCTTTTGTCTCCTGAGTTAAACAATGCGCTAATCCCTTGATTTGAAATAGGGTTACGTCCCCATTTACATAACAGGCAGGCAACTGTTACACATGCACTCATCTTACAGAGTGGGATCTCCCTTGGGAGAGTCAAAGAATGGGCTAGGTGACATTGGCAAGCAGCAGGCCAGAATGAACAATGAAGCCATGGAGGGATAGACTGAGTACACTAGGTCAACATTCCATGGGCATCAGAAGAATGAGAGTCCTACTGGAACATGGCCAACTCTCCAGGGACTTGAGAAGGTTGATTCTTCCCCAATGCATGCATTAAATCAGATCAGCCATGATCTCATTGAATGGCAGAGCACCCTTGATAGTCTACTTATGCTCTTAGTCTACTTTTTCATTCACACTTGTAAATGGATGCAATTAGTATTTGTGGCACTGAAATCAATATAATGGCCCTTTCCTCACTCACCAATGACGCCTATCACTGACTCGCACTAAGTCACTGATAGCTGATAGACTATATGTCTTTGATATGATTCAAGCAGAGTCATTCAGCTTTGTGCACACTTTGGAATGTACTTGACTGGGAATACCCTCAAATTCTTTGTGACATGCTGTCGTGTGGTTCTGAGTTTTCGTCTGACCAATGTGAAACAGACTGACAGATTCTTGGCTGTTATAAAACATTTCTCAATGATCAGGTTTCCATTTACCAATGTCCATCATCATACACTATCAAGGGATAAATAAGTTGTGTGTGTGTGTGTGTGTGTGTGTGTGTGTGTGTGTTAGTGAGTGAGAAGTGGGGGTATGTTATGAAGAGAAATGGGATGATGACCAATGACCAGCACTTAAACCCAAAAATAGACACCGGAACATTGAAACTAGGACCTGACCTTCAGAGAGCCATAGAATACCTACAGTGCAAAAAGAGGCAGTTCTGCCTGTCAAGTCTGTACCAACCCTCCAAAGAGCAAAGAGCATCAACCCAAAAGCTGCCCCCACCCTATCCATCTAACCTGCACATCTTTGAACTGTGGGAGGATACCCACACAAACTCAGGGAGAATGTACAAACTTCACACACACAGTTGCCTGAAGACAGGATCAAACCTGATTTCTCAGTGCTATGAGGCAGTAATGTTAACTACTGAGCCACCCTAATAGGTCACCTCTTGATCTTAGAGCCATAGATTCCCTACACTGCAGATAGAGGCCATTTGGCCCATCAGGTCTGCACTACCAGGAAATTTAGCATGGCCAATCCACCTAACCTGCACACCCAGAGCAATGGGTGGAGACCCATGCCAACATGGGGAGAATACACAACCCCCATACAGACAGTCACCCAAGGGTGGAATTGAACCTGGGTCCCTGGCACTATGAGGTAGCAGTGCTAACTACTGAGCCACCATGTCACCCAAGTGAGGGCTTTGTTTCCCTTTTGTATCTCACCTTAAAACTGAGCTCCTTGACCAATCTAATATTGTAATACCTCCTTCCTGTTGGTTCTGCATCCATTATTTTGGCAATGTCTCATGTTCAGCTTGGCATATTTATCTTCGTGTAAGGAGCCAGACAAAAATAAGTTGCTAATCTAAACTCTTGCTGTGATCAGACCCTACGTGTATCCGAAGGGATATTTTTCCTGTTTTCTGCCTCAAAGCTTCGGCCTATAGACACGGATACATCAACAAAGGGGCAGAGCAACTATTTTTCCCAAACTGTTTGTTAGCTCTCTCTCAGTTCATGGTAGCAATTGATTAAATGCACTGTCCTGTTTTCTCACGAAGGAATAAATAGGCAGGAGAAGCTGAGCCTAAGTTATGACATTAGCACAAAATGCTCACAAGGTCACAACTATGCAAGACAAAGGAATTAAAATTAGCAGAGCCACCCTCATTAAAACCCATCATGCTCGAGAGGTCTTATCATTACAGCTGTCAGTGTTAATACAGCTCCCTGACACTCTGAGACTCAGTAGTTTTGCTGAGGCATTCCAATGATGACATTGAGACTCACTGTTTAAGCCAAAATATAGACTTGCTTTTAAATCAGTAGGATTTTTAAAAGTTGGATGTTAAACATTCATCACTATTCCTTTCCACTGCTCTAAGACATCAATCACTCTGTAACTATAAACCTTTCCTGTAAAGTAGCCAAGGGTGAGTTTCAAACAGATTCAAGGCATTTAAAGTGGCCTACAATTTTAACACACCAGGGCACTCCATGATGACAGTTAGGAAAAAGGTAAAATTCTGTATGTTGCTAACACCTCTTCATTCTCATGCTTTGTCTCATAACTCAGGTCTCATGTTTCTCATTACCTTAAAATTCCCTTCCGCACTTTGATTGTTCTTTCCAAAGTTAGGTACACAGGACTGGAAGGGGATCTGTTAAATGTCGCTGAACCAATTACAAGTATGGAGTTAACAATACCCCTTTCCGTTGTAATCTATAGCCTATTGATCATATCAAGCATCCAATGTTATCTCTTATTTAATTGGTAAAGATTTGACCCTCTCATTCTCTTGCTTCTGTAATTTCTGGCACCACTTGAAATCATAGAATCTCTATGGCATGGAAGTAGGCCACTCAGCCCAACGAGTTTCCATTGATCCTCCAGAGAACATTCTAGCCAGAACAACCCGTTACCCCAACCCTGTAACCTCACATTTCCCATGGCTAATCGACCTGACCTACACATCCCTGGACACTATGGGCAATTTAGCATGGCCAGTCCACCTAGCCGGCATATCTTGGGACTGTGGGAGGAAAACAGAGCACCCAGACATGGGGAGAACATGCAAACCCCTGACAGATAGTTACTTGAGAGTGGAATTGAACATGGGTCCCTGTTGCTGTGAGGTAGCAGCACTAACCACTGAGCCACCCTTGCCCAGGCCGTCCCACTTTGTTGACTGACTGGTGACCAGGCAAACGTTGGGGTGGGATTTCCTCTTTCAGTCCTCGAGCCAATTGTAGGCGCACCCCACCAAAAATATTCTCCCACTCCAGTTTCCCTATTCCCACTGAATCTGTCCATCTTGGAATGACTAATTTTCTACCACCAACTCCGCTCCCCCCACAACTACCCTACTACCTCGATCCCCATCCCACCACCACTCCCCTGTTACCTCCAACCCCTGGAGGGCTCCATTCCCTCTGGGGCTAGCTGCAGTTCCCAACAGTGACCACTGCCTGCTGAGCTGATGCTGGGACGAGAGAGCTGCCCATCATGTCAGTGCCCTGAAGTGGTACTTCCTCACTGAAGTCAGCAAAATTCTTGCCTCAAGCCAACATATGACCCCACAGCAGTGTTGCTCTGGGATGTTTCAGTCCAGCAAGGCTATTCCTTGACTTTTAACCTGGAAGTGGGTGTTTGGAACCCTATGCTGAGCTTTACATTCAATCCTAAGAGACTGTTTTACAGTTAACCATTACCATACACTTCACACATTCCGATCTTGATATAGTGCCCCCTTTAGCCATCCCCTGCTACAGATATGACGAAGAACGGGATACCGCCTTCGCACCTCAGTTCTGAGGAAGGGTCACTGGACCCAAAATGTTAACTCTGATTTCCCTCCAGAGATGCTGCCAGACCTGCTGAGTTTTTCCAGAAATTTCTTGCTCTGGTACTTCCTTGATCTCTGGCACACACAGCATACACCCTTCCTGTTGGAAAACAGCCAATCATAACTGCTTATTATCTATTAAACGACCTCTTCTTTAACACTTATGTGCCTTCATATCATCAGCCAGGCTCTTGAGCAAGACCTTCTCAAAAGCCATTTGGAAATCCCAGTCTACAATGTCCATTGTTTTTCCAATAAATTCTGTCACTTCCTTCAAAAAATTCATTTCATTTTTCAAGCTTCATACTGACTGGGCTAATACTGAGACAATATTCATTCAATCACTTTGCTGACAGAAAGAAGCTTTAACCATCGGAGACAGCAAGAACAGCAGATGCTGGAGTGAGAGTCAATGTAGTGTGGAGCTAGAGAAACACAGCAGGTCAGGCAGCGTTAGAGGAACGGAAAAGTCAATGTTTCAGGTCTGGACCCTTCACCAGTCTTGATGAAGGGTGTCTCTCCTTTCTGAACAGATGCTGCATTGACATCTCTCTAGTCCCCTCCATACCCAAGGGTGCTTGGAAGACTGTGGTTACAGCTTCATTATCTCCTCCCTGACTTCGCTCATCATTTTAGAATCGGGCTAAGACCCAGAGCTCTTACATTTCGAGTTCTTATATTGTTCAGTGCGATTCCCATGTCTAAAGTTGTCAGTTTCACCAGCCTCTGCCCTCGCACCCGTTTTATCCACTATTGTACCAAACCCATCTGTACAAACCAGAACAAAGTACCGACAGCAGCTCTGGCATCCCCCTTGTCACGGAATGGTTACAGCACAGAAAAAGGCCATTCAGCCCGGCGTGACTACACTGGCTCTCCAAATGAGCACTTCACCTATTGCTATTCCCCTGCCTGATCCCTGTAACCCTGCATATCCTTCCTTTCAGACAATTACTACTTGACAGTCACAATTGACTCTGCCTTCAGCAAACTCAAAGGCAACGCATTACAAATCTGAAATCATTCACTGTGCAATAATCTTTCTATTGCTGTCATCATTCCTTCTTTGTACAATCACCTTAAATCAGTACCCGTTTTGTTCTCAATGATTCCACCAATGGGAACAGTTTCACTCTCTCGACTCTGTCCAGTATCCCTGCTGATTTTGAATACCCCTATCAAATCTCCACTCAACACCTCCCCATTCTAAAGAGAATAGTCTCAACTTCTCCAATCTGCCTGTGTAACTGAAGTTCCTCATTGCTGGAAATGTTCTTGTGAATCTTTTCTGCAGCCTCTCCAATGCCTTCACATCCTTGGTGTATTGCTCAGAGATGGACGTCACACACCAGCTGAAGTCACACAAGGGTTTTCAATGAGTTGAGCAGAACCTCCCTGCTCTTTAAGAGATGAGAGCTTTTTGACTCATTGGCCTCAGCCTGTTTTTAGTTATTATTTTACTTTTTATGCGCGTTATAAATCTTTAAACCTATCAAACTTTCTTCTCACATTGCTCATTCTTAAGCTTCCCAATATTTCATCTTAGTTTGCTCCTGACTTATTACAGGCTGGTTGGGCAGCCAGGTGGCTGAGTGGATAGCACTGTTGGCTCACAGTTCCAGTGACCTGGCTTTGATTCCAACCTTGGGCGACTGTGTGTGGAGTTTGCACCTTCTTCCTGTGTCTACACGGGTTTGCTCTGGTTTCCTCCCACAGTCCAAAGGTGTGCAGGTGAGGTGGATTGGCCATGGGAAATGTGAGGTTACGGGGGTGGGGTGGAATGCTCTTCGGAGGTTCAGTGTGGACACGACGGGCTGAATAGCCTGTCTCCGCGCTGCAGGGATTCTAAGAGTGCAAACAGAGTTATTACAGGCTGACTTTTACTGAGTTAATTACTGGCTGATTGGAAATAAGCATCGGAGAGCAGCGTTCCCATTCCCACAGTTTCAATTTGAGTGTACAACACAGTAATGGGTTCAACAAGAGGGTTTTACTGAAGTGACCTTAAGATATCTCCCTGAAGGGTGTGTGCCTCGTGATAGAGGTCACATGACTCTGGCAGACTAAGAGTGGCATTTCTACCTAATTAAATTTCTGTTCAAACATCTGCCTTTTTATACAAGAGAAAAAGAAGGAATCAATCATAGAATCATAGAATCCCTACAGTGTGGAAACAGGCCCTTTGGCCCCACAAGTCCTCACCGACCCTAAGAGCATTCCACCCAGTCCCATCCGCCTATAACCCACCTAATCTACACATCACTGAACACTACGGGCAATTTAGCATGGCCAATCTGAAGGAATGTATTATCGTGTGCATTTTGAGTTTGCCAAATTACCAACCATATACACGATTGGTCTCACACATTAGCATTTTGTTATTTCCATCAGTCTCTGTATATGCATAAGTATTGTTGGGTTTTTTTTTCCCTCTGGTACGTGTGTGTTGTCGTTGGCTCTTTATCTCAATCATACTATTTCCTTAGAAAGTGCCATTCATTCTTGTTGTGGTGCTCATTTTTGTTCTATTTCTGTTGTTGGGTTAGTTGTAGACCTCTAAGACTGATGTTTGGTGCACAACCTTTGCAGATTGATCGTTCACCTCTTCCTGACCAGTTGCCTGCAGCTGAAGAACAGTTTCTTGCTGTGACGATGCTGTTTTCCCCAGACTGGACATGCAATCTGATCCTTTGCGTGCTGTCCTCCACAGTCTTTGCATCCCACCTTTAGTTCAAGCTGGTTCTGCTCTTTGTGCCTGGAGGATCTGTCAGTTTAATGCAAGACCTGGTCTATTCTGCCATTAATATGCTCAACCCCCAATTCACTTCTGCACCAGTCAGTTGCTCCCCCTGAGTACAAGTTTCTCTTCCCTCAGTAGGCATTCTTTCAATATCTAAGTCAAATACAACTTCATCCTTGATGAGATTATCCTTTAGTTGAACAAATTCACGGGTTTCTGCAAGTAGAGTTAACAATAATATGCTTTGTTCAATGGACTATTTTCACTTTGGTTACTAACGTATCATATGTGCATTGATTTACCTGGGCTCAAGGGTACCTTCAAAGCTGTTATTTTCTGCCGTGCATTTCTCTGCTCTTTGTAAAGATTTGGGCAGAATATATTTTGGATAATCTCTTTCCAACAGTGACAAAAGCATAGCAACATCCAACTGTTCTGGCTTGCTCAACAAATCTGTTGTAATTTTATAATTGTCCCATTGTACATGGAAGATATTCCAGTTTTGCTTCATATCCATTGTCATAGAGTCATAGATCCGACCAGATATTCTAAACTGATTTGCCAGCATTTGACCCATATCCCTCTAAACCCTTCCTATTCATAAACCCATCCAGATACCTCTTAAATGTTGTAATTGTACCCACCTTTACCACTTCCTCTGGTAGCTCATTTCATAAATGCATGACCCTCTGTGTGAAAAAGTCGTTCCTTTTGTCCCTTTTAAATCTTTCCCTTCTCTCCTTAAACCTATGCCCTCTATTTTTGGACGCCCACACCCTGGGGAAAAGACATTGACTATTCATGCTATCCATGCCCCTCATGGTTTTATAAATGTCCATAAGGTCACCCCCTCAGCCTCTGAAACTCGAGGGAAAATAGCCTCAGCCTATTCAGCCTCTCCCTGTAGCTCAAACCTTCCAACCCCAGCAGCATCCTTGTAAATCCCTTCTGAACCCTTTCAAGTTTCACAATATCTTTCCGATAGTTGGGAGACCGGAATTGAACACTGGATTCCAAAAGTGGCCTAACGAATGTCCTGCTACAGCTGCGACATAACCTCCCAACTCCTACGCTCAATGCACTGACCAATAAAGGCAAGCATACAGAACAGCTTCTTCACTACCCTGTCTACCTGTGACTCCACTTTCAAGGAACTATGAACCTGTGCCCCAAGGTCTCTTAGTTCAGCAACGCTCCCCAGATGGTGTAGGTTTGGGTGGGAATGAGGTGGTGGTTTGGGCATTGAGATAAAGGATCAGCCATGATCCAATTGAAAGGACGAGTAGGCTTCATGGGCTGAATAGACAGGGACATCACTGTTGAGGGAAGATGAGATCAAAAATCACATGACACTGGGTTAAAGTCCAACAGGTTTAGTCCAAAGAGATACGATGTTCAAATCATCGATCGCCAGTTCTGTCGTACCACAGCGAAGAGCCATAATGACTTCCTCTGAAGACAGACATGGGATACAACCGATAGGGTACCCTTCATCGTCCAGTACTTTCCAGGAGCGGAGAGACTACACCATGTTCTTCGCAGCCTTCAATACATTATCGATGACAATGCGCACCTCGCCAAGATCTTCCCCAAACCTCCACTTCTCGACTTCACACGACTCCCAAACCTTTAACAGACCATTGTTTGCAGCAAACTCCCTAGCCTTCAGGACAACATCAACCACAACACTATACAACCCTACCATGGTAACCTCTGCAAGACATGTCAGATCATCGGCATAGACACTGTGTCCCACCATGGGCACGGCAGATACTCATGTGACTCGGTCAGTGTTGTCTACCTCATAAGCTGCAGACAAGGATTGCTCCAGGCAATGGTACGTTGGCGAGACCATGCAGACGCTATGACAACAGATGAATGGACACTGAGCAACAATTGTCAGACAGGTATGTTCCCTCCCAGTGGGGGAGCACTTCAGTGGTCAAGGGCATTCAGCCTCTGATCTATAGGTAAACATCCCCCAAGGCAGACTTTGGCATACACAACAACGTAGAATCGCCGAGCAGAGGCTGATAGCCAAGTTCGGTACCCATGAGGACGGCCTCAATTGGGATCTTGGGTTTATGTTGCATTACAGGTGACCCCACCCACACTAAACACTCTCTCTCTCTCTCTCTCTCTCTCTCTCTCTCACACACACACACACACACACACACACACACACACACACACACACACACACACACACACACACACGGATCTGTGTAATTGCAGATCCATCCTATTTTGTTCAAAAAGCACACAATTTATAGACAATTAATGTGGCATTTTATAAGTTCCTATTTTGGGAATAAAACCAGGCTGACTGCAAGTTTACACACAGCCAGATTCTAACCAAAGCGTCTCGCCTAAAATACATTGCCTGACCTGAGATATCACCTCTGGTATACTAAAAAACCTTTAGTTACCTTGGGGCAGTGACTTGAAAGAAATTCTGGGATTTTTATATTAACGAATCGAAATCTGCATCTCCTTTCTAACTGATCAAAGATTTAACAGACATCTTAGGTGTGTTTAATACACTTCAGTTCTATGACTCTTTGATTTTTACTTATAAGTTCTGTGTCTAATGCCCTTTCTCTCACTGACACCTAAAGAAGGAGCAGGACTCTGAAAGCTTGTTATTTCAAATAAACCTGTTGGACTATAGCCTGGTGTTGTGTGATTTCTGATTTTATCCACTCCAGTCCAACACCGGCACCTCCACATCCAGGGAGATGATAATGCAGTTGTATTACAACCAGAACATTTATCCAGAAACCAATGTCATGATTTTAGTTTGAATCCCACCATGAATTTGAATTCAATTCAAAAACAAAATCTGGAATTATATATCGAATGATGATCATAAAGCTATTGTCAGTTCTTAGGGAGAAAAAAAAAACAGCTGACTCAGCAATGTCCTGTGAAGTGGGAGATCTCCTTGCTCTGGTCTATTCCAGGCCCACAGCGATGTGGTTATCACTGAACTAGTCTAGCAAGCCACTCAGTTCAAGGACAACTAGGAAGAAGGGCTACAAATACTGGCCCATACCTCATGAGTGAATCAGAAAAAAATGCCCAGTTTTGATAGCTCCTTGCAGCTTTTATTTCTTGCCACATGCACTGTATGTCCACCACCTTCAAGCAGAGACGGAGAGGGTGATAACGGATCAGTTGATTCCAAGAGGCTCTGGGTGCAGTCATATGGATGCAGCAATGTTCAGGGGCAGAAGAGCATATTTGAAAGGGAGTCCCCTCCCACATGCACCCCTTCACCCTTTGGTACCAATTTCTTTTGACCTCCTTAGTTGTCCCGTGGGAGAGAATCCGACCTCGATTCCACAACTCCTCGCAGCTCGTCAATTATTGGGATATTGAACAGTGGAAGGATAGCAAAGCCAGGATTGGCTTAGACTCCCATGCGCAATGTCAACGGGCATGCATTTCCTGCAGCCAACACCGGGTGGTGATCAGGAGCAGGAACCCTGGCAAATGTATTTTTATAACTGAAGCCAGTCTGCAGATGCATCTTGTGACGAAGGATCCGCAAACTGAACAAGGAACATGAAGCAAAACACAAAACAACAATAATTAGTTGTCATATTTCACCGTGACTGTTCTCTTAAAGGACAAGCTTTGGTTCAATGCTTTAAACATACAAAGATCATATCAATTACATTAAATGCATCTTCTGTACCTGACAGCATCAGAAAGGAAACTATCAATTTCTGCCTCATTCCTCGAACACACAAACACACAAAAAAAACTTTTGAAAGGCTTTTTAACAACTGCAGATCACCTTTAACTGCACCTCTGTCAGGCCTCAATAATATCAACACTTGGTTTCGGTGCCTGAACCAGCAGGATATGCCAGAGTAACATTGTACAGAATGCAGGCACTGATTAGACACAGCACACACTGAGCAACAGAACTAGCACAGGGTGGCCCTGCTTTTTTCGCCAGGAATATGAGCACAGGATAACTGACCTCCCACTCAAATAGAGGACGCGAAATCCAGCATCCTCCCAGGGCAGAGAAAAGAAAGGCTTGCGTTTATTTGGCGTCTTGTCACGACCACAGGAAGTCCTGCGATGTAACAATTTCTGAAAGGTCGCGCAGGAAACCTGAAAGCCAATCTCACAGGAATGTGAGAATTGCCTGGCAATCCCCTCTTCTAGTATCAGGTTATAGTCCAACAGGTTTATTTGAAGTCACAAACTTTCGGAGCTCATCACCTGATGAAGGAGCGGATCTACGCAAGCTTGTGATTTCAAATCAAACTGTTGGACTACAACCTGGTGTCGTGTGACATCTGACCTGGTCCACCACAGTCTGAAACCAGCACCTCTACCTCTGGCATCGGGTAGGGACAGATATTGGCCTTGACTCTGGGGAAACCACTCATTGCTTCACATTAATGCTATGGCGTCTTTTACACCCTCCCAAAAGAGGAGACGGAGACCTGGTTTAATATGACTCGCAGCAGGCAGACCCTCTGAAGGGTTCTTTTTTAACTATCAGTTAACAGTGGCTACATGACCACCATGCAATTCAATTCAAATTTCACAATTTGGCACAGTGGGATTTGAACCCGCATCTAGATTACCCCACATCACAGTACAGATCCTCTGAGTCACTGACCCCCAGTGAGCTGCAAGTGGTCCACATCATGTGACAAAATCTTTACTGACATAAAGGTGGACACCTGACATAAAGGTGCTGTCGTGGCCTTTGAGAATAGGGGCATTGGTTAGCTTGGATGGCAGATTTGTAACGGAGCCAACAACACTGGTTCAATTCCCACGCTGACTGAGATTACCATAAGGGACTCTCCCCCTCAGCCTCTCCCCTTACCTGGTGTACGGTGACCCTGAGTTTCAACCACCACCCATTGTCTCTATGTAATGACAGAGCTGGACTATGAATCCTTTGCCTTTTATTATATCCCTGAGACAGGAGGCCTGGGTTCAAATCCCACCTGCTGGAGAGCTGTCATAAATCACTGAAGAGGTTGATGAGAAAATATTTTACTCCGCTAAAGAGGCTGGGGAGGGGTGGGGGTAACAAAGGGATACAAGACTGCGTCAATCCACATTCCCTTTGGAGCACAGCTGCGTGCAACCCTAGAGACAGGGGAATCAGGCATCGATGTGAAAACACGCGTCCAAAACAACAGTACACTCCAATCCTCGTCACCAGCAAGATATGGGCGTTGCTTCACTGAGTTGTGTGAGCACAGCAAGTCTGATCAAAACAGGCGACTGCAATCAACCCTTCTCTGTTATTCATTTGTGGGATGTAGGCATTGCGGGTTGGGCCCAGCATTTATTTCCCATCCCCAGTTACCCCCTTGAGAAGGTGGGGGTGAGCTGCCCTCTTGAACCGCTGCAGTCCACCTGCTGTGGGTTGACCTACAATGTCATTAGGGAGGGAATTCCAGGATTTTAACCCAGTGTCAGTGAAGGAACAGTAACATATTTCCAAGTCAGGATGGTGAGCGGCTTGCAGGGGAACGTCAAGGTGGTGGTTGAACCTTGAGAAGAAATAAAAACCCCTTGCCTTTTGAAGGTAATTAATGGGGTAATGTTAATTAATGTGCACGGCTGAGTCAAGCTGTAATTGCACGTCATGGAAACTGACGACAAAGCAGAGACTTCACCGAATCACTCAGCCAGGGGCTAATAATTGACTTGGAACAAGAAATTCCTTTGTGTGGAGGGCTTCTTCCTAGAAAAGGAGGAGGGAGGCAATGGTGGGGTTCGTGGAGAGGCAGAGAATTTGGTTCTAACTGTGATCTGACATTTAACGGTTGGCGTTTAGGCAGCAGATATCCAGTGCTGTGAAAGTTTGCCAACTCCTTTAGGATGAAGTAGCTGGCGCATCATTGGCAGCTGGTCTTAAACCACAGGGTAAACACCAAATGATGGAGAGGTCCAGCAGCTGGCACACTGTTTTCCAGCTAAGCCTGTCATCAGGCCACCTCAATCCCCCTGACTCCAATCAGACACTGCCCACTGATCCTGCACATTCACACACTTTATCAGCTGGTGGAAGAGCACCATAGAATCCCTACAGTGTGGAAACTCAGCCCATTGAATTCACACTAACCCTCCAAAGAGCATCTCACCCTACCCCTGTAACCCTGCATTTCCCATGGCTAACCCAACCAGTCTGCACATCCCTGGATATTATGGGCAATTTGGCATGGCCAACCCACCCTCGCCTGTACATATTTGGACTGTGAGAGGAAACCCACACAGACAGAGGGAGAATGCACAAACTCCACACAGACAGTCACCCGAGGGTGAATTGAACTCATGCCCCTGGCGTTGTGAGGCTGCAGTGCTAACCACTGAACCACCGTGCCGCCCCAGAGTCAATGCAGGGTAATTGTATGGATAGGTTGGCAGTGCCATGCACAGTCTTCACAGATTACACTTAAGGGAACACAGCTATTGAGCAGGTCGGGGCACATCTGTTGGCATGGGGAGTGTAGTTCTGGGGCAAGGGGCTGAACTTGAGGGAATGAGAGCAGCAGAGGGGTGGGGTAATCTCTCCTTCAGTCTTCATTTATTCTTCTGTTTCTCTTGTCTTTCATTTCCAATTAGGCTGGGACTTTATTCCCTAGAGCATCTGAGGTTGAGGGGCATAGCTAGGGTGAATAGCCAAGGTCTTTTCCCCAGGGTGGAGGAGTCAAAAACTAGAGGCCATAGGTTTAAGGTGAGAGGGGAAAAATTTAAAAGGGACCTAAGGGGCAACCTTTTCATGCAGAGTGTGGTGCGTGTATGGAATAAGCTGCCAGAGGAAGTGGTAGAGGCCGGTATAATTACAACATTTAAAAGGCATTTGGACAGGTACATGGATTGGAAAGGTTTAGAGGGATATGGGCCAAATGTTGGCAAATGATTCTAGTTTAACTTAGGAAACCTGGTCAGCATGGACAGGTTAGACTGAAGGGCCTGGTTCCATGCTGTATGACTCTATGTCCCTTTCATTCCACATTATCTTATTCCCACACCTGTTTTCAAATCCCGCTCCCAATCTTCCCACTCTGTTCCTGAGCTGACTCAGTTCAGGATGGCAAGTGGCTTGGAGGGAAACTCACTGTTGGTGATGTCCCCATAAGTCTGCTGCTTTTGTGCTTCCAGGTCACTGTAGTCATGGATTTAGAAGGTGCTGTCAAAGAGACAAAGTAGCTGCAGAGCATCTTGTAGATTGTACACACTGCTGCTACTGAGCGCCAGTGATGGATGGAGTGGATGCTAGTGGACATAATGCCAATCAAGCGGTCTGCTTTGTCCTGGGTGGTACACCAAGTTTCTTCTGTGTTGTTGGAGCTGCACCCATCCAGGCAAGTGAGGAGTATTCCATCACAAACCTGACTTGTGCCTTGTAGACAGTGGAGAGGCTTTGAGGAGTCAGGAGGTGAGTCACTTTCTGCAAAATTCCCAGCCTCTTACCTGCTCTTGGGAACCACAGTGTTTATATGGCTGGTGTATTTAAGACATTTCCACTACTGCAAGCTGATACTCCAAGTTGCCAATTTATATAAATCTTCTGTTTATTGAGAGAATAGCTTTTCTGACATGGCAAGTTTCATCCCCATATCCACACACCACAGCGGGAGATATCAGGCAGTGGGGTACATTGATTAGCTTTCAAATCAAACAGAGTCTATCCTCCAACTTTCACTCTACCTTCCAGGACCTCCAGTGGTTTCAGGTCTGTGCCCTGGATTATTGCGTCCCATTCTGGGCACCATACAATTGGGAGGATGTAAAATCTTTAGACAAAGTGCAGAGGAGATTGATGAGAATGTCGCTGAGGATGCGGGGCTACAAGTTAGCTGTAGAATTGAGAATCTGGGACAGCCCTCCTCAGGAAAATGAAGGCTGCAGAGAGATCTGACACAAGTATTCAAACCCATGAAGGAAGGCAGGATAGAGTAAACAGAAAAAAACTGTGCCCATTTGATTTGATTTGATTTATTATTGTCACATGTACAGAGATACGGTGAAAAGTATTGTTTTGCGTGCTAACCAGGCAATTCATACCTTACATAAGTACGTCAAGGTAATAGAACAGAATGCAGAATATAGAGATACATCTACAGAGAAGGTGCAGAGAAAGATCTAATATACGGGAAGTTTGTTCATAAGTCTGATAACAAAAGGGAAGAAACTGTTCTTGAATCTGTTGGTACGTGTTTTCAAACTTTTGTATCTCTTGCCGGATGGAAGACCGTTGAAGAGAGTATAACCAGGGTGGGAGGCATCTTTAGTGATGTTGATTGTTTCCTGAGGTAGTGGGGAGTGTACTCATAGTCAAAGGAAGGAAGGTTGGTTTGTGCGATGGACTGGACTACATTCACAACTCTCTGTAATTCCTTGCTGTCTTGGGAAGAGCAGCTGCCCACACCAACCTGTGATGTATCCCAATATGGTGCTTTCTGTGGTGCATTTATAAAAGTTGGTGAGAGTCATTGAGGACATGCTGAATTTCCTTTGCCTTCTCAGGAAGTAAAAATGTTGGGGTGATTTCTTAACAGTAGCATTGACATGAATGGACCAGGACAGATTATTTGTGATACTTACTCCTAGTTACTTAAAGCTCTTGACCACCTCCACTTCAGCACCATTGATACGGACAGGGGTATGAGTCCTCCACTCCACTTCCTGAAGTCAATGACCGGCTCCTTCATTTTGCTGACACTGGGGGAGAGTTTGTTGTCCTTATACTTTGCCAATAAGCTGTCTGTCACTTTCCTGTACTCTGTCTCATCGTTGTTTGAGATCCGACACACTACGGTGGTGCCATCAGCAAATTAGTAAATGGAGTTAGAGCTGAATTTGGCCTCACAGTTGTGAGTGTTTTAGGATTATAGTAAGGGGCTGAGCATGCAGCCTTGTGGGGCAGTGGAGCTAAGGATTATTGTGGAGGTGGTATTGGTGCTGAGAACCGGAGGACACCAATTCATGGCAATTGTCAGAGAACCAGAGGTTTCTTGAGGGAAAACATTTTAACGCAGTCAGTAAATCAGTCAGAATCTGGAAAGGGTTGCCTGAGATGGTGGTTGGGGCAAATTTGATTCAGGCTTTCAAAAGGGAATTGGACAAAAATCTGAAAACAAAAAGTTTTGCAGAACTACAGGGCAAAAGGCGGAGACTGAGTTGCCGTTCCAGAGAGGGCTGGTATAGTAATAATGCCTGCCTATTAGGAGAGGTGATTGTACAGTGTCATTATCACTGGACTATTAACCCAACGACCAAAGTAATGCTACAGACACCAGGTTTGAATCCCACCACAGTTGATGTAAAATTTGATTCAAAAACAAATATTTCTGGAATTAAGAGTTTAATGATGACCATGAAACCATTGTAACAGGTCTGGAAAAACCCACCTGGTTCACTGATGCCTGTTTGGGAAGCAAACTGCCTCCATGTGACTCCAGACCCACAACAATGTGGTTGACCCTCAACTGCCCTCTGGGCAAATTGAGATGGGCAATACATGCTGGCCTAGCTAATGATGCCTTCATCCCGGGAAGGAATAATAAAGAAAAAGATGGGCTGATTGGCCTCCTTCTGTGCTGTGATCATACTATAATCTGATGGATCATGAGGCCCAGGTGGCTGGGTCATTTGTAGTATGCCTGTAATCCAGAGCAGATCCCACTGTGAAAGGTTGTGATCCTTTGTATCTCCCTAGATTACACAGCTTTAAAAGGAGACTCCCATTTAAGACAGAGATAAGGAGAAATTTTTTCTCCCAAAGGTCATGGGTCTTTGGAAGTCTGTTCCCCAGAGCTTGGTTGGTTTTGAGTCATTGAATAACTCTGAGGCTGAGGGTAGGTAGGTTTTTGACAAACAAGGGAGATGTGGAGTAGGCAGGAAAGGGCGCAAACACATCAGCCATGATCTTAGATAACAAGGTGTAGAGCTGGGAGAACTGCTGGTGCAGGCAATGGAGGGGCCGAATGTCTTAGTTTTCCTTTTATTCATTCACAGGATGAGGGCATCGCTGGCCAGGCAGCACTTATTGCCCAGAGGGCAGTTAAGAGTCAACCACATTGCTGTAGGTCTGGAGTCACATGTAGGCCAGAACAGGTAAAGATGGCAGTTTCCTCCCCTAAAGGACATTAGTGAACCAGATGGGTTTTTCCCAACAGTCAACAATGGATTCACGGTTATCATGAGACTCTTAATTCCAAACATTTACTGAATTCAAATTCCACCATCTGCCATGGCAGGATTCAAACCCGGGTCCCCAGAACATTATCTGAGTCCCCGGATTAACAGTCCAGCGATAATACCACTAGGCCATCGTCTCCCCTGTCTCTCATCGTCTCTCATACGCTCATTTTAACCTTCGCCCTCCTCCTCTCTCATTGACATCTCAAACCTGACTCCTCAGCCCCAAGGCCGGGGATGGACCCGAGCCCACCCACTTGTCTCGGGGTCCGGCTCCAGTGACGATCTCTGATGGTGACTGCCCGTAATCCCGGGATCGGCACCAGCTATCTGTGGGCCTGGGAGAGCAGGCTGACATCTCCAAGGTAACAACCTCCCTACCAACCCTTTCTCCCCTCCCCTCTCCTGTAAAATTCAGAAGCAGGCGGGGAGGCATCAAGGGTGGGCCACAAGCCGAGCTGTAACAAGGCCCACTCCCCCCATTCCCCAGCCCTTCCCCCAGACCCACCATGATGGGGGTGCAAAGGAGTGCAAACTGCCTTACACCTCTACGAGCCTGGGACCTCTACGTAGGGCGGATGTTACCCCTTGTGGGGAAATATTGAACAAGAGGTCCCACAGTTTTAAGTTAAAGGGCCATGGATTTAAAACAGAGATGAGGAGAAATTATTTCTCTCTAAGTAGTGTGAATCTGTGGATTCCGTGACCCCGGAGTTCAGTGGATGCTGGGACATTGAGGAAAAGGTAGACTGATTTTTAATTAGTAACTGGTTAAAGGTTATGGAGAGTGGGCAGGAAAGTGGAGTGGAGGCCGAGATGAGATCAGCCATTAATTGGCGGAGCAGGTTCGAGGGGCTGAACGGCCTATTCCTGCTCCTAGTACTTTCTTTGGAATGTGTTGACACAGTTGCCTTGCGAACGAGACAATAAAGAATAGAATTTAAACAATGTCTGAAAATAGCAGAGGAAGAACATAACAAAATAGTGTTCGCCAGAAAAATGACCTCTTTTTACTTTTTCAAATGATGATGTTTATTGCCCATCCCTGGGGCATGACATTCAACATTTAGAAGTGACGGTTCTCAGACCATAGAGAGGTGGCAGGTTTTGCTTCCCGGGACAATGTTATTGAAGCTGTTGGAATTCTCGCAAACAATACAGCAGTTTTCAAGGATATTATTTATGATGCATTCCCAAGGATGACCATCTAAAATGAATTTAGCTCCACAGTTTGAGATGGCAGAGTTTCAACCTTGACAGAGATAGTAGGAACTGCAGATGCTGGAGAATCTGAGATAACAAGGTGTAGAGCTGAATGAACACAGCAGGCCAAGCAGCATTGGAGGAGCAGGAAAGCTGACGTTTTGGGCCTAGACCCTTCTTCAGAAATGGGAGAGGGGAAGGGGGTTCTGAAATAAATAGGGAGAGAGGGGGAGGTGGATAGAAGATGGATAGAGGAGAGGAGACAGACAGGTCAAAGAGGCAGGGATGGAGCCAGTAAAGGTGAGTGTAGGTGGGGAGGAGATAGGTCCACATTGATTCCATTGGACTTCACAAACTTCAAAATCTCCCCTTCCCCCTACCGCATCCCAAAACCAGCCCAGTTCATCCCCGCCTCCTTAACCTGTCCTTCCTCCCACCTATCCCCCCCGCCCACCTCAAGCCCCACCCCCATCTCCTGCCGACTAACCTCATCCCACCCCCTTGACCTGTCTGTCCTCCCTGGACTGATCTATCTCCTCCCTACCTCCCCACCTACACTCACCTTTACTGGCTCCATCCCCGCCTCTTTGACCTGTCTGTCTCCTCTCCACCTATCTTCTCCTCTATCCGCCTCCCCCTCTCTATTTCAGAACCCCCTTCCCCTCTCCCGTTTCTGAAGAAGGGTCTAGGTCCGAAACGTCAGCCTTCCTGCTCCTCTGATGCTGCTTGGCCTGCTGTGTTCATCCAGCTCCACATCTTGTTATCACTCTTTCAACCTTGACAGTTCTTTTTTAGTTTATTCATGGGATGTGAGCATCACTGGCCGGGCAGCATTTATTGCCCATCCGTAATTGCCCAGAAGACAGTTAAGAGTCAACCACATTGCTACGGATCTGGAGTCACATGTAGGCCAGACTAGGTAAGGATGGCAGTTTCCTTCCCTAAGGGACATTAGTGAACCAGATGGGTATTTTTCCCCCAACATTCAATAATACTTTCATAGTCATTATTAAACACCTAACTCCAGATATGTATTGAATTCAAATTCTACCAGCTGCTATGGCTGGATTTGAACCTGGGTCCCAAAACATCTCTGGATTAATAATCCAGCGATAATACCAGTAGACCATTACCTTCCTCAAAGCACTCCTCCTGCAGGATCCTAACTTTCTTCTTCCCCTTCTTGCAGCTTATTCCTCTGGATCCATTTCCTTGACGGCACAAGCTATATTCAATACCCAAGAGTTATAATTTTTTTTTCAAAATCCCAACTGCAGCTTTCAATCTTCCTGTGGTTAACAACATGGTCATGTAGTGGAGGTGTGTTAATATTGTTTAGCTGCATAGCCGTTATCCAAGAATTGCATGCCAGACCACAGGAGTCTACATTCTCCTTCAAGAATAACAAGGGGTCATTTTTGATCCTAACTTCCCAATGAAAATCGGGCGGGCTGTTAAAACTGATCGGATGATCCCACACCTATTGAAATGTCTTCCATGTTAGAATCGCCGCACGATGCCATTCATCCCATTGCGTCATTTCTAGCCCTTTGCAGCAGAAAACTTGCCCTGTATCACCTGCCCACCTCAATATTTCTTTAGACAAATTTCCCTTTGAAAGCCTCAATTGAATCCACCACCGCCATAGTCTCAGGCAGTGTATTTCCGACCCTGATCACTCACTTCACAAAAATGGCTTTCCTCACATTCCCATGCTTTCTTTTCCCTTTTCCTCTTCTATCTTTGTTTCTTGAGGTCAGCCAAGACCTTTTCTATAAATACAGGTCAAAATGCACTGGTGTCCTCAGAGCCCAACTGCAGTTGTAACCCTCAGTTAACCAAGGTGAGGGTTTACTTCACATGGCCTTTGAAGACCTGGGGGCGCAAGAGGTACATGCAGTTATTTCAATATTAAAGAGTTCCTGTTGAATGTTGAATGTCTCAGATCTATGCTGAGGTGAAACAGATTCTGGAAAAAAAACAGTAAAACCTAGGGATAATGCTAGATTTGTTTTATATTCATTCATGGGATGTAGGCGTTCTGGCGACTAGCATCTATTGCCCAGCATTCAATGAGGTCATGGCTAATCCAATGAAGGCGATGGTGTTTTGTTTGCCTCAAAACAGGGGAGATGATAGCCGAGTGGTATTATCACAGTTCTGTTAATCTAGCGACCCGGGTAAGGTTCTGGGGACCTGGGTTCAAATCCCACCATAGCAGATGGTGGAATTAAGAATCTAATGATGACCGTGAATCCAATGTTGATTGTTGGGGCAAAAAAACTCATCTGGTTCACTAATGTCCTTTAGGGAAGGAAAATGCTATCCTTACCTGGCCTGCAGGTTGACACTTAACTGCCCTCTGGGCAATTAGGAATGGGCAATAAATGCTGAATGGTCAACAATGCCTGTGAATGAATAATGGTAAAAAAAGAACATTGTTTCAGTGTGACCAATATATTCATTTCTAAGTGTTTCTGTTTGTTTACATTTTCTTTTCCTCAGAGTTTCTATGTGTTTTGCATGTTTTATTGACAGCTCATCAAAATAGCTGCTCCTTGCATCTGGTTTCCATTTCTTTCTACAACTTCGTTGCTTTGTCTGGAGTCCACATCCAGGCGTAGCCAATGCCCATTAAGGGTAAATAGACTCACAAAAGTAAATGCCAAACCCTTTCCTTTGCCATGATTCACCTTTATGCCCACGGTTGCCCCCTAGTGACTATCCAGTGGTTCCATGCTGCCCGAAATTCCATTACTGCCGGTGGAAAGCAGGAAACATGGCAGAATTTGTGCACAAAAAGTTCCCATAAACAGTTCTGTATGGTAACTATTGACAACGATACATGGTCTTTGAAAAAGGAGACCTGATGTCCAGCTGGGAGGGTCTCTGTTTAATGTCTCAGCTGAAACACAGTGCCACTGACAGCCCAGCACTCCATCAGCAACGCATTGGAACATCAGGTGTCCGGTGGCTGGAGAGAAATGGGATCTCAGGCTTTTCTGACCACAAGGTAAAAGCAACTGAATCACTGTTTAACCAACACTGGGAGAATGTGGAGTGGGTAGGCGACAATGAAAAGGCAGGAAAAACCATTGATTGTATCGGTGAACACTTTGAAGTAAGGACTCAACAGGCCGATTGTCCTGCTTCCACACTGTCGGGATTCCATGATTCATCGGGATTCTGGAAAACACTTGTGATTCCTTCCATGGTGATGTTCTTTGATAAATGGCTCTTTCATAAGAAGGAGATTCAGCTCATATTATCAACTGGTGTAACATTGAGCAGAAAATTGCAGAAAGTCAAAATGGCTCCTATTTTCCATGTTAAATATAAAGTAAAATGTAAACTTTCAAACTCTTTGAGGAGATTAAATCCAAGGGGCTGTTTATTTATGTAAATCAAGTCAGTAAATGTAGACATTTGTTTACTTGCGTAACTGTGGCATGCAAAGGGAATAGTTTCCCTTTCAATTGTGTGGGTTTGGCTCTGCACATCTTGTGGAGACTGGTATATAACCATCTTGTAGAGATTGGTATGTAACCATCTTGTAGACATTGGTATGTAACCATCTTGTAGAGACTGGTATATAACCATCTTGCGGAGACTGGTATATAACTATCTTGCAGAGACTGGTATATAACCATCTTGTAGAGACTGGTATATAACCATCTTGTGGAGACTGGTATATAACTATCTTGCAGAGACTGGTATATAACCATCTTGTAGAGACTGGTATATAACCATCTTGCAGAGACTGGTATATAACTATCTTGCAGAGACTGGTATATAACCATCTTGTGGAGACTGGTGTATAACCATCTTGTGGACACTGGTATATAACCATCTTGTAGAGACTGGTATGTAACCATCTTGTGGAGACTGGTATGTAACCATCCTGTAGAGATTGGTATATAACCATCTTGTGGAGATTGGTGTATAACCATCTTGTGGAGATCGGTATATAACCATCTTGTGGAGATTGGTGTATAACCATCTTGTGGAGATCGGTATATAACCATCTTGTGGAGGCTGGTATATAACCATCTTGCATTTCTTGCCAAAATATAACACCTCACTCATACCACCACTTGGCGATAGTTTGCCTGCTCTGCAACGTTGTTGATGCCTTGTGATCCTGCTCACGCACGATAAAACATAGGAGCAGAATGAGGCCATTCAGCCCATCGAGTCTGCTCCACTGTTCAGTGATCTCATAGCTGATCCGATCATGCTCAACTCCAATTTCCCACATATCCCTGTAACTGACATACGAGGAAAGACTGGATCGACTGGGCTTGTACTCACTGGAATTTAGAAGAATGAGGAGGAATTGCACAGAAACATATAAAATCCTGATAGGACTGGACAGACTAGATGCGGGAAGAATGTTCCCGATGTTGGGAAAGTCCAGAACTAGGAGTCACAGTCTAAGAATAAGGGGTAGGCCATTCAGGACTGAAATGAGGAAGAATTTCTTCACTCAGAGAGTTGTGAACCTGTGGAATTCTCAACCACAGGAAGCTGTTGTCACCAGTTTGTTAGATATATTCAAGAGGGAGCCGGACTGGCCCTTGTGGCTTAAGAAATTAAGGGATTTGGTTGGGGAAAGCGTGGGAATGGGACCTTGAGATTACATGATCAGCCGCAATTGTATTGAAAGGTGGTGCAGGCTCGAACGGCCGAATGGCCTACTCCTGTACCTATTTTCTATGTTCCTATATCTCCAGAACCCTTGATTCCCTTACTGATTAAAAACCTAACTCAGCCTTGAATTAATAGGCCAGCCTCATCAACCCTCCTTGATAAAGAATTCCACAAATTCGCAGCCCTCTGAGAGAAGTAAGTTTGCAGATGATACTAAAATTCGAGGTGTAGTGGACAGTACACCTGTTTTCTCAGAGTACAATGGGACCTTGATGGGCTAATGGGCTGAGGAGTGGCAGATGGAGTTTAATTTAGATAAATATGAGATGTTGCATTTTGGAAAGGCAAACCAGGGCAGGACTTATAGACTTAATAGTAGGGTCTTGAGAAGCATTGCTGAACAAAGAGACCTTGGAGTGCAGGCCCATAGTTCCCCGAAAGTGGAGTCGCAGGTAGACAAGGCAGTGAGGAAGGCTTTTGGTACAGAGATAAAAGGTACTGCAGATGCTGGAGAATCTGAGATAACAAGCATGGGGCTGGATGAACACAGCAGGTCAAGCAGTATCATAGGAGCAGGAAAGCTTGACGTTTCGGGCCTAAACCCTTCATCAGAAATGGGGGAGGGGAAGAGGGTTCTGAAATAAATAGGGAGAGAGGGGGAGGCGGATAGAGGAGAGTTGCAGTGGGACAGAGATTCCCTGAGGTTTGTCCGGAGGGAGGAGGGTATCTTCTTCAGGGTAGGCATCTTTAGAAGAGGCTTCGCAGTGGGGTTAAAATTGTATCAGAGATAAAAGGTACTGCAGATGGTACACTTGCTTTTAGTCAGTGAATAGAGTATTGGAGTTGGGGCGTCATGTTGCAGGTGTACAGGACATCGGTTAGGCCACTATTTGAATACTGCATTCAATTCTGGTCTCCCTGAAAGGGTGGAGAGAAGATTTATAAGAATGTTGCCAGGGTTGGAGGGTTTGAGCTATAGGGAGAGGCTGAATAGGCTGGGGCTATTTCCCCTGGAGCATCGGAGGCTGAGGGCTGACTTTATAGAGGTTTATAAAATCATGAAAGGCATGGAATGGGTGAATAGCCAAGGTCTTTCCCCAGGGTAGGGGAGTCCAAACCTAGAGAACATAGGTTTAAGGTGAGAAGGGAAAGATTTAATAGGAACCTAAGGAGCAACTTTTTCATGCAGAGGGTCGTGCGTGTATGGACTGTGCTGCCAGAGGAAGTGGTGAAGGCTGGTACAAAATCAACTTTTAAAAATCATCAGGATGGGTGCATGAAAAGAAAGGGTTTAGAAGGATATGGGCCAAATGCTGGCAAATAAGACTGGATTAATTTAGGATATCTTGTAAGTATGGACTGGTTGGACCGAAGGGTCTGTTTCTGTGCTGTACAACACTATGACTCTATAACATTCCTCCTCATTTCTGTCTTAAATGTATGATCCTCCTATTGTGAGAATTTGCCCTCTGACCCTACACTCTCTCACAAGGGGCTGCAACCTGTCAGCATCTATGGATGAAAGATGGTCGTCTTAAAAATTTGGTGTCATCCACAAATTTAGCAGTTGTCCTTCTGGCTTCAAAGTCAAAACTGTTAACACAAGTTATATAAAGTCAGCAGTGTCCCAGCGCTGATTCACATGGGACATCTCCTTCCAACTTCAGGCCACCCTCAACACTTGGTCTGCTCTCTGTTTTCTGCTCTGCTTTGGACAAGCCAAGTGAGGCAGTAGATGCCTGTATCAATACTTACATACCGCAAATGCCAAGAAATTATCCAGAAGGCTTTTTGAAGAAGTGTCGTACCAATGCAAAGAGTTAACTCTGTTTGTCTCTCTCCACAGATGATGCCAGACCTCATAGAGTCCTAGAGTCATGCAACATAGAAAGATCTCCCTCGTCAATGCAGGCCAACAAACACCAAACTATACTTGCTCCATAGCCTATAATGCCTTAGCAAGGGAAGCAAGGTGGCTCAGTGGTTAGCACTGCTGCTTCACAGAGGCAGGGAACTGAGACTGATTCCAGTTTTGGCCGAGTGTGTGCCTATTTTCCCTGTTTCTGCTGGATGCTCTAGTTTCCTCCCACAGTCTAGAGACATGCACCTTAAGCGGATTAGCCAAGGTTAACATGGGGCTAAAGGATTAGGCTGGGTCTGGGCAAGATGCTTTTTGGAGGGTCAGTGCAGACTCAATGAGCTGAAAATCCTCCTTCTACACAGTAGGGATTCTATGATCTTAAGTTCAGATGCATTTTGAACATTGTCAAATTATCTGCCTCCACCAGCCTCTCAGGCTGTGCATTCCACATTCTGGATGAAAAACAAACTTTCTAATGTCCCCTCAGAACTATTTGCTCCTCACCTTAAACCTTTCCAGCCTCTTCAGGAATACTGTCTCCAGTTCCAGTCACCCTATTACAGGAATGATATATTTAAGTTGGAGAGGGTTCAGAAAAGATTTACCAGGTTATTGTGGGAACGGAGGGGTTGAGTTATAAAGATTTATCATTTTTTTCACTGGAGAGTAGGAGGGTGAGGAGTGACCTTATCGAGGTTTATAAAATAATGAGGGACATACATAAGGTGAATGGCAGGTGTCTTTTCCCTAGGGTGGCGGATTTCAAGGCCGGGGGAATAGTTTTAAACTGAGGAGAAAGATTTAAAAAAGACATGAGGGGCAACTTTTTTTTTACACAGAGCTCATGTGTGAATTGAACTTCCAGAGGAAGAGGTGGACGTGGGCACAATTACAACATTTAAAATACATTTGGATAAGTACATGAATAGGAAAGGTTTGGAGGGATATGGGTCAAGTGCAGGCAGGTGGGATTAGTTTAGTTTGGGATTATGGACTGGTTGGACCAAAGGGTTTGTTTCTGTGCTGTGTAACTCTATATACCCTCTGGCCTTAGATCTGCTGAATTTCTTCAAGCAGTCTCTGCATTTCATAGAACCCCTACAGTGTGGAAACAGGCCCTTCAGCCCAACAAGTCCACACCGAACCTCAAAGCATCCCACCCAGACCCTTCCCCCTATAACCCACCTAATCTACACATGTCTGAACACTATGGGCAATTTAGCATGGCCAATCCACCAAACCTGCACATCTTTGGACTGTGGGAGGAAACCGGAGCACCCAGAGGAAACCCACACAGACTCAGGGAGAATGTGCAAACCCCACACAGACAGTCACCCAAGGCTGGAATCGAACTCAGGTTCCTGGCACTGTGAGGCAGCAGTGCTAACCACTGAGCCACCGTGCTTGTTAAAGAATTTAATGTCCTGATGTTGTGTGGTAAATACAATGGGAGATAGATCAGTTAGTATGTTCGATGTGACACAGTCCAGGCTAAAGTGCATTCCTTATTTTCGATGCAGGGCGCCTTTTTTTTTAATAAAAAGATAGTCTGGCTTTTTAACCTCTGAGCCCAAAATGAAAAGGTAATTTACCGACTGCAGCTAGTGAGAGAGAAGCAGCGACAATTATCACAGTCTCATCCTCCAGAACCCTGGACTGACCGGAAGCAACACCATGGGAGATCCATCAGTACAAATAAATATTTTACAACATGAGCACTATTTCATATGACAACGATTGTGATAAAATGAAAGCTAATGAGCAAAACCCTTAGCATTCCTACAGGAATTTATTAAATTTGACTTTTTAAAAGCCGGCAAAGGACATGGCATTAAGAGGTTTTATGACACCAATTAAAACTTATTGATGTCAACTATTGCATAGCATTTCAAAATGTTTTGCTGTGTTTGCATGCTGAATATTGTTGGTTGGCCAGTGAATAATAAATGATTTATACCGAGATTTTTGTTATTTGCTTGACAGATAAAGACCCAAAGGAGCAAAGCAGAGCATGGCATATTGTGAACACAAACACATTTCCATTAATCACACCTCTGGGACATGTTGAGTACTTTAGAATAAATGAATTACTTTTTAAAAGATACAGTCACTGTTATGGCATAGGTAGGACTGTACACAGCAGGATCCCAGAGAGGAAATTTATCAATTAGCTAGTTCATCTTTTTTTTAGAATGATATGTTGGCTAGAACACTGGGAGAACTCTCCCCTCAGTGTTTTTCAAATCCTGTCTTGATACCTATCGCATTCATTTCAGAGGCCAGATGCAGCTGCAAGTCAATGTTTCAGTCAATGCTGAAAATACAGCACCTCTGATGATGTAGTTCTCCCTCAGTACAACACAGAAATATCAGTCTAGATCATGTTCTCAAATCCTACAATGGGGAAGGAGCCTGTAAGCCTTGAAACTACTATAGAAAGGATATTATTAAACTGGAAAGTGTGCAGAAAAGATTTACTAGCATGCTACCTGGACTAACAGAGCTGAGGTTTAAGGACAGATTGGATAGGTTGGAACTTTTCTCCCTGTAGGGTAGGAGACTGAGGGATGGCCTTAAAGAAATCTATAAAATCATGTGAAGTATAGATAAGGTAGATAGCCGACATTTTGTCCCCATAGTAGGGGTGTCTAAAACTAGAGGTCATGGCTTTGAAGTGAGAGGGGAGAAATACAGAAGGGTCCAGAGGGGCAATTTTTTTCACACATAGAGGGTAGTGAGTGTCTGGAATTGGCTTCCAGAGGTAGTGGTGGAAGTCAATACAATTTCATCATTTAAGAAATGTTTAGACAGATACTGGATGGGATGTGAATGGACAGATGTGGACCAAACGCAAGCAAATGGGACTAGTTTAATTGTGAAAACTGGGCAGCATGGGCAAGTTGGGCCAAAGGGCCTGTTTCCATGCTGTAGACCTCTATGAGATGAGACTTGGACCCAAGCATCCTAACTCACGGGTGGGGAACACTACCACTGTCGAACTAGAGCCCCTTAAACAATAGTGCAAATGAACTCTCCAGGCATTTATCTCATTGTTACTTGGGCAAACCCTCTATGAACACAAAAACAAGAAGCTGGAAATAGTCACATCAGGCAGCATCTGTGGTGTGAAACAGAGTTATTGACCTGAATTATACCAGTCCTTAACTTGGCAGGTCAGACAACAAAGGTACTGGTAAAATAACTCCCCAGTGTGGTCCTATTGCCAGGGAAGATGGCCAGTGTCTGGCTGAAGCTGGCCTTGGGTGCATTCCATAAGCAGACCATGTCTATAATTGAGACATCCATTAGGGTGCGTCAACTGGAACCAATGGCATTTGGGCAATGGCTGGATGACCCCATGGGGAGGTCAACCAAGGCTGACTTCCTGTGAAAGCCCAGGGAGAGGAAGAGCCTATCAGAACCAGAGAGTCCATCACCCAATCAGGGGGTTGCAGACACAGCAGAATTAGATAACCCTCCCCTACAGGGGTTTCCAGCCAAATTGATTGGACTTTTTCCCTCAACCATCTTGAATGTATTGTACATACGTACCTGTACCAGGACAACTCTATATTGAGACCCTTAAGTTCCCAATTGCCCCAGTAGCACCCACCTCTCCCAGTTGAGCTACTAAGACACCTGCCCTGTGACTGAGCCATCCCACCATCTTAAATTGAACCTGGAGGTGACCCCATTGTGGGCTACCTCCAGTAAAAATCATACTGCCACTTGGTGGTGAAACAAGTAGGCTTTAAGGATCAAAAAGGCTATTTAAAATTAGAAACAAGAGACATGGCTGAGGTATTAAATGAATACTTCCTAGCTGCCTTTACCTATGAGGCAAATGCTTCCCAGCCCTTAGTCACAGGGGAGGAATCTCAGACATAGGAAAGGTTTCAAATAACAAGGAAGATGCATTAGATGCATTACTTAAAGATGATAAGGTATCAGGTCAGATGAGGTGTATCCAAGGATACTGGAAATTTTAGGGGCACCGGCAATGATCTTTCAATCTTCCCTGGATTCGAGAGTTGGGGGGTTGGGGTGCGTGCTGAATGAATGAAGAATTGAGAACATTACTGCCTTGTTCAAGAAAGGTCGTGAAGATAGGCCCAACGTTTTGCGCACCAATCAGTTTAACTTTGTGTTGAGATATCTGCCAGAAACAATAATGCAGATAGAACTAATCATCCCATTGAAAATGTGGATTGATTTGGGAGGCGCAGAACGTAATTGTTATGGGATCATTGTGACTAACCTACTGGAGTTCTTTGAAGAGTTAACAGAAAAGGTTGATGAGGATAATGCTGTTGATGTGGTGTACACGGACTTCCAGACAGTGTTTGCTTCAATGGCACACAACAGATTTCGGAGGAATGTTATAGCTCATGGAATAAAAGGGACAGTGGCAACATGGATATAAAACTGGCTGAGGGAAAGGAAACAGAGAGTAATAGTTCATGGGAATTTCTCAGAATGAACAAAAGTTTGTAGTGGAGTTCTCCAGAGGTTGACAGGGGGACATTTGCCTTTGCTGATATGTTATAATGGTCTCGGTTTTCGCGTACAGAGGACCATTTCAAAGTTTGTAGACAACACAAACTTGATAGTGTTGTGGTGAAGAGGACAATACAGAACTTCAAAAGGACATTGACCCGTTAGTGGAATGTGTGAATAGGGCAGGAGAACTTTGTTGTGAGGAAGTGTGGGGTGATGCATATTGGCACAAAGAACCTGGTATGGAATACAAGGAATGATTGTAAAGGGTGTGCCGGAGCAGAGAGGTCTGGATGTATATGTGCATAAGTCATTAAAGGTGGCCAGACAGGTAGAAAGAGCAGTTAGTAAAGCATACAGTATTCAAGGCTTAATAAACAAAGACATGGAGTGCTAACTCTAATGAAGGAGGACACTGGTTAGACCTCAGCTGGAGTACTGTGTACAGTTCTGGGGGCCATTTTGTAGGAAGAATGTGAATACCTTAGAGACAATGCAAAAGATGTTTACAAGAATGGTTCTGCGATGAGACACAGTGGCTATCTGGAAAGATTGAAGAAGATGGGACTGTTTTCCCTGGAGTGAAGGCTAAGAGGAGATTGCTAGAAGGTTTTCAAATCTTGAGGGCTCTGGATAGAGTTTATAGGGTGAAATTCTTAGCAGTAATAGAGGGATTGAGAACCGGGGGGCGCAGTTTAAAAGCGTTTTGCAAAAGAAGCACGTGAGGTGAGAGGGAAAAAAACAATTCACACAGCGAGCAATTTGACAAGAGAATGCACTGCCTGGAAATATGGTGGAGGCAGGTACAGCGGAGGGCATCGGATGATTATTTAGATAGAAACAATGTACACGTTTACCGGGAAAAGGCAGACGTTGACACTAATTCAAAATGCGTAGAGAGCCATTGCAACACAATGAACCATATGGCCTACTTCTGCACCCTCATTCCAAGAAGTATGATCTGTGGCCATAATGTTGGTCCCAAAAATGGTGGTAAATTCCAGTCAAGCATTTCACATCAATGTCATTAGACCCTCTCCAATCAGTGACAGCTCTTCCATTAGTTACTATAATCACTACACTTTGTTTTGCTGTCAAAGTCATGTGGATGCTGGAAATCGGAAGCAAAGACAGAAATTGTTGCAGTTTCTCCAGCAATTTCTCTTTTCGTTTCTGATGCTTTGAAAGCATTTCATTGGCTAGGAAATGCTTTGTGATAACACAAAGTTGTGAGAGGTATTGTAAAATTGTATGCCTTTCCTGAGTGATAGATTTGCGCTTCATTCCACTTTAAATGGCTTGAAGCAGTTGAAATTTTTGTGCACATTTTTTTTAACACGGGGAAACTGTCCAAGAGTGATCTAGTGCCCCTAGGGAGGGAGAATTCCTCTTTTCAGAATTTCCAGTTGACCATAAACACATTCTGATGTTATAATGTGGAATTTGGACTAACCACAGCATTAGGTTGAGCATTTTTTTCATTCAGATTCGCATTCAGTCATACAGTGCACATTTTTCCTTTGCTGTACAAAATTTGTTTGGCATATTCTTACCTGTTTTCGTTGAGAGTCAAAACACAGGGGAATGTGTAGTGTGGTACAGTTCATGCAGGGGGCCTGGGTTGCCGAGGCAACATGCATTTTTACATGAATGTAGTAGTCCGGAACGATGCATAGCAATGGTAGAAGCTCAATTTTGTTCCGTCACAGGGCTGACTGGGAATATATCCTGCTCTTACTGCCTGCCATTGGCGTATGTTGGAAGGACTTGCAGGTTAATACAATTTGGCTGTGCTATAAGCCCAATGTCCCTGACCTATGTGTTGTCGAGACAGCCAATGGGGACCAGGTTGGTGCCAAAACAGAATGGATTTTGATATCCGATTTGAGAAGCATGATTTCAAATCTACATCTTGTCCGATCCATGATGGAGATCACAATGGACCTGCTTTCAGGCAGAGAGCTAAAGAGGAAATGAGAGTACTTGATTCCTACATCTCTAGCTTTTCTCAGTTCTGATGGGAGGTCAACACCCTCAAACGTTAATTCTGTTTCCCTCTCCGCAGATGCTGCCCATCCTACTGAGCATTTCCACCATTTTCTGTTTTAATAAGATAACCGAGAAGTTATAGTTCTGAGTAGAGATGCCTTGCTGCAGTTATACAGAGTCTTGGCGAGGCCACACCTTGAGTATTGTGCTCAGTTTTGGTCTCCTGGTCTGAGGAAAGGCATTCTTGCTATTGAGGGAGTCCAGCAAAGCTTCACCAGATTGATTCCCAAGATGGCAGGACTGACATAAGTGGAAAGGCTGGATAGATTGGGATTGTATTCACTGGAATTAGATGAATGGTGGAGGGGGGGGGGTGCGGAATCTCATAGAAACATATAAAATCCTGTTGGGACTGGACAGGCTAGATGCGGGAAGAATGTTCCTAATGTTGGGGAAGTCCAGAACGAGGGATCACAGTCTAACAATAAGGGGTAAGCCATTCAGGACTGAGAGGAGGAAGAATTTCTTCACTCAGAGAGTTATAAGCCTGTGGAATTCTCTACCACAGAAAGCTGTTGAGGCCAATTCATTATATATATGCATGAGGGAGTTGGATGTGGCCCTTACAGCTAAAGGGATCAAGGGGTATGGGGAGAGGGCAATAACGGGATACTGAGATTGCATGATCAGCCATGATCATATTGAATGGTAGTGCAGGCTTGAAGGACTGAATGGCCTACTCCTGTACTTATTTACTGCATTTGTATGCCTAGAAGGTATTGATTAAGGATGAATGTTGACAAGAACTGCATGCAAACATTCTAATCTCTTTTAGAATTGCAACAGTCAGTCTTCAGCAATCTGTCTGATCAAGCAGGCTTCTCTCAGATCAGCAACTCATCCAAGGATCATTGCCTGAGACAGTACAGCCCTCCCTCAGTCCTACATTATACTGGAAGAAAGGCTGAAAAAGTGTATATCTGAATTAGGATCTTGGGGAACAGAGCCATAGAGATGTATAGCATGGAAACAGTCCCCTCAGTCCAACCTGTCCATGCTGACCAGATATCCCAAATTAACCTAGTCCTATTTGCCAACATTTGGCCTATATCCCTCTAAACCCTTCCTCTTCATGTACCCATCCAGATGCCTTTTAAATGTTGTAATTGTACCAGCTTCCACCACTTCCTCTGGTATCTTGTCCCATTCACGCACCACCCTCTGCATGAAAATGTTGTCCCTTAGGTCCCTTTTAAATCCTTCCCCTCTCACCTTAAACCTATGCCCTCTAGTTTTGGATACCCCTACCTCAGGGAAAAGACCTTGGCTATTTACCCTGTCCGTGACCCTCACGATCTTATGAACCTCTGCAGTGTCACCCCTCAGCCTCCGAGGCTCCAGTGAAAATAGCCCCAGCCGACTCAGCCTCTCTCTATATCTCCAATGCTGGCAACATCTTTGTGAATCATTTCTGAACCCCTTCAAATTTCACAATATTGTTCTTGTAGCACGGATACCAGAACTGAACGCAATATTCCAAAAGTGGACAACCAATGTCCTGTACAGCCGCAACATGACCTCCCAACTCCTATACTCAAAGCACTGATCAATAAAGGCAGGCATACCAAATGCCTTCTTCATTATCCTAGCTACCTATGACTCCACTTTCAAGGAACTATGAACCTGCACTACAAGGTCTCCTTGTTCAGCAACACTCCTCAGGACCTTATCATTAAATGTGTAAGTCCTGCCCTGATTTACATTTCCAAAGCGTAGTACCTCACATTTATTTAAACTCGATCTGCCATTCCTCGGCCCATTGGCCCATCTGATCAACAGCTCGTTGTACTCTGAGGTAAGATTCTTCACTGCCCATTATACCTCTAATTTTGGTGTTATCTGCAATCTTACTAACCATACCTTCTATGTTCACATCCAAATTATTTACATAAATGATGAAAAGCAGCGAAGCCAACACCGATCCTTGTGGCACACCACTGGTCATAGGCCTCCAGTCTGAAAAGAACCCTCCACCACTGCCCTCTGTTTTCTACCTTCAAACCAGTTCTGTATCGAAATAGCTTGTTCTCCCTCTATTCCGTATGATCTAACCTTGTTAACTGATATACCATGAGAAACCTTGTCGAGTGCCTCACTGAAGTCCATGTGGACCACGTCGACCACTCTGTCCTCATCAATCTTCTTTGTTACTTCTTCAAAAAACTCAATCAATTTAGTGAGCCACAATTTCCAACACACAAAGCCATGTTGACTATCCCTAATCAGACCTTGCCTTTCCGAATACATGTAAATCCTTTCCCTTAGGACTCCCCCCAACAAATTGCCCAGCATCAATGCCAGGTTCACTGGTCTATAGTTCCCTGGCTTTCCCTTACCGCCTTTCTTAGCCAACCTCCAGATTTCCAACAGCTCACCTGTAGCTATCGATGGTACAAATATCTCAGCAAGGGGCCCAGCAATCACTTCCCTAGCTTCCCATGCAGTTCTAGGGTACACCTGATCAGGTCCCAGGTATTTATCCACTTTCATGCATTTTAAGCTGTCCAGCATCTCTGCCTCTGCAATATGGAATTTTTCAAAATGTCGCTATCTTTTTCCCCACATTTTCTATCTTCCACATCCTTCTCCACAGTAACCGCTGTTGCAAAATACTCATTTAATATCTCCCGCATCTCCTGCGCTTCCATACAGAGACAGCCTTGCTGATCTTTAAGGGATCCTATTCTCCTCCTAGCTACCCTTTATCCTTAATGTGCTTGTAGAATCTGTTTGCCTTCTCCTTAACCCTATTTGCCAAAGCTATCTCATGTCCCCTTTCTGCCCTCCTGATTTCCCTCTTAAGTATACTCCTACTGTCTTTACACTTTTCTCGGGATTCACTTGATCCCTGCTGTCGATACATGACGTATACTTCCTTCTTATTCTTTACCAAAACCTCAATTCCCCTCGTCATCCAGCATTTCCTACGCCTACCAGCCTTGCCCTTCACCCTAGCAGGAACATACTGGACTCTTGTTATCTCATTTTTGAAGGCTTCCCTTTGTTCCAGCCATCCCTTTACCAGCAAAAATTCGACCCCTACCAACTTTTGAAAGTTCTTGCCTAATACTGTCAAAATTGACCTTTCTCCAATTTAGAACTTTAACGTTTAGATCTGGTCTATCTTTCTCCATCACTGTTTTAAAACTGATGGAATTATGGTCACTGGCCCCAAAGTGTTCCCCCAGTAGCGCCTTATTCACCTGCTCCTAACTGAGCTAAGCTGACTGAGGAATGCTTATTGACATGAGAAAATGTATCTTCATTAAGTAGCTAAAGCACCCAACATTCTCCAGGTTCGATTTCATTTATTATTTCAAATTTCAGTTAGAAAGCCTCCTAGAAAGCTGGTCTAAGTTGTGGCCCCTCAGAATGCAGGAGGAAAGCTGGGATAAGGAGGGGTTGGCATGGTGGCACAGTGGTCAGCACTGCTGTCTCACAGTGCCAGGAGCCCAGGTTCAGTTTCAGCCTCAGGTGACTGTCTGTGTGGAGTTTGCATGTTCCCCCTGTGTCTGCATGGGTTTCCTCCAGGTGCTTCGGTTTCCTCCCATAGTATCCAGCAATGTACAGGATAGGCGGATTAGCTATGGGAAATGCAGGGATAGGGTAGGAGGGTGGGGTCCTCTTCAGAGGGCCAATGTGGACTCAATGGGCCTGATTCCACACTGTAGAGACTGTACAAATTGATAGAGGGAAACTGTTATTGGAGTGGAGTCACAATTTAAATCCGGGGTCAGATAATGCATCAAAAGTTATCTGTTGTGTCCCCCTGGAACAGTATCAAATGTGAATCAGAACATTCTTGCTTTCAGTACAATTCCACAGAGTTCAACACAGAAGTCTTGGCTTGTACTCCATTGCAGTACTGAGGTAATCCTGCATCGCTGCAAGCCTTGGATTTTGAGTGAAGTGTAACACATCCCATGGTGCTATTTTGAAGCAGAAGAGATAAGCTATCTTTAAGTCCCACACAATATTCCTCTCTCTCTTTCTGAAGAAGGCAGTTCCAGAGAGGAGTCATGAACAAAAACAGAAGCTGCTGGAAAAGCTCACCACGTCTGGCAGCATTTGTGAAGGAAAAAACATAGCTAACGTTTCGGGTCTGGTGACCCTTCCTCAGAACTCAAAGAAGAACTTCAGAGAAGAGTCATATTGGACTCAAAACATCGACTCTGTTTCATTCCGCATGAATGCTGCCAGACCTGCTGAATTTCTACAACATTTTGTGCTTTTATTTCAGATTTCTAGCAACCACAGCACTTTGCGTTTATCTTAATATTCCTCCCTCAGTTGATATCATTAAAAACAGATTTGGTCATTATTGCATTGCTGATTGAGAGGCAAAGCTGAAATATCCTCATTGTTAATGGCTTGTTACTGATAGTATTCATAGACACAAGGGAAGGGAATTGTTTAGTTAAGTACTCAGAGCACGTAGAAAGAGAAAGTACTGCTTGGTGGGCTCTGCAGAGGCTTAAATACATTTTTACTCCTTCCTCGCAACATTACATTTCAATTGAAATTTAGTATGTTTCCCTCAAATCTTCCTGTGGAAATTAGATTTGCTGCTTCTTTAAGGGGCTGTCTTCTGGCTAATTCAGTTTAAACTGGCTTATTTCATTTTCCAAAGGGTACAGAGACTATCTACTGCAACCACAACTGCGTGGCCAAATTCCATGCCAATTCCATTCATAAGTTTGCTTATGACATCTCTGTTGTTGGAGGGATCTCAAACAACGACGAGACAGAATACAGGAAAGAAGCAAAGAGTTTAGCAGCATGGTGTAAGGATAACAACCTCTTCATCAATGTCAGCAAAATGAAGGAGCGGGTCATCGACTTCAGGACACAGAGTGGAGGGCACACCCCTGGGGTGGAGATGGTCAAGAGAGTCAAGTTCATGGGAGTGACGATCACCAGCAATCAGATTTGGTCCATCCATGTTGACACGAAGGCCAAGAAAGCACAACAATGCCTCTACTTCCTCAGGAGGCTAAGAACATTCAGTATGTCCACAAGGACGGTTACCAATTTTTATAGATGCACCATCGAAAGCATCCTATCTGGATGCATCACAGCGTGGTATGGCAACTGCTCTGCCCAAGACTGCAAGAAACTACAGAGAGTTGTGAACACAGCCCAGTCCATCGCTCAAACCAGCCTTCCCTCCGTTGAGACAGCCTGAGTTAGAGATTTTGAGGTTACTGCAAGGCCAGATTTTCAGAAGTGAAGAATTGGAATCACTTGCAAAAAAAGGTAGAAATTTGTCTGGCTTTATCATCTTACTCACTCAATATTGGCATTATGTGTTGGCAATATCAAATAAAAAAATTCAGGCAGTCTTCCTGTTACAACAGCCTTGTGAACCCATTGCAAACTCTTGCAAAGACCATTGTTGTAATGTATGCCTGTTGCTGTCATTGTTAGGTATTACATCACCCGAAATTTAGATAGAATGTTGGGACCAATACTTCTTCATACCCCAGGTTAGAGGCTTTGCAATAGTCTATGGTGAAGGATGGGCCACTAGTAAGTCTGAACAGAAGAGGCTGCTGTCTTGAGTAACAGAAGATAGGTTACTAATGATAGTAACTAGAAACATGTTACATTAACACCAAGACATATTGTATAATACTAAGATGAGGTAGGTAAGTCATATTGGTCTCTGTGAGAGAATTGTGCCTAGCACCTGTTTATGAAACTTCCCAATTGTCCACACAGTGGTTGGATTGAGTATCAGAGTAAGGTAGAGCTCAAGGTCAGCTCAAGTTCACCCTTTCATACTCACTACCTTATAGAACAGCAGCTCGTGTGGTGCATTGGCAATGCTCCTACCTCTGAACAAGGAGGTCTGTGTTCAAGCCCCACTTGCTCCAAAGGTGTGTACTAACATTACTAAACTGGTTGATTTGGAAAATATCTGGAACGTGTAGCTATCCCCTCACTCAAGCAACACAGTGAAAAATAGGCATTATTCTGTCCATTCTGATATGGACCAAACCAAACTCCCTCAAAATATATTCAGAAGATAGCCTAAATCGTAACTTTTTCTTATTTTAAAAGCAAGTGTCAGGTGTTGCTTTCCAGGTGCAATTCAATTCGTCAGACTTCCAGTTTTGAAGCAAAACAAACTTTATTCACATACTGTAGTTACAATATATCCAAAGAAAGAAGAACTTGGAATAACTCAACTTTATTAAAAGACTTAACAGAATAATAGATTGTTTAACTGCTAAACAGAAACTTTTCCCATATAATAACATCCCATGAACATACCCTTGACAAAGGCAAGTTCAGAAAAATAGATTATCTCATAAGCAATTCTCCAGTCCTGGAGGAAAAACATCAAAAGAAAACTCTGAGAGAGAGAGTAGCAGAGAGAGATATACTGCAGCTTTCAAACCCAGCTGAGACCCCAGCAACAACTGCTACTGAGAAACTAAAACTAAAAATCCTGGTTCTGTGGGAGATTGACCACACTCAGCCAAGCTGCTTCTATTGTTCCTACTTGTTTAAAAAAAGATCCCAAGGCCTCACAAGCTATTTATTTTATGGGATTTCAATAGACAGCTCTGTATCTCTGTCTTAAAGCCTCTGTCTAAAAAAACCCAAGACAAAATATACGTCTTAACGCCATAGTATTGTCACAGTTCATTGTTTGTGGGATCATACTGCGCTCATGGTGGCTGCTGCTTGTCTGAGTAACAGAAGTTATTTCAATTGGCTGTGAAGACACAATGAAGCAACATGGACTTCTTTCTTTCTTAAAACAAGCCTTAAAGTGCTGAATATTCTTTTCCTTTTTGTTATTCTGTTGCCTTTGGTAACTTGGTTTAGTTTTGTACCGTTTGAGGTTCATATTTGTCATATCATTTACTGACATGTTAATGGCCTGCTCTGCTGATCCATCACAGTTAGAATCCACTGCAGCATCCTCTTCCTGGTTTTCACTCTCTCCTGCCCACAACCACACACCCACCACTCGCACAATGTTCAGAAGTCTGTTTACTGTAGAAATGAGTGGGTTCTAGGGGAGTAGTCTGCATCTAGTTGAAGGCATTGTGAATAGATCATCATCAAAGCCCTACAGTGTGGAAACAGGCCCTTTGGCCCAACAAGTCCACACTGAGCCTCAGAGCATCCCACCCAGACCCATCCCCCTATAACCCACCTAATCTACATTGTCCCTGAACACTACGGGCAATTTAGCATGGACAATGCACCCTAACCTGCACATCTTTGGACTGTGGGAGGAAACCCACACAGACGCAGGGAGAATGTGCAAACTCCACACAGACAGTTAGCTAAGGCTGGAATCAAACCCAGGTGCCTGGTGCTGTGAGGCAGCAGTGCTAACCACTGAGCCACCATGCCGCCCTGGCATAGACCCCAATGCATGTGCAGTTTGGTTTTTAAGGATTGCCCGAACCAATGACCTTTGTGTGGGTTACACAACACTGCAAATATTTGTGAGCTGTTCCCGCATTAAATCTGTTCATTTCACTGTGGGATGGAAAGTGCTGCTTTAATATAAAACCACAGAAAGTCCTCTCAAAAAATACCAAGTAAGGCCACCCTCCTGTTCATGTAAATATTCACAGGCAATAATGAGGTAAACAGAGACCAACACCATTGATCAAGGCTTCTCTGAATTTACCCTCTTCAGTCAGCTTGACTGAAGTGAAACTTTACTGATCTTGGACATCTGCTCGACAAGTTTCAAGGCAGGATTCTACGACGCACAGCCTCCACATAATTATGTCTTCCCGGAGTTATCACAGCACAGAAGGGAGGCCATTGAGACCCTCAACTCTCTGACAGCTTGCTGCAGAGGAATTCCCAATGCAATCCTGTTCCCCGGCTTCATCACCCTTGGGGCCGGGGAGAGTGGCTGTGGGGTTACTGAGGTTTGGGGACCGAAGCGAACAAGCAGCTGCTGGGGATGATGACAGGGGCCTCAGATCAGAGCAAGGTCGCTCCCGTAAACAAAGAGTACAGAATCTATGAGGCACTTCTTACGCCAGTGCCACTTGCAGTCTGTGAGGTCTCAGCTCAAATACTGCGGACAGTGGTGGGCCCCTCACCTAAGGAAGGACATACTGGCGCTGGAGGTGGTCCAGAGATGATTCACTCACTGCTACCACAATCGGAGGGATGCTCTTATGGGGAGAGATTGAGAAGGTTGGGTTCTCCTCATTGGGGTCTAGAAGAATGAGAGGAGAACCAATGGAAATATACAACAGGCTTCAGGGCCTTGACAGTGTAGGTGCTGAGAGGTTGTTTCCCCTTCTCAGAGACTAGAAGACCAGACTCACAGATGAAGAGGAATTTCTTCTCTCAGAGTGTGGTGTACTTGTGGAACTCTTTCCTACAGTGGCTTGTTGAAGTTGGGTCATTAAGTATATTCAAGGCTGAGGTAGATTTTTAATCAGTAAGAGAATCACGGGTTATAGGGATAAAGTAAGAATGTAGAGTTGAGCATTATCAGATCAGCCATGATCTCATTGAATGTCAGAACATGATGAAATGGGCTGAATGGCCTATTTCTGCTCTTATGTTTGATTGGCTCATTGTCTAATATGTTTCAAACCAATATTTTCTGCTGGGTGGTTAACCAGTGCTGCTACTAGCCTCATCTGCAGCATAGAACCAGTCTCTGCTCCATCGGACTGCTGGGAAGGGCCTCCATCAAATGTCAAATGAAGATACAGTAAAGGTATAGCTGGGATTAGCATTAGCCAGGTCCAATGATTACCATGGGCCAAATCCTGAGAGTGAAGTGACCTAAATCCAGAGATTGAGGTGGGACAAATCCGGAGATTGATGTGATCCTAGTTGAGGGACTGATGCAGGCCTAGTCCAGAGATGTTACATACTGCTGGGACTGATGCAGGGTCAGGAAGAAGGAGGTTTCAAGGTGGGGGTGGTAGGGTTGTGAGAGTGTGGGTGGTATTTTTCCAGCCCATCTGGTGACAACTGTGCAGAGGGAGTCAGAGGTCAGGCTGGTGGCAACGCTAACTCAGTTCCTTTCTAAGGAGGCACTGCCTGAGTGTTTCCAGCATTCACTGTAAAGTGCTTTCCTGCTCTATACTCAATGCTGGACATTTGTGAGCCTTAACTTAAAATGAGAAAACATGTATCATCTCATAAGACAATAGATATCAGAGAAGAAATAGGCCATTTGGCTGATCAAATCTGCTTCACCATTCAATCGTGGCTGATGTGTTTCTCAAATCCTTTCCCCTGCATTCTTCCCGTAACCCTCAATCCCATTACTCATCAAGAACCCATCTATATCTGTCTTAACTACACTCAATGATTTGGCCTTCACAGCCTTCTGTGGCAATGGGTTCCAGAGTCACCACCCTCTGGCTGAACATGGCCCAACAGGTTGATTATCAATCTGTAATCCATCCAATCTGCCTCTGGAAGGTGTGACAGTGGGAGAGGCTCCAGCTGAGTCAGAGCTGTGAGGTGGCTACTATGAAACAGTCTCCCCATGTTCCCGGACTCATGTCTGCCTTGATCAAATATCATCCTCACCCTGAGGGTCGCACACCCACGTACACACATGTATACACGTATATGCGTGCGCGCGCGCACACACACACACACAAACACATGTGTAAACACACGCACACATACACACAAAATACGCACATACACATGCATACATGCTCACACGCACACACATGTATATGCACACACAAACACACATGCATACGCTCACACACACTTATGTATACGCGCACGCACACACATGTATTCATGCACACAGAAACATATATGCGCGCACACACAAATACACGTGCACGCACACACACAAATATGCACACACACCTATATACGTGCGCACACACATGTATATGCATGCACACACGTATATGCACGCATACATACACACACACGTATACGCACATGTACATGTATGCATGCACACACCTATACGCACATGTACGCACGCACACACACACAGAAACGTACATGCATGCACACACACACGAATAAGCATGCACGCACACATACGAATATGCACACACACCTGTATACGTGTGCACACACACGTATATGCACGCACACACGTATATGCACGCATGCACACACACACGCATGCACGCATGCACACACACACGTATACACACACATGTATATGCACATGTACATGTACAAATGCACACACCTATACGCACATGTACATGTACGCACACCAAAGTATATGCACATGTATGTACACATGCACACACGTATATGCACAGGTACACACACACACATGTATACGCACATGTACATGTACGCACACACACACATATACGCACAAGTATGCACACACACGTATACGGACACACATGTATATGTGCACACACACACGTATACGCACACACACACGCGCGCACACATGTATATGCACACACGCGTATACACACACACATATATGCACACACACATACACCCACACAGACACACACACAGACACATGCACATACACACACGTACACAAACACACAGACATACACACACACGTACATAGACACACGCACTCACACATACACAAACACATAGACACACACACACAGACACACACATACAAGTACACAGACACACACAAGTACACAAACACACAGACACACCCATACAATTTTCTCCTTTTTTTACCTGCACATGGCAGCTGTTCATTCTGTCTGCCATTCACACCCCTTCTAGCCACAGCTTCTGCTTCTTCATTTGTCTCACTCCTTTTGGTCCTGTGCCACCAAATACCATTTAATCTCTCCTATCTCTGCCCTAACACAGTCTGTTCCTACTGCTCTTATTCCCTCATTTCACCAACTTAAAATCTTTTACATTTCTAGTGTTTCACTATTCTGATGAACGTTCACTGACCTGAAACATTTTAACTTTGTTTCTCTCTCTAGAGACGATACCTGACCAACTGAGTATTTCTAGCATTTTCTTTCATTAATTCGGATCTCCAGCATATGCATTATTTTATTTTTGTATTAAGGAAATGTAAAAAATAGAAACAAGATTATTGTGTAGTGATTGTAACAAGGTCAGCCAGGGATTCTTCATCGAATATGTGTTCTCTGATTGGGGCTGTTAACCTGGTCCAATTAAACAGGAGTGTGAGGGATTCTGTTCACTCTGAGAGCTGGCTCTGAGGGAGCTGGGTCAATGTCATGTACTATGAACATGTAAATAAAGGGTGGCAGGATACAGGTCTTCATGGAGTTATTTCATAGGCCATTCAGCCCATTCAGCCATTCAATGCAATCATGGCTCCATATCCAATTCAGTACCTTGTTCCTGTTTTCACCTGATACGCTCCAATTCCTTTAGCCCGATCTAACTTTTTAATCATTCAATGTTTCGACCTCAACCGCTTGCTATGGTAGAGAATTCCACAGTGTCACCCGCTTTCTGAAGAAATTTCTTCCCATCTCCGTCCTAAAAGGTTTACTTGATTTCCTTCGTTCTGGACTCCCCACTCATAAGGAACATCCTTCCTGCATTTATCTTGTCTAGTGTTGTTAGAATATTATACAGTCATAGGGTCATACAGCACGGAAACAGACCCTTTGACCAACTTGTCCATGCAGACCGAGTTTCCCAAGCTAAACTAGTCCCATTTGCCTGCGTTTGGCCCATGTCCCTCTACGCCTTTCCTATCCATGTACCTGTCCAAGTGCCTTTTAAATGTTGTAGCTGTACCTGCATCTACCACTTCCTCTGGCAGTTCATTCCACATCCTCTGTGTGAAAAACTTGCCCCTCAGGTCCCTTTTAAATCTTTCTCTTCTCACCATAAAAATATCCCCCCTAGTTTTGAGCTCTCCACTCTTGTGTATAGACCTTGGCTATTCACCTTATCTCTGCCCCTCTTGATTTTATACACCTCTATAATGTTAGCCCTCCACCTCCTAAGATCCAATGGAAAAAGTGCCAGTTTTCTAGGTTTCTGTGAGATCGCTCTCATTCTCCTAAATGACAAATCAACCTATTATTCTTGGGTGGTATTAGTTAATAAGGAAAAGTTGACTAGGAGAAAGGGGGTGCTCCTTGTTCTTTGTCAGGCTTTGATAGAATCATAGAATCCCTACAGTGTGGGAGTAGGCCATTCAGCCCATTGACTTCACACTGGTCCTCCAAAGAGCATCCCACCCAGACCCATAACTCTGCATTTCCCATTAACCTGCACATCCCCGGACACTATGGGCAATTTAGTACAGCCAATCCACCTGGCCTGCACATCTTTGGACTGTGGGAGGAACCCGGAGCACCCGGAGGAAACCCACACAGAAACAGGGAGAATGTGCAAACGCCACATAGACAGTTGCCCGAGGGTGGAATTGAACCCAGGTCCCTGATGCTGTGAGTTAGCAGTACTCACCGCTGAGCCACTGCGCCACACCACTTTGTTGAGGAATAATTTAACTGTTGACCAAAACAAATTAGGATTAGCAGTCTGACTGTATCCCGTTTGTCTTAGCAGCACAACGTGAATGAAGAGTTTTAGAGTAAAACCTTTCCTCTGAGAGTTGGCACGTTTCATAAGTTTTTCCATTTGCTGGTGGTGGCTCTTTCAGTTGAGCTGGATGGTGTTCCCCAAGCATTTGAAAGTAGGCATTTCAGACCAAAGCCCAGTGCCCACATCAGGAAGAGAAATGCTTAGCAGTATCTGTGGAGAGAGGAATGGAGCTTTAATATGTCAGCTCCCTGACCCCTGGCCAGAACAGGAATGAATTGCCTGGCTACAGGTTAGACATCATCATCTGGTGTTGAACAGGAGACAAAATGGAATGGTCATTGCACAGAAGAACAGAAGAACCTCCAATTTTGGCCAAGAACGAGTTGGTACAAATAAGTGTGTGAGGTGTTGCACTCTGGAAAGTCAAACCAAGGTAGGATTTATACAGTAAATGGTAAGGTCCTGAGGAGTGTTGTGGAACAGAGGGACCTAGGAGTAAGAGTACATAGTTTGTTGAAAGCAGCATCACAGGTGGACAGAGTGGTGAAGAAGGCATTTAGCATGTTAGCCCTCATCGGTTGAGGCATCAAGTATTGGAGCTGGGACGTTATGTTACAGTTGTATAAGTCACTGGTGAGGCTGCACTTGGAGTATTGTGTACAGCTTTGGCCACCCTGTTATAGAAAAGACATAGTTAAACTGGAAAGTGTGCAAAGATGATTTACAAGAATGTTGCCAGGGCTAGTAGGCCTGAGTTATAGGTAGAGATTGTCCAGATAAGACTTTATACCTGGGAACATAGGAGAATGAGGAGTGATCTTATTGAGGTGATTAAATCATGAGGGGCATAGATAGGATGAAAGCATTTAGTCTTTTTCCCAGGGTTGGGGAATTGAGAAGTAGACTGCATGGGTTTAAGGTGAGAGGGGAAAGATTTAAGAAGGACTAAGGGGCAACTTCTTCATGCAGAGAGTGGTGCGTATATGGGATGGGCTGCCAGAGAAAGTGGTTGAGGCAGCTACATCAGAAACATTTAAAAAACATTTGGATAGGTACAAGGTTAGGGAGCATTTAGAGGGACCAAATGTGGGCAATTGGAACTAGCTGAGTGGGCATCTTGGTCAGCATGGACCAGTTTGGGCCGAAGGGCCTGTTTCCATGCTGCATTATTCTATGACTCCAAGACTGGGCACATTCAAAGGCTGTACAGAATCAAAGAAACTTAGAGTGAGGGAGAGGTCCTTTCAACCCATTGTGCCTGTACTGGGTCTTGGGAAGATCACCATTGTTCATGGCAGCTACAGCAGGGGTTCCCAATTTATTGGTCACAACTTCCTTTGAGAGCCCTGTTTGGGGTCGTGAACCTCATGTTTTCTCAGCAGCAGCAAAGGCGACTGTGAGGTGGAGGTATTGCTGGGGTAGAAGAAAAGTTGGACTGATGATGCCAAATAGCAAAAATAGTGGCCCAAAGTGGCCTCAGACCTCAGGAAGCGCATGCTGGGATGCCAGGCATGTTTGCACACTGACCGGGCACAGGTAGAGGATGGGTTCCTGTAACTCTGAGTGTGCACAAGATCCAGGGTCTCATACAACTAAAAGGTTTCAGCCTTCGCTGCATTTCTGCTCCTGTCTGTCCGTCAGTAAGCTCCTTACCTTGGAGTACAGTCCTCGAACAATTGACAAAAAGTGGCTGTTTGGGGAGAGTTGGGGGTGGCAGGGAGGTTGTGGGGGGTGGGGAAGAGTCAACAGTGGTGGTGGAAGAGCGTGGAGGGTGTTGGGTGAGGGACTGAGAGTGTGGACGAAGGACTGAGAGTATGGGTGGTGCTGGAAGATGGGCTGATTACTGTCTGTTTTGGAGGTGAATAGAGGGAATGGTTACTCACTGAGGGACTGAGAGGGAATGGGTCTCACTGAGAGAGTGAGAGGGAATGGTTACTCACTGAGGGAGTGAGAGGGAATGGGTCTCACTGAGTCTTCCGTTACTGAGAATACTGAAAGCTTGGCTGGAACTGAAGTGTGTCTGCAAAATAATGTGCTTGATGTACCTAAAATAATATCATTTTCACAAAGTGTTTTAAAAGCAAAAGATTTTTGTCTTTACTTGATGTGTGGTATGTTGAGCTCCAACACAGAAACTTTAATCCTGAATGTTGTGGTTTCTGTTTTCTTGCTGTTAAGTTTTTGTTAGTGTCTGGGGTAAAATTAATTTTCTAATGTTAAAATGGAATCACGCTGGAAAATTGTTTAGGAAGCTTTGGTCTACACATCATTTTTTCCTGAGTTCGCTTGCCCCTTAAGAATATGAGCTTGTTTTGTAATGGAATAAAACTGTTTATCTTCTCTTAAAATGATCTTCCCCCGGTAATTAACAGCAGAATTGAAAGCAGGGCTGTGTCTACATGTGTTTATCTATCTATAAAGCAGATATTTGTAACCTCCTGCAGATGTATCACTTTTTGTGTTGGTCCTCCCTAAGGGCCAAGATTACACATGAATAAGGAACAAGAGCAGGCCACTCAGCCCTTTGAGTCTGCTGCCCCAATCAGTAAGATTATGGCTGATCTGAGGTTGACCTCATCTCTGCACTCCTCGATAATCTTTCATCGCTCGGTCATCAAGAATCTATCTACCTCTGCCTTAAATACATTTAAAGATTCTGCATCCACTCTCTTTTGAAGAAGGGCATTCCAAAGCTTCACAACCCTCTGAGAGAAAAACTTGTTTCTTATGTCTCTCTCAAATGAGCGCCCCTTTGTTTTTAAACTCTTGACCCTTAGTTCTAGATTCTACCACAAAAGGAAACATCCTTTCCAAATCCACCCGGCCAAGTCACATCAGGATCTTAAATGTTTCAATTAAATCACCTCCGATTCTTATAAACTCCAGACAATATAGGTCTAGCCTGTCTGGCGTTTCCTCATAAGGCAACTTATTCATTCCAGGTATTAATCTGATAAACCTTCTCTGAACTGTTTCCAATCCATTAACATCCTTCAGTAAGTACAGTGACCAGTACCATGCGCCGTACTCCAGACGCAATCTAACCGATGCCCTATATAACTGAAACATAACTTCCACACACTTGCATTCAATTTGCCCAGCCCCACGCCTTGTTATCTCGGATTCTCCAGCATCTGCAGTACCTTTTATCTCCAATCTATTAGCTTTCCTGGTTACCTGCTGTACCTGCAGACTAATCTTCTATGATCCATGCGCTGGGACACCCAGATCTCTCTGCATCTCAGAGTCCTGCAACCTCTCACTATTTCATTACTATGCTTTTCTTCAAATTCTTTATTATTGTGCTGTAGGCTGAGATCAAGGGGAACAGGAGGATGGAACAAAGGTGGGTGGTATACTTATCAATGGCACATTCAAGGAGGCTACTGCTCCTACTGTGGCTCACAACCTCGGCTAACTCATCATGACTTGCTAAGACCAATTCTGAGAGTGTGCAGGTTCAGGACAGTAGCATGATGCTATGGGATCTTCAGGAAGAAAGGAAAGGCTTGCATTTTTGTGATGCCTTTCACCACCCCACTCTGCCTCAAAGTGCTTTACAGGTGATGAAATACTTTCAGAAGGGTAGTCACTGCTGCAAAATGGGGAGCTGCCCCACTGCAAGGATTATCCAAGGCCCTGTGTTCTAATCTTTGCAGGATGTCCAACTTGAAAACCCACATTCCTGAAGGAGTTCAACAGGGACACAGTCGTCTTTTGCTGCAAAATGTGCTGAGATAAAGAATTTGGGTTGATGCTCAACTTACTGCTTGAACGTCAAACTGGATCGGCCACACCTGATGTTACAATTTGATTGGTCTAAGGTGTCTTAGATGGACATTGGCCAGCTCGGAACAATGCTTCCAGGCAGCATCTCCTGCAACTAACACAGTTCTTAAAAAATTTATTCAGGGGTTGAGGACATCCCTGACCAGGCCAACATTTATTGCCCATCCCTAATTGCCCAGAGGGCAGTTAAGAGTCAATCACATTGTTGTGGGTCACATGTAGGCCAGACCAGGTAAGGATGGCAGTTTCCTTCCCTAACAGGTATTGGTGCGCCAAATGGGTTTTTCCAACAACTGACAATGGATTCATGGTCATCATTAGACTCTTAATTCCATATTTTTGTTCGATTCAAATTACACCATTTGCCATGGCAGGATTCACACCTGTTTCCGCAGAACATTACCTGGCTCTCTGGATTAACGGTCTAGTGATAATACCACTACTTTATCTCCTCTCCAAATGGGACATCCCCTCTTCAACATTCACAGGTAGCATTTCCAATTTCTATCCCTGCCGAAAGATGTCATCTCTGATGGTTCTCTCTGGGAGCACTGCTGATAGCTGACACAATCAGGGCATAATATCACAAAAGGTGAATTGATAAAACATGTCCTAACAGGATGTCATACATTGGGAATGAAAACTAGCAGGTAAGAAATACAAGGCACAACACCAATAATTTATACAGCACCTTTAATGTGATTAAATAAAGCAAAAGACATTTCATATGAGAAGCATCGATCAAAATTGGTTCCTACACTCTCTTGAGTTTAGAAGATCCAGCAGAGGTCTATACGATGCGAAAGGGGATTGACAAAGTACATATAGAAAAAATGTTTGCACATGTGGAGCAGTCTAGAATGAGAGCTCTTGGTTTTAGGATAACGGAAAGCAGATTTAAAAGAGATGAGGAGAAATTACTTCTCACAAAGGGTCATGAATCTGTGGAATTCACTCCCCAATCCGCACCCGCCACCCCTGCCACCACCCCCACCCTCCACCACCCTGCTCCCCCCACTCCCCCTGACCCCGAGTGTGATGGAAGCTGGGACATGAATAAATTTGAGGAGGAGACAGACAGACTTTTAATTAGTAATGTGTTGAAGGCTTATGGAGAGCGGGGCTGGGGCCAAGATGAGATCAGCCATGACCTTATTGAGTAATGCAGCAGGCCCGAGGGGCTGAATGGCCCAACTCCTGCTCCTAGTTTGGTAAAAAAAAAGGTAGGTAGGTTTTAATAAGGGCTTTAAAGGAGGAAAGAGAGTTAAAGAGCAGGTGAGGTTCTGTGGGGCAATTCCAGAACTTAGGGTCGTGGCAACAGAATCAGCCAAAGTCAAGATGATGAAATCTGAGGAGTTCAGATAGCGCAGAGACAGTGGGGCCGGAGGTGATAACAGAGGTATGGAGGTCAGGAATGACCTGTACTGAAACTGCGTCTCTTTCATCATTTTTAACCTGTCTGTTGACTGGGGGTCTGAGCTGTAACCTTGAAGCTGCTGTATTGTGCTGGACAGTTCCTGCTCTGGGTCTGCCGTCTCTATCTTAACCCTATACTAGCGTCACAACCATCTGACTCTCAGTATGTCTTGTAAGCTCTTCATCAACTTTCTAACACACAGACCACTGATTGTAGGTCTCCAGTACATCTCTTCCACTCTTCTCTTCTCAGTCTCACTACCATGTGATATGATATCAGAGTTAGGAACAAGAGTAGACCATTCGGCCCATCGAGTCTGTTCTGCTATTTAGTATGATCATGGCCGATTGAACACTTCAATGTCTTTGACCCATATTATTCCCATAACCCTTTACCCCATTGATTATCAGAACTCTATCAATCTTGAATTAAATATTCTCAAAGACTGAACCTCCACAGACATTGAGGTAGAGAAATATCACTCCCTAAGAGAATCATTTCTTTGATTTGATTTATTACTGTCACAGGTACCAAGTACAGTGAAAAGTTTGGTTTTGTGCGCTGTACAGGCAGATCATACCATACAAAGATCATAGGGTGATTGAACAGAGCGAGGTATACAAAGTTATAGCTGCAAAGAAGGTTCACAAAAAGTGATATCGACATTAGATTTGAGACTTGAGACGTCATTCAGAAATCTAGTAACAGTGGGAAGAAGCTATTCTTGAACCTTTAGGTACGTGTGCTTAAAGTTTTGTGTCTTCTGCCCAATGGAAGAGGTTGGAAGAGATTATAACTGGGGGAGGGGAGGGGTCTTCGATGATGTTGGCTGCCTTCCTGAGGCTGAGAAGTGTAGATGGAGTCAGTGAATGGGATGCTGGCTTACGTGATGGACTGGGCTGTGTTCACAATTTCTGTAGTTTCTTATGGTCCTGGGCAGAGCAGTTACCATACCAAGCCATGATGTGTCCAGATAGAATGCTTTCGATGGCGTATCTGTAAAAGTTGGTGAGGGTCCTTATGGACATGACGAATTTCCTTAGACTCCTGAGGAAGAAGAGACATTGCTGTGCCTTCTTGACCATCGCATCTTCGTGGAAACGTCAAGACAGATTGTTGGCGGTCACCCCTCCTAGTAACTTGGCACCCTGAGCCCTCTCCACCTCAGCACCATTGATGTAGATAGGGACCTGCCATCCACCTTCCTTCCTGAAGCCAATGATCAGCAATTTAAGTGACATCCCTATTCATTTTAAACTGTGGGCCTCTAGTTCTAGATGCCCCAACCAAGGGAAATATCCTACCTGCATCTTACGCTGTCTATCCTTTTAATTTTGTATTTAGTAGGTTTCAAAGAGATCACCTCTCATTCTGGGAAAATCCAGGGAATGCAGGCCCAGTCTGCCCTATTTCTCTCCATAGGACAGCCCTGCCATCAGAGGAATAAATTATCATTGCGTACACCATCACCATGCAATTATCCATCCTGATTGTACCACAAAGGGAGGGATTTAAGAACAAAGCGAAGGATTTCAAAGTGAGATGTTGCTGGATTGTAGGTCAGTGAGCACAGGTAAGATGTGAGTTCAAATATGTTTAACAGTATCCCAGTTGGTCTCAAGTTTACTGAAGGTACAATGGGGGAGGTAGATCAGGGATTGTCAAGCATGGGTCGTAGATATGGCAAAATCCTCACTTCTATCAGCATGGTGTACATTGTAGTTATATTCACAAATAAGATGCTTTAAGGACGTACTCTGCCAACAAATCCAATTTTTTATTGTTCTTTTATGGGATTTGGGCATCGCTGACAATGCGAGCATTTATGTCCCATCCCTAATTGCCCCTGAACTCTATTTCAATGAGGGCTGAGTTTGAGGTGGCAGTTTTCTCTCGTGACAAGAAGGTGCAGGAGCAGACTTTGAGGGACACCAATGGCTTGTGATTGTGTTCCAGATCGGAATCTAAATTCACATAGCTGGAGGACCTCCAGTTCCCAGAAACCTCGGACATCTATTTCTGTGACCAGCAGGAAAACAAGTACACAAACAGATTGGTGCAGCAGAGGGGCAGACAGCTGGTTGTGGGGGTGAACAGCACACAGATCCACAAACAGAGACTCAGCAGCTGTAGAACCTTCAGGTCGATGACCAAGAACCCCAGCAGTACCGTACCTCAACAAATTTCCAGCAGGGAGCTCAACATCGTGTATGACTTCCTGCAATTTCAATACAGTGTGCAGCTGGAGGAATACAGCAGGTCAGGGACTCTGATGGAGGCACAGTGTAGGTCGGAAAGCCTGGAACAGGACTCTGATGGAGGCATGGTATGGGCTGGAAAGCCTAGAGTGGGACTCCGATGGAGGCATGGTGAGGGATGAATTTGGGCTGGAGTCACTTCTTACTGGGGAAGCATACTGGAAATCCAGCCCCGTTATACTGGGAGTCATCACGGAAGTTAATGATTTTAAATAGTAAGCAAAATTCGCCAATCTACTGAACTGAATTGAGTTGAAGCCTTCACCATTCCTCCATCAGAGTTCCACTCTGGGCTTTCCAACCCTCACCATGCCTCCATCGGAGTCCCACTCTAGGCTTTCCAGCCCATACCATGCTTCCATCAGAGTCCTGTTCCAGGCTTTCCAACCTACACTGTGCCTCCATCAGAGTCCCGTTCCAGGATTTCCAACCCACACAATTCCTCCGCCAGAATCCTACTCCAGGCTTTCCAACCCACACTTTGCCTCTGTCAGAGTCCCTCACCTTTAGAGCCTTTAGAGCCAGGTCAACAGAAAGTAGGGACCAAGTTTCTCTTTTTATCAAAAATTACTATTGATGACAACTCCATAACTTCTAGCTCCAGATAAACAATTGTAAAGTGTCAAAATATAACTCTGCTAACTAAATCTCTAAGCCCCTAATAAATCCCCCTTCTACACCCATTAAGATAGGCAGCAACAGGAAAGAAAATGTGGGTGTTATGGGCAGAAGGAAGGATTGGGAAGGCAGGGTTTGCTGAGATGATTCTTGTGGTTTCTTCTCAGTCTTCCTTCTCCAGATGCTTTCACCTGTTTTTGCAGGCACAAGGAGACTGGTTAACACTTATTTGACTTACCAAATAAAATTCACAGTTTACACCAAATGGAAAGGGGAAAAAAAAGTGTTATCTTCCAGATTGAGATGAATTACCACAGAGCTCTTTGGTCTCCAGATGGCTTCTTCCAAACATCCACACCCTCAAGCTGTTCAGCTACCCAGTACCCAATCACATAGTTGTTGGCAGGCAGGAGATAACTGGCCACAAGTCCACAGACCAATCAGCTACTTGTTACCAGCCAAAGTTCTATTTGGACCTTTTGGGTCCAGCTCATCTGCAAACCAGGCTTGAACAAGCAGCTGCGTAGACAATACTTACAAATAAATGTCAGGTAACTCGCTTTTAAAAGGCGCAACAATCCTTTGACAATGATTATATTTTTTAAAAACAGTTCTTCTCCCATTTCAGCCCACAATCCAAAGTACAGAAAATTAGAAAGACACTGTCTTTCCAGGTTATTAACCTGCTGATATCCCACACTGAGTCTCCCTCACTTTGGAGTTTACATTGCTCTTCCCAGCAGGAAGTTGGGATTCACTTCTAATTTCCGAGGAATCAATCCGCGCAATCAAATACAGTGATCTTATTGAGATCTGCCCTAAGACTAGAGACAATGATTTCACGAATGGACATGTTCTGAGCAGGTTAAAACAGTGCCCAGCATGTGTAGCATGCTGGACGAATTCAATACATTCATGGCACAAAGTGGTACCTTTCTAACATTACTCTGGAATTTTCACTTGTTATTTTGGGGAACACATTCCACAATTTCATCCATTGTTCTTTAAGGAGCGCCTTTTAGTAAAATTGCCCACTATCCACAATAGGCTCCGGAATGGCCACTATGCAGAACCAGAAAGGGTGAATGGCTGTGCCATTATGTCTTGAATTCTGGCACTTCCTGGCCCATAACTACAACATTGGTGCTATACAGATGCACATCAACCAAGTGAAATATCTACAGAGCTTCACAGGAGTCACAGAGTCATATAGGCCCTTAGGTCCAATTCGTCCATGTCAACCAATTTTCCCAAACCAAACTAGTCCGACTCGCCTGCGTTAGGCCTGCATCCCTCTAAATCTTTCCTCTTCATGTGCTTATTTAAATGCCTTTAAAATGTTGTAACTGTACCTGCATCTACCACATCCTTCGGCAAGTCATTCCAGACACAAACCACCCTCTGGTTGAAAAAGTTGCCCCTCAGGTCCTCTTTAACTCTTTCTCCTCTCACTTTAAAAACATGCCCCTCAATTTTGAACTCCCCCACCCTCGGGAAAAGAGCTTTGCTGGAAACTCAGCAGGTCTGGCAGCATCTGTAAAGAAAAAAATCAGAGTTAGTGTTTTAGGTCCGGTGACCCATCCTCAGGGTAAGTCAGAGTTCTGAGGAAGGGTCACTGGACCTGAAACACTACCTCTGATTTTTTTCTTCACAGATGCTGCCAGACTTGCTGAGTTCTTCCGGAAAATTCTGTTTTTGTCCCTGATTTACAGCATCCGCAGTCCTTTCGGTTTTTAAAAGGCCTTTACTATTCATCCTACCTACGCTCCTCATAATTTTATAAACCTCTGTGAGGTCACCCCTCAACCTCTTGTGCTCCGATAAAAAACGTCCCAGCTTATCCAGCCTCTCCTTATTTCTCAAACCCTTCAATCCCTACAATATCCTGGTAAATCTTTACTGAACCCTCTCCAGATTAATAACATGCTTCCTTTAGCAGGGAGACCAGAACGGCACACCGTATTCCAAAAGTGATCTCACCAACATCCTGTACAACCTCAATATGACGTCCCAGCTCCTATACTCAATGGAGTGAGCATTGAAGGCAACCGTGCTAAATACTTTATCCACTCTCTCTATCTGTGATGAAACTTTCGAAAAACTATGTACCTGAACCTCTAGGTCTTTCTGTTCAATGACAGTACCCAAGGCCCTACCATTAACTGTACAAGTCCTGCCCTTATTTGCTTGACGAAAATGCAATACCTCACATTTATCCAAATTAAATGCCATCTGCCACTCCTGAACCCATTGGCCCAATTGATCAAGGTCCCTTTATCTCTTAGATAACCTTCTTCACTGTTGACTATACCACCAATTTTGGTGTCATCTGCAAACTTACTAAGCATACCTCCTAACTTCTCACCAAATGCACTCAAACCACAACGCTGAGCCTCCCAACATAACACTGGGGTAGCAAGGGGAGCTGGGGACGGAATAAAAAGCACTTTTGTTGGCCACAAATTGTTTTGGGTCTCCTGTGGCTGTGAAGGATGCTATAAAAATGTAGGACCTCTAAGGTAGGAGCGGAAAACTACCTTTTATTTCAAATGTTCAAACTTGGAGGATCTTTGAGCAATTTATTGAAGAACAAAGCATTGTGGCCCACACCTTTCCAGGGTGGTATGTCCTCCATGATGGGGACATAGATACTGACTGGTTTGCACTGATGTTTCAGAAAGGTCTTACAGTAACACTACAATGTCAGTTTAAAGTGAGTTGCCTGCTGCGAATGGCTTAATCTTCCAACCCAGTTGTCTGCAAATCGTTAAATTGTACGATTGATTCATGAGGGAGAGAAGTGAGTCATTCCCCCAAGGCTCGTATCTTCTCATTACAGGCATGAACGAAGCTTTGATTTATAAAGCTCAACCAAAGAATTAGGAGGCCAGATAAAGAGCAGTCGCGTGATCTCAGAAAATAAAACGATGTAGCAATTGATTACGGTTGCTGGGCATTTTCACAGCCATTATTGCAATTGGCTGTCTCTTCTCTGGTGTGAGATTGGCATGAATCCCCCTTCGCACATGGGAACAAACCTTAAAAAAAGAGGTTTTTCCAATGAAGTTCCCTCAAATGATTGGGAAACCGGAGAGCAGCTACACTGCAAAAGGAGAGCATTCAGCCCATTCAGTGCCACACCACTGCCTTTCCCTTAAGCCCTGCAATTCTTTACAGTTCAGCTCATTCTCCAATTCCCTGCTGAAAGCCATGATTGCATCAGCCTCTACCACATATCCAGGCAGCGCATTCCAGATCGTAGCAATTTTTTTCCCCCCTCATGAAGCAATTGTTTCTTTTGCCAATCATGTCAAGTTCGTGCCCTGCTGCTTCTCGATCCTTCAACCCACAGAAACAGTTTCTGCCTATCGAGAGTGAAAACAAAACCACTGGAAATCAACAGCGGGTCAGACAACATCCATGGAGAGAGAGCAAGCTAACGTTTCCAGTCTAGACTCTTCATCAGAGCTGATGTGAAGTGTGGAGGAGGGAGCATTAAGGTAATAGTGGGAGTGCTGCGCGATAGAGGGTGTTGGTAGCACAGATAAAGTGATCAGAATGTGAGAATGACAGAACAATGGAGATAACAAGTTGTGGGGCTGGATGAACACAGCAGGCCAAGCTGCATCATAGGAGCAGGAAAGCTTGACGTTTCGGGCCTAGACCCTTCATCAGAAATGGGGGAGGGGAAGAGGGTGCTGAAATAAATAGGGAGAGAGGGGGAGGTGGATAGAAGATGGATAGAGGAGAAGATAGGTGGAGAGGAGACAGGCAAGTCAAAGAGGCGGGGATGGAGCCAGTAAAGGTGAGTGCAGGTGGGGGGGGTAGGGAGGAGATAGGTCAGTCCAGGGTGGATGGACGGGTCAAGGGGGCGGGATGAGGTTAGTAGATAGGAGACGGGGGCGCGGCTTGAGGTGGGAGGAGGGGATAGGTGAGAGGAAGAAC
>JAHRHZ010000018.1:4854907-4913505 GCA_024137785.1 Ginglymostoma cirratum
AGAACAGGTTAGGGAGGTGGAGATGAGCTGGGCTGGTTTTGGGATGCAGTCGGGGGAGGGGAGATTTTGAAGCTTGTGAAATCCACATTGATGCCATTGGGCTGCAGGGTTCCCAGGCTGAATATGGTTTGCTGTTCCTGCAGCCTTCGGGTGGCATCACTGTGGCATTGCAGGAGGCCCAGGATGGACATGTCATCTGAGGAATGGGAGGGGGAGTTAAAGTGGCTCGCGACTGGGAGGTGCAGTTGTTTGTTGTGAACTGAGCGCAGGTGTTCTGCAAAGCGGTCCCCAAGCCTCCGCTTGGTTTCCCCGATGTAGAGGAAGCCACAACGGGTACAGCGGATACAGTATACCACATTGGCAGATGTGCAGGTGAACATCTGCTTGATGTGGAAAGTCTTCTTGGGGCCTGGGATTGGGGTGAGGGAGGAGGTGTGGGGGCAGGTGTAGCACTTCCTGCGGTTGCAGGGAAAAGTGCCGGGTGTGGTGGGGCTGGAGGGGAGTGTGGAGCGGACAAGGGAGTCGCAGAGAGAGCGGTCCCTCCGGAAAGCAGACAAGGGTGGGGAGGGAAAAATGTCTTTGGTGGTGGGGTCTGATTGCAGATGGCAAAAGTGTCGGAGGATGATGCGTTGGACCCAGAGGTTGGTGGGGTGGTAAGTGAGGACGAGGGGGATTCTTTTTTGGCTGTTATTGCGGGGACGGGGTGTGAGGGATAAGTTACGGGAAATGTGGAAGACATGGTCGAGGGCATTCTCGACCACTGCAGCGGGGAAGTTGCGGTCCTTGAAGAATGAGGACATCTGAGATGTACGGGAGTGGAATGCCTCATCCTGGGAGCAGATGCAGCGGAGGCGAAAGAATTGGGAATAGGGGATGGCATTTTTGCAGGAAGGTGGGTGGGACGAGGCATATTCGAGGTTGCTGTGGGAGTCGGTGGGCTTGAAATGAATATCGGTTTCTAGGTGGTTACCCGAGATGGAGACAAAGAGGTCCAGGAAGGAGAGAGAAGTGTTAGAGATGGTCCAGGTGAACTTCAGGTTGGGGTGGAAGGTGTTGGTGAAGTGGATGAACTGTTCGAGCTCCTTGTGAGAGCACGAGGCGGCGCCGATACAGTCATCAATGTAACGGAGGACGAGGTGGGGCTTAGGGCCAGTGTAGGTGCGGAAGAGGGATTGTTCCATGTAACCGACAAAGAGGTGGGCATAGCTTGGGCCCATGCGGGTACCCATGGACACCCCCTTTGTCTGTGAGAAGTGGGAGGAATTGAAAGAGAAGTTGTTGAGGGTGAGGACGAGTTCGACTAAGCAGATGAGGGTGTCAGTGGAGGGGGATTGGTCAGGTCTGCGGGACAGGAAGAAGTGGAGGCCCTTTAGGCCATCTGCATGGGGAATACAGGTATATAGGGACTGGACGTCCATGGTGTGTCTAACTGCCAGACTGGAAAGAACAGAGAGTCACACTGGAGTGGGAGGAAGGGGAGAGAGGACATGGTGACAGAGAATGCAATTGTTCTGAGGAAGGGTCACTGGACCCGAAACGTTAACTCTGATTTTTCTCTTCACAGATGCTACCAGACTTGCTGAGCTTTCGCAGCAACTTCTGTTTTTGTTCCTGATTTGCAGCATCTGCAGTTCTTTTGGTTTTGATTGTGACAGAGAATGTGACAAGTAAAACTAAAAGAAAGGGAAGGAATGGAAGTAGGTTCACAATCTGAAGGTGCTGAACTCAATATTAAGCCCAGAAGGTTGTCAAGTGTCCAGTCTGAAGATGAGATGCTGTTTCTCCAGTTTGCGCTCCATCCATGTAACTGAAACCCCTCAGCCCTTAAACAGATCCCGTGAATCTTTTCTGCAACCTTTCTAATGTTTTCATGTCATTCCTTTTGTAATATTTCTCAACACGCGATATACCTTTAAGGGAACTTCTCAGAACGTCATCTTGTGGATCGTGACCAGATGGTGCAGAGCTTTCTGTCTCCATCTTACTGAGCTCTGTCTTCTTGCAGCATGACATGCTACCATATATCCAAATTGGTTAGTTTGAGCTGGACACACAAGTGCGTGTGGTTGTCATGAACATACGTAGATACCAGGAATTGTAACAAAGGTTCTTTAAATTCTTCAGTACTACATGAACTACATGTTAAATGCATGTTAAGGGAACTAAGCTAAGTTTCACAGCTGGCAATTACAGATCATTAGTATATCATGCCATATCATATCATAACAACTGTGCAGTAGCAAAAAACTGCAACTCCTTCCAGGAGAATCCCCGCTGAAGGTCTGAGAGCCCCAGATTGTATAACATTCAGAAGACAAATCGCCGTAAGTTTACCTAAGGATACATCTCCAACTTAAATATCCAGGAGGCAGCCTTTATTTCTCCCCATTTAAAGTTCAGACCCATTAAGCTAAAATCTCTCTATCTCTTTTGCAAAAATGAAAAAGCAAGTTTCAGCCTGCTTCTGACACAAAAAACTGAGCAACAGCATTCAAACGGCTTCTGATGGATTTAAAAACAAAATCAACAGCTCAGAGGCTGCTTTCAGGCTTAAAACTAACATTGACAGTAAAAAGGTATTGTCAGATTAATTATAAAATCCTCCTTTTAAGAATGTGATTTTTAAAGCTCTAAAGAATAATTTTCTGTCAGTTTAATAATACATTCGTCTTATTTGGCCAATGAAACAGTGTTTTAAACTCTAAAGGGCAATTTTCTAACCTAGAGACACTTACCTGTGTGCAGCGGTCAGTTAGAGACACTTACCTGTGTGCAGCAGTCAGTTAGAGACACTTACCTGTGTGCAGCGGTCAGTTAGAGACACTTACCTGTGTGCAGCGGTCAGTTAGAGACACTTACCTGTGTGCAGCGGTCAGTTAGCTTCACCATTTTGTTTCCTTCAGCTCTGTCCCAAAGCATTTGTGAATCCGTCACTTCTGACTTTGGTTAACCTCTCCTGAGCAGCTGAAAGCTGCTATCGTAAGGCTTTGTCTCTTAAAGGCGCAGACACACACTCCACAAAACTTAATGACGAGCACACAACCATGAACAACAAAGTAAAACAGAAGTAAATGAAGGAAAATAAAAGCTGAGAACAATAAGCTAGGCATAAGAAAAGAACAAATAAGCCTTGCACTGTGCTTCAATAACACAATACGCCATCTTGAACAAGGAATGGAAGGCAACATTTGATTATGGTTTAGGCAATGAATGAGATGTTCACTGAATAAAAGCAACATATGTAGATTAATTTCATAGATTAAGCCATAATTGCTTCTGAGAAGGAATATCTTAAAATATTACTATCAGCAAGGAGAGGCTTTGCAAAATAAATAGATCAATCCTTTCTGACGATAATAAAAAAAGGATCCCAAGTAGTCCTGGTCAGTACTCAACGACCAGCTCAAGGTATGAATCTATTCGTGAATTGGCAGAATCTAACTCATGTCGTAGAGAGCCTATGGTTGACTTTGTCACTCGGTGATGATGCAAAGGCATTGACCATGATGAATCGAGCCGATAATAACCTTTACTCAGATCAAAGCCTTCCTGAAAGATCTTCTGGGCAAGAAAAAGGGCCATGCTATTCACTTAAAGGCTGCCGATGCTGAAATACTGCCGATGCTGAAAATCTGAAATAAAATCAGAGAATGCTGGTGAAACTCAACAGGTGTGGCACATCTGGGGAGAGAGAAACAGAGATAACATTTTGAGTTTGATATGACTCTTCTTCAGAACAGTTCCGAAGTAGTCTGAAGAAGAGTTATACCAGACTCAAAACATTAACTCTGTTTCTCTCTCCCCAGATGTTGCCAGACCTGCCACGTTATTCCAGTAATTTTTGATTTGATCCCATCCTATCGACACCTTGCTGAAAGCTGGTTACCAGCATGAAGTCACGGTAACAGGCCAACATCAATGTCACACTATGGTTGGAAACAACACCATTATTGCCAATATCAGAGTGCAGCGAACCAGAGATCTGTCATAGACGTCTCTCTGACACAGACACTTTGATTATGGTTTAGGCAATGAATGAGATGTTCACTGAATAACAGCAACATATGTAGATTAATTTCATAGATTAAGCCATAATTGCTTCTGAGAAGGAATATCTTAAAATATTACTATCAGCAAGAACAACCATAATCCAGGATTTTTCACATCTTTAAAACATGTAGCACCAAAGGATATTGGGCACAAATGTCAAGAAATCTGGTTTCAAAACTGAACCAGAGCAGGTGATCAATGAGGTGGTATGATGCTGCCAACATAGAAAGTTGTCTGAATGAACAGAAATGTATTGACAAAGAGAACAAACTTGAAGTAAATCTACCAAGGCCGATATCCCATCGCCAAGTCACCCTTTATTGTCACATGAACGGACATTGACTTTAGTACTGCCACTTCAGAGTCAGCTCTCAGAGTGAGCAGAACCTCTGACACCGCTGTTTATACCTGTCAGCCAGGGCTCCCTAATTGGACCAGATTAACAGCTCCAATCAGGGAGCTCATATTCTGAAGAAGGGTCCAGACCCGAAACGTCAGCTTTCCTGCTCCTCTGATGCTGCCTGGCCTGCTGTATTCATCCAGCTCCACGCCTTGTTATCTCAGATTCTGTGATGTCCAGCTGGCTGACCTCATTACAATCACCACAAAACCAAGAAACAAACTTTAGTCGATGACCAAGTCTTTCACTATGTCAATATCTGACACCACATCGTCAGTATATGATCAGAATCTTTTATTGACCTCGTAAGTTCCCAAAAGACAGGCCAACATGTGTCTTTGATAACAAGCATGGGGCTGGATGAACACAGCAGGTCAAGCAGCATCATAGGAGCAGGAAAACTTGACGTTTCGGGCCTAAACCCTTCATCAGAAATGGGGGAGGGGAAGAGGGTTCTGAAATAAATAGGGAGAGAGGGGGAGGCGGATAGAGGATGGATAGAGGAAAGGATAGGTGGAGAGGAGGCAGACAAGTCGAAGAGGCGGGGATGGAGCCAGTAAAGGTGAGTGTAGGTAGGGGGGTAGGGAGGAGATAGGTCAGTCCAGGGAGGATGGACAGGTCAAGGGGGCGGGATGATGTTAGTAGGTAGGAGATGGGGATGTGGCTTGGGGTGAGACAAATGTGTCTTTGTTGTGCCAATATTGCCACCATGCATCGTAAAAGACACACAACCCCTCCCAAATAATTGATGCGTCTTTATGTTCAATGTTATAGTTTATTTTCCTGTGCTTTAAGATGGCGACACGATACAACACTTCTCACTGTATTTTGTAACTAGATACACGTGACAAAAAATTAATCAAGTTGAATCAATCTACAGAAGACTGGTTTGCAGTGTATAATGGATCATTAGTTCCACACAGTGGCAGAATCACACCACAGTGCCAATACTCAAGCTCAGTTTGGATTGCTGGAATCTTGACCTCTTAGATATGCTGGTTCAGCTGTGTCAGGATTACCAGTGTGCACAAATCTCTGCATCGCAACCATTCATGACGTTCAAACCACACCTCTCATGATGAGAATGAAACGACGACCGGACGTTTCACTTCTTCACAGGCAGAGGAGAATGAAGCAGTCACATCACCAGCTACACAGGGCAAGCAAGTCAGAATTCCAGTCTCAAATACCTTCTAAGTTTCTAGAATCAGTCCTGGTCTTATGAAATCATTACAAAGTGTGGTGCTACATTGCAAAGAAACAGGAGCCGGCCCAGTCAGAAGTATGACATGCCAATCATGCTGACAGACTGAGGAAGACATCCGTGATGATGATGACTGTTAAATGATGCTATTGACAGCTACCAGGAACAACAGAAGCAACTTACCAGCTGGGAGCATCTATGGATTACACAGACCTCTCCAGATGGCTGCAAAATCATCACTTTTGGAAAGGTTGTCAAAACACTGAGAAATAATTTCAAAGTTTGAAATACTAACCTTGTTAATTTTTATTTTTAACATGTCAATATTATTGTTGATTTGGTGATGTTCCATAATGGACATCTGGTTGGGATTTCTTATCTTTGGAAAAAGGAGGATATTGTGCTATGTCTCACACCAGATATGCCATATATACTTAAGGGACACGTACGTGATGTCATCACTATGTTGTGGCATGTGACCAAACGCATGAAGCTCTTAGCCTCCATCCTCCTGAGCTCTGTCCATTTGTACCATAACATTTCACAGTATATCCAAATCGCTGAGCTTAATCTCAGAAACGTAACTATTCATGGATGTGGTGTACACATATCGACACCAGGCACTGTTAATAACATTTCAACAAATTCTTCACTACTACCTGATCCACTTTGCAATTTTACACTCAAAGAGTGAACCTAAGTATCAGTTTGATAGTTCCAAATCATCAGTTATCACACCCTAATACCCTAAAGTGTTCCACCCAGGACTGAATGCATTACTCCAGTGCAGTTTGAACCAGTCCTTCACAAATATTTCTCATCCTCTCCCTACCTTTGCGCTCTTTTTATGAGCCACTTTCTCAACCTGCCCCATCCCCACAATGCCTTAAGGATATGGACTTCCAGGTCTCTGTGCTCCTGTATTCTGTTTCGAATGTATACTTTATTTTCTATTGTCTCTCCCTTTTTAGCCTAATTCACGCTTCTCTACGTGAAATTTAATTGGCCATTGTATACTGATTCCAAATATCCCCTTGAGGTATATCACAATCCTCCTCATTGTCACAGTCACTCTGTAATTTTCTGTCATCCACAGACTTTGAAACTGAGTCCTGCACACCCATGTTCAGGCCATTCAGATAGATCAAGGAAAGCAATGATTTTGACACTTATCCCTGAGGAACATCAGCAGACAACTACTTTCCCTTTGGAAATAAACAACAATTCATCACAAATCTGCTTCCCAACATTTGTCCAATTCCATATTCTTGTTGCTACTGCCTCTTTTACTACAGTGCAAAATATTCTTAAAGGGGTCAGGGACCAGCAGGAGGTCGTTGTATACTTTGGAACTAATGACACAGGAAGAGAAAAGGACAAGATTCTGAAGAAAGAAAATAGAAAGTTAGGCAGGAATTTAAAAAGGAGGTCCTTGAGGGTAGCAATGTCTGGATTACTCCCACTGCCACGAGCAAGTGAGGGTAGGAATAGAAGGATAGCGCAGATGAATGCGTGCCTGAGGAGCTGGTGAGGGGAGAAGGATTCACATTTTTAGATCATTGGAATATCTTCTGGGATAGAAGTGACCTGGATAAAAAGGATGGATTGCACCTGAATTAGAAGGGGACTAATGCACTGGCGGGGAGATTTGCTAGAACTGCTCAGGAGGATTTAAACTAATAAGGGGGGGAGAGTGAGATCCAGGGAAATAGTGAGGTAAGAGATCAAACCCCAAACCTACATGGAGTTGGGAGATGCTTTCAATTTGATTGGGTTTAATGCTATTTGTGTTGAACTTAATCCACATCCCTAGATGCTTTATGCCACCAATTCAACCACCAAGAAACTGAAGTTAACATTATACCAAATCTCATTCTAATTTGTCTAAAGTTATTCAAAGGTTAAGCAGATTTTAGAATCACCAACGATGTACTGTATTTGTGACATTTTTATGAAGATGCAGCTGATGAGTTGAGTTAGGGTCATTGAGATTGAAGGCAAGCCCTACATGTCATTGTCATTTCAAGACTGAAGCTTGTCCTTTTCTGCTCTGGCTGACTCCTTATCTTAACATGTAACTGCCTTCTAAACAGTGACCAGAAATGGACTAACGATACTGGCCTTGCCAGTGATGCCGCTATCCCCAAGGTAATAAATTAAGTCAAAAAGTTCAGGACAGCAAATTTTACCTTTGTTGAAAGGAGATAGAGAGTCATAGAGTCACACAGCATGGAAACAGATCTTTCGATACAACTCACCATGTCGACCAGGTTTCCCAAACTGATCTAGTCCCATTTCCCTGCGTTTGGCCTTCTAAACATTCCTGTCCATATACCCATCCAGATACCTTTTAAATGTTGTAATTGTACCAGCCTCGACCACTTCTTCTGGCAGCTCATTCCATACAAGCAACACCCTCTGCGTGGAAAAGTTACCCCTCAGGTCCCTTTTAAACCTTCTCCCCTCATCTGAACCCTGAGCCCTCTAGTTTGGGACTCCCTTATCCCGGAGAAAAGACCTTTACTATTCACCCTATCCACGCCTCTCATAATTTTATTAGCCTTAATTAACCTCTAAATGGGGAGGCGATGGCCCAATGGCATTATTACTGGACTATTAATTCAGAAACCCAGATAACATTTCAGGGACCCAGGTTTGAATCCTGCCGTGGCAGATGATGGAATTAGAATTCAATAAATATCTAGAATTAAGAATCTAATGATGACTGTGAATCCATTGTCAATTGTTGGAAAAGCCCATCTGGTTCACTGATGTCCTTTAGGGAAGGAAACTGCCATCCTTACCTGGTCTGGCCTACATGTGACTCCAGACCCTCAGCAATGTGATTGACTCTTAACTGCCCTCTGGGCAATTAGGGATGGGCAATAAATGCTACCTAGCCAGCGACACCCTCATATTGTGAATGAGTAAAGAAAAAATAATGTCACCCCTCAACCTCAGATGCTCCAGGGTAAAAAAGCCCCAGCCTATTCAGCCTCTCCTTATAGCTCTAACCATGCAGTCCCAGCAACATCCTGGTAAATATTTTCTGAAAACATGCAGATAGAATTGCCTCAGAGATAGCAGGAACTGCAGATGCTGGAGAATCTGAGCTAACAAAGTGTGGATGAACACAGCAGGCCAAGCAGCGTCAGAGGAGCAGGAAGGCTGATGTTTTGGGCCTAGACCTTTCTTCAGAAATCTTTAATCAAGGCCGAAGAGATTATGAGAAATTTGTAGTGGGAGAGAGATTCACTGAGGTTTTTCCGGAGGGAGGACGGTAACTTCTTCAGGGTGGGCATCCTTAGAAGAGGCTTCGCAGTGGGGTTAAAATTGTTTCAGAGATAATAGGAACTGCAGATGCTGGAGAATCTAAGACAACAAGGTATAGAGCTGGATGAACACATCAGGCCAAGCAGCATCAGAGGAGCAGGAAAGCTGACGTTTCGGGTCTGGACCTTCGTCAGAAGAAGGGTCTAGGCCCGAAACGTCAGCTTTCCTGCTCCTCTGATGCTGCTTGGCCTGATGTGTTCATCCAGCTCTACACCTTGTTATCTCAGATAGAATTGCCACATGGCATATGGAGACAAAATTTGGGTTGGCACAGTGGCTCCGTGGTTGTACTGCTGCCTGACACCACCAGGGACTTGCACGTTCTACCCATGTGTGTGTGGGTTTCCTCTGGGTGCTCTGGTTTCTTCCCACAGTCCAAAGATGTGTAGGTTTGGCTATGCTAAATTTCCCTGTAGTGTCCTGGTGTAGGCTAGGTCATAGAGTAATACGACATGGAAACAGGCCCTTCAGCCCAAACTGGTCCATGCTGACCACAGTGCCCACTCAGCTAATTCCAATTGCCCACATTTGGTCCATATCCCTTTATACCCTTCTCATCCATGTACCTATCCAAACGTTGCTATTGTACCTGCCTCAACCACTTTCTCTGGCAGCCCATTACCTCCTCGCACCAGTCTCTACATTGCCCCTCAAGTCCTTCTTGAATCTGGAGTTGTTGGCTGGTTTGCCGGGCTGACTGGTTTTTATGCATGAAAACAAGTCAGCTAGGAAAACCAACCAACAATCCAACTACAACCCAAGCGACAGATCTTTGTTAAAACATTAAACCTGCTTAAATCTTTCCCCTCTCATCCTAAGCCTATGCCCTTTTGTTTTCAATTCCCTATCCCTGGGAAAAAAGACAATATACATTCATCCTATCTATGCCCCTCATGATTTTATACACCTCAATAAGATTAGTCCTCATTCTCCTACGTTCCAAGGTATAAAGTCCTATCCTGGCCAACCTCTACCTGTAACTCAGCCCCACTAGCCCTGGTAACATCCTCATAAATCTTTATTGCACGCTTTCCAGCTTAACTATGCATTTCCTACAACAGGGAGACCAAAGTTGTTCACAGTACTCTACGTGCAGCCTCACCCACAACTTAAACATCTATAACAGAACATCCTAACTCCTATACTCAATGCCTCGACCGATGAAGGCCAGCATGGTATATGTCTTCTTCACCGTCCTGTCCACCTGTGACGCTGCTTTCAATGAACTATGTACTTGTACTCCTAGGTCTCCCTGTTCCACAGCAGTCCCCAGGACCTTACCATTTACTGTATAAGTCCTATCTTGGTTTGACTTTCCAGAGTGCAACATCTCACACTCATCTGTATTGAATTGCATTTGCCGATCCTAAGCTCACTTCCCTATCTGATTAAGATCCCTCTGTAAATTTTGATAACCTTCTTCTCTATCAATGATACCTCTTAATTTTATGGCATCTGCAAACTTACTGATCATACCTTTTACATTCACATCCAGATCATTAATGTTAATAACTAATAACAAAGGGTCCAGCACCGACCCCTGTGGCACACCACTAGTCACAGGCCTCCAGCCCCAGAAACAAAATCTAACCATCACCCTCTAATCCCACCGTTGAGGTAATTTTGAATCCAATTAGCTAGCTCTCCCTGGATCTCATGCGACCTAACCTTCATGACTAGCCTGCCATGCGGGACCTTGTCAAAGACCTTACTAAAGTCCATATAGACAACATCTACTGCCCTACCCTCACCTATACTCTTGGTTACCTCTCTGAAAAACTCTAAAAGCTTTGTCAGACATGACTTCCTGCGCACAAATCCATGTTGACTATCCCTAATCAGACCTTGACTGCCCAATTGTTGTGTGATCCTGTGTCTCAGTATCCTCTCCAATAACTTGCCTACCGCTGATGTTAGGCTCACTGGCCTGCAGTTCCCTGCCTTGTCTTTGATACCTTTCTTAAACAATGACAACATTAGCTGCCCTTCAGTCTTCTGGAACTTCACCACTGGCAAAAGATGAAGCAAAAATCTTTGCACGGGCCTCTGCAATTTCTTTCCCAGCCTCCCACAATGTCCAAGGATGGACTTGATCAGGCCCAGGGTATTTATCCGCCTAAATGTGCATTAAGGCTGCAAACGCATCCTCTCTGTAATGTATATGTGATTCAAAACATCCCCATCTGTTTCCCTTATTTCCTCAGCATCATTGATTCTCTCCTCAGCAAACACTGAGGAGAAATAAGGTTTTGGAGCAGATCTGTCGCTCGGGTTATGGGTGTTGAGGTTGGTTGGCTCGCCGAGCTGGTTTGTTGTTCCGCAGATGTTTCGTTACCATGCTTGGTAACATCCTCAGTGCAGCCTCTGATGAAGCGTCGGTGTGTTTTCCCACCTGGTTTTTAAACTCTGGGGTCCATTGAGATGGATTGCCTCGCTTCCGGGTTTCCTCCGTAGTAGAATGTATATGGGGTTGAGTTCAATGTGTTTATTAATAGCCTGCTTCGTGGAGTGCCATGCTTCCAGGAATTCTCGTGCTTGTCTCTGCCTAGCCTGTCCCGGGATCTTGATGTTGTCCCAGTCGAAGTCGTGGTTCTCCTTGTCCATGTGGATTGAGATGAGTGAGTATTGGTCGTGTCTTTTTGGAGCCAGTTGGTGTTCATGTCCTCTTGTTGTTAGTTTCCTTCCTGTTTGTCCGATGTAGTGTTTCTCGCAGTCTCTGCAGGGGACCTTGTAGGTGACATTTGTCCTGTCCATGGCGGGGAGTGGGTCTTTAGTTTGGGTGAGCACTTGTCGTAGGTTGATGTGGGCTTGTGTGCCACTCTGATGCCCAGCGGTTGTAGAAGTCTTGTGGTGAGTTCTGACGTGTTCCTGATGTAGGGTAGTGTGATGAGTGTGTCGGGGCGTGTAGAATCTTTCTGATGCTGTTCCTGTAGGCATCACCTGACCCAGTTCTTTGGATATCCATTATCCTTGAACACTTGGAAGAGGTATTCCTCCTCCTGTTGGTGTAGTTCTGTGTTGCTGCAATGTGTTGTTGCCCTTTTAAATAGTGTTCGCACGCAGCTTCGTTTGTGTGCGCTGGGATGGTTACCATTGAAGTTCAATACCAGGTCTGTGTATATGGCTTTTCGGTGTACTTGCGTTTGCAGTTCCCCATTTGTCTTGCGCTCTACCATGACGTCCAGGAATGCTGCACTGAGGACGTTACCAAGCACAGTGAGGAAATATCTGCAAAACAACAAACCAGCTCAGCGAGCCAACCAACCTCAACACTGAGGAGAAATATTCATTAAAAATCTCCCCCATCTCCTGTAGCTCCACACATAGACGGCTATGTTGATCTTTAAGGGGACCTATTCTCTCCCTAGCCACCCTCTTACTCTTAACATAGCTGTAGAACCTCTTGGGATTATCTTTAATGTTATCTGCCAGATCCATCTCATTCCCTCTTTCTGCTCTCTGATTTCCCACTTAAGTATGGTCCTACACTTTTTATAGTCATCTAGGGATTCACTTGAGCCCAATAGCTTAAACCCAATGTATGTCGTCTTCTTTTTCCTGACCAGAGCCTCAACATCCGTTGTCAGCCAGGGAGACCTAAACCTGCCAGCTTTTCCCTTCACCCTAACAGGGACATGCTGTCACTGGACCCAAGGTGCTCTCTGACTGAAGCTTCAGTCACTTGCCCGACCTTGTTTCCTAAGAGGTTGTCCAGTATCACACCCTCCCAAGCAGGGCCGTCTACATATTGATTTAGGAAACTTTCTTGGATACATTTGACAAATTCCACCCCGCCCAAGCCTTTTACACTCTGGGTGGCCCAGCCAATGCAGGGAAAACTAAAATCTCCAAACAATACTACTCTGTTATTCCTACAGGTATCTGCAATCTCTCGAAACATCTGCTCCTCGGGTACCCGCTGGCTATTTGGGGGTCTATAATACAGGCCCAATAGAGTGACCATCCCCTTCTTGTTTCTAAGCTCTAACTACATGGCCTCATTTGATGGCCCCTTAAGAATATCCTCTCTAAGCACTGTTGTTATGTCCCCCTTTATCAAAACGGCAACTCCCCCTCCTCGCTTACTAGTACTTCTGTCAAGCCTGTAACTTCTGTATCCAGGAACACTGAGCTGCCAGTCCTGCCCTTCTCTCAGCTATGTTTCTATTATGGCTATAATAGACCTGTCCCCAGAGCCAATCCATATTCTAAGCTCATCTGCCTTACCAATCAGGCCTCATGCATTGAAATAAATGCACTTTAAACCAGAAGTCTTTTCTCTCTCTTTACTGTGCCCCTGGCTATCCTGAATAGTAAACTTGTTCTGGACACATCGCATAGACTGAAGGCATCTTTTCTAGGGAAGTTACAGGTGGACAACAAATGTTGACCCAGCCAGCAACACCCATAGCTCACAAATGAATATTAAAAAAAACTCTTGAAATCTCTGGCTAATGCATTTTCCCCTGACATCTCGATGGCCCTTCTCTTATTCAGAGTACCACATCCCACCGCCAAACTGTTTAAACTCTCCCGGGTAACACTAGCAAATCTCCCCACGAAGATATTGGACCAGGTCTGGTTCAAGTGCAACCTGTCCCTCTTGTCCAGGTCACCACTACCCTAGAAGAGATCCCAATGATCCAAGAATTGAAAACTCTGCCCCCTACACCAGCTCCTCAGTCATGCATTCATCTGGCCTATATCTTTCTATTTCTATCCTCACTGGCGCGTGGCACTGGGAGTAATCCGGAGATCGCTACCTTTGAGATCCTGCTTTTTAACTTCTTACCTAACTCTGTATACTCATTTCACAGGACCCCATCCTTTTGTCTACCTATGTCATTTGTACCAATGAGCACAATGACCTCTAGCTGTTCACTCTCCCCCCTTCTCTGTGACCTGCTGTACAATCGTGATGACTGTGGCAATGTCTCCCAGAATTCCAATGTGATGACTCTCAGCCACCCTCTGATTCTCGAGGTTACTCATGGGAAATGTGGCATTACGAGGATTGGGTAGGGGCTTCTGGGTGGGATGCTGTTTGGAGGGTTGGTATGGACTGAATGGTATGCTTCCACACTGTAGGGATTCTATAATTAAAAATAAGCTGTGGGAAGGATAATTAAGGGAACACCACCCCCTGAAAGCTCCCCTCCAAGCCACTCACCATCCCAACTAGGAAATATATCACTGTTCTTTCAGCAGATCAATATCCTGGAATCCCTGTCTGACAGCATTGTGTCTGCGCAAATCCCGTAGACTGAAGCAGTTCAAGCAGGCAGCTTACCATCGTCTTCTCTAGGGAAGTTACAGGTGAACAATAAATGTTGACCCAGCCAGCAACACCCGTATCTCAGAAATGAATAACAAAAAAATCTCTTGGAATCTCTGAGTGGAGAGGGGGACACACTACACAACGAAGACTGAATTGTCCAGAATTTAACTCAGTTCATAACTCAGCTCCCCTGTGTTACCAATAGCAGGAACCAGGATACTATTATTGCTGCACACTGTCTAAACAAAATCATCTCTAAAATAAAATCTGACAGAAAAGAAAGGTTGTTAATATTCATCACAATTCTCTCCGGTGCTGCGATTCTGTGTTTAAATAGATTTAAGATTAGAGTGAGCTATTGTGATGCTGTCTCTTCTGAACAATGTTCTTCACAGCTCAGAGACAGGTATATTGAGGGAATTATTTCACAGTGCTAAAGATGAAGAATAAAGGAATTAAGAGCCTGGTGCGCCTTGTCAACAGAACCAATCTGGGCCAGCAACGAGTTTAAATAAAGGGTTGTTACTCTTGAGTTTAACGATATTTACCATGAAGTATTTTCCTCCATTTGCCAAGTCTCTGTTACATACCAGATTTCTGAGGACTAAGCAGAATTTTACAGCATTTCCACCCTGGGATAAAGAGTCTGACTATCCATGACTCTCATAATCTTATATTGTATTCAATCAGCTTGCCTCCTTAGCCATTACACTGGGCCATCCACAGCCCGGATTTTAATTGCTACTCCATTTGCCACCTTGCCTTCAATAACCTAGGCCCTAAACTCAGGACTCCTCTCCTTGCAGCTTCTCCAACTCTCTACCTTACTTTAAAACATCACATGGCAGAGAAGGGCTTTCTCTAATGATCTGGGGAATTAGAACTAAAAGGTAGAGACTGCCACATTTGGGGATGTATGTGCAGTTCTGATCCCTACAATATAGCAAGGATGTGGAAATTTTCAAGGGGATACAGAAGAGGTTTACCAGGATGAAGCCTGGATAGAAGTTTTTTAGCTATAAGGGGAGGTTGGACAAACTTGGTTTGATTTCACTCAAGTGTCAGGGGGATGCGATGGTCTAGTGGCATTGTCACTGGACTGTTAATCCAGAGACCCAGTGAATGTTCTGGGGACCCAGGTTTGAAACCCATCACAGCAGATAGTGGAGTCTGAATTCAATAAAAAATTTGGAATTAAGAGCCTTATGATGACCATGAAACAATTGTTGGGGAGAATGCATGTCCTTTAAGGCAGGAAATCTGGCATCCTTATTTGGTTTGGCCTATGTATGACTCCAGACCCACAGCAATGGAGTTGACTCTTAACTGCTCTCTGGAAATAAATGCTGGCAGTAGCCAGTGATGCCCTTACCCTGTGAGTGGAAAAAAATGGCTGAGGGCACAAGCTGATAGAAGACTATATAGGATTATGAGAGACCTGAATAGTCAGAGCCTTTATCCCAGGATGGAAATGTCAAAAACTAGGGTGTGTAAGTTTAAAGTGAGGGGGGAGAAAGTTTAAAGGAGATATGCAAGGCAAGGTTTTACACAGAGGTTGGTAGATGCCCAGAATTCAGTGGTAGAAGCAGGAGCGATAGCAAAATTGAAGAGACATTTAGAAAGATATGTAAACAGGCAGGGGATAGAGGGATACGGACCACGTACAGGCAGACAGGATTAGTTTAGAATGGTGTCATGATCAGCACAGACATGGTGGGCTGAAGGTCCTGCTCCTGTGATGTACTGTTTGATGTTCTTTGTTTTCCCAGTGCCTGGACTTCAAGCTCTGGAATTCCTAACACAAACCTCACAGGCTCCCTGCCTTATCTTCCAGTTTTAAGATGCTCCTTCAAATCTCTGTCTTTGACAAATACACTTTTGGTCACCTCTGTCATCTGTCTTTGTGAGAGCCAGTCTCCTGCTTTATAATACCAGTGTTCCTTACTACATCAAAGACTCAGTCAATGTACAATTGGTTATGCTCCACATGAGGTTCCCACTTAACCTGTGTCACCCAATCAGCATAATCCTTTCCTGCTGATGTGTTTATCCAGCTCTTTGTCTCTCTCGTTTATTCACCACAAGCACAGTATGTGGTACCATTAACGCTGGAACCAAGGTATCTCTGGATCTCAGAGATTTTTAGATTTTGGATGGGGCATATTGAACGGTGGGCAGTTCGAGTTGAGATGATGGGGGAGGCGATGGCCTAGTGGTATTACTGCTGGACTGTTAATCCAGAGACCCAGATAACATTCTGGGGACCCGAGTTCAAATCCTGCCGTGGTAGATGGTGGAATTTGAATTCAATAAATATCTGGAATTAATGATGACCGTGAATCCATTGTCGATTGTCAGGAAAATCCCATCTGATTCACTAATGTCCTTTAGGGAAGGAAATTGCCATCCTTACCTGGTCTGGCCTACATGTGACTCCAGACCCACAGCAATGTGGTTGACTCTTAACTGCCCCTTGGGCAATTAGGGATGGACACTAAACGCTGCCTAGCCAGCGACACCCTCATCCTGTGAATGAATAAAGGAAAAAAAAGGGTTGGCTTAGAGTGAGCAATAGATTGGTGTGGAAACCCAGTAGCTAGTCCAGAATCACAATGGGCCAATGCTTCGCCTGACCAAGATGCACAGGTACATTCATTGTTAAAACTGCATTCAATTAAAATCGGTGCATATGAGTATCCGGTGTGCGGATATCTCCAGTTTTTATGCAGCCAGAATTAGTCCAACTGTAGCAAGTTCCACATTCTCACCACTGACTGGACAGAAGGATTTTCAAAATGCGGAAACAGAGAAAACAGGAGCAAGAGTAGGTCATTTGGCCCTTGGAGCATGCTCTGCCATTCAATATGATCGTGGCTGATGATCCAACCCAGTCCCCTGTTCCTGCTTTCTCCCCACATCCTTTGATTGCTTTAATCCCGCTCCTCCAGCGCCACAGTGTTATCTCTGACTCTAGCATCGGCAGTTCTTACTATCTCTGAGTATTTACAACTATATCTAACTCTTCTTGTATGCTGCTTTGTTAGCATTCCCTGCACCGTCTTGAACCAGGAGCCATTGGCCACGCTGATAAATTGAATTGAATTAGCTTTATTGTCACATGTACTCAAATGTGTACAGTGAAAGGTTTATAATTCACTACTTACAGTGCCATCTTGGCTAGAAAGGTACCTAGGCACAATGCTCAGTTGGCAACTAGAGAAATGAAGAATAAGTTACATTACAGGTATGCGCAGAGTAACTGTAAGTCGGAAAAACAAGAAGCCAATTTAAAAAGACAAACATCACAGTCTGTCCCCAAAGGCTTTCAGCAGTAGGACCAGCACAGGGGGGCGTCCATGTGGTCTAAGTCTGGACTGCCACCCCACGCCACACTGGGATGCTGCCCCTACTCCAGCCGCTGGCTCTCTTCAGTTTCAAGCCGTTGTTCTCACTAATGGCTGGAAAGACCCAGCTTGAAGCAAGTTCAAAGAGAGCCTTGGATTCACAATCTGGTGGAAGCAACTCCACAGATCAACTCCAACGTATTTAACGCTGATTAGCTGAGTATAGACCACAACACGGTTTTCTGAAATCGGGATTCTAAGAATTTGGTAGTGCAAACCCATTGGAGTCTGGTGGGTGAACACACAAAAAAAATGTGGACACATAAGCTTAGGATCAGATTTCAACCATTTAGGAGAAATCAGCAAGTACACTTTCACACAACAGGTGGGAGAATTGTGAAATTCTTACCCCAACCCCTCTCAAAAAATGTATGGAAAGCAAAGGGGGAACAACTGAAGTATCAAAGACTGGGGTCACATTTTCAAAGGAAGGAGTACAGGGCAAAGTGAATAAATGCAAGTGAACTGTACTACAGCCATGCTGTCATTGAATGGTGGGGGTAGGATAGAGGGGCTGAATAGCCTCCTCCTTTTTTGATAGTGGGTCACACTCTGAGAACAAAATGTTAGTCACATGCACAGAGGGCAGCAGGAGCAAAGAATACTGCTCCATTCTCCATTCAATGAGCTTAGGCACCACACGAAAACTGTGAGCAGACAAACAGAAATTAAAATTGATTTGCTTCCTTTGTCAAGAGTTTACATTTCATTCAGAATATCCATTCTGCTCTGACTCCCTTCAAATTCCAGCGCCTGGGGGACTGTGCGCTCAGGCCAGATGCTTAAGACTAATTAGCACACAAATCAAAGAGTCAACAGTCGGGACTTTGGAAGTGTAATGACTCCTAAAAGAAAGGCAATTTTATTGGCCTTATTTTTCAAAAGAGTTTCAATTTTCCAAAGACATGAGGACGTTAGTATGATGCTCATTTTTAACCGTCAGACTTCCAGCATTGTCACAGATATTCTCTAGCAAAATACTGACAGCTATCTTTCAGTTCAGGTCATGCACACTCTCCCTGGTATAAACATAGAATCATAGAGTCCTACAGCACGGAGACAGGCCCTTCAGCCCAAACTGGTCCATGCTGACCAAAATGTCCATCCACTCTAATCCCATTTCCCTGCACTTGGCCCATATCCTTCTAAACCTTCCTATCCATGTAGTCGTCCAAATGCCTTTTAAATGTTGTTAATGTACCTGGCTCAACCACTTCTGCTGGCAGCTCATTCCATACCCATACCACCCTCTGCGTAAAAAGTGGCCCTCAGGTTCCCATGTATTCTTTCCCCTCTTTCCTTAAACTGATGCCCTCTCGTCCCCGATTCCCCAATCCTGGGAAAAAGGCTGAGTGCATTCACCCTATCCATGCCTCTCATGACCTTACACACTTCTATATGATCCCGTCCCTCTTCAGTCTCCTACGCTCTAAAGAAAAAAGTCCTAGCCTGTCCAGTGTCTCCCTATAACTCAGTCCCTTGAGTCCTGGCAACATCCTTGTAAATTTCTTCTGCACTCTTTCCAGTTTAATAATGTCCTTCTTATAGCAAGGTGACCGAAACTGAACACAATACTCCAAGTGCAGCCTCTCCAATGCCCTGCACAACTGCGTCATAACTTCCTTACTTCTGTACTCAGTGCCCTGACTGATGAAGACAAGTGTGCCAAACACTTTCTTCACTGCCCTGTCTACCTGTGACTCCACTTTCAGTCAAACATGCATCCTAACTCCAAAGTCCCTCTGTTCCACTGTGCTCCTTAAGGCCCTACCATTCACCATGAAACTTCTCCCTTGATTTGACTTTCCAAACTGCAACACCTCACATTATCTATATTAAACTCCATTTGCCATTTCTCAGCCCATTTCCCCAGCAGATCAAGATCCTGCTGCAATTTCTGATAACCTTCCTCACTGTCCATGATACCACCTATTTTAGTGTCATCGGCAAATTTACTAAACATGCCTTGTACATTCTCATCCAAATCATCGATATAGATAACAAACAGCAATGGGCCCAGCACTGACCCCGGAGGCACACCACTAGCCACAGGTCTCCAGTCTGACAAGCATCCTTCTACCATTACCCTCTGCTTTCTACCATCAAGTCAATTGTGTATCCAATTTTCCAGCTCTCCCTGGATTCCATGTGATCTAACCTTCCAGAGCAGCCTACCATGTGGAACCTTATCAAAGGCCTTACTGAAATCCATATAGACTATATCTACAGCCCTGCCCTCATCAACCTTCCTGGTCACTTCATCACAGAACTCGAACAAATTTGTGAGGCATGATCTCCCATGCACAAAGCCATGCTGACTACTCCTAATCAAACCCTGTCTTTCTAAATGCATGTGCATCTTATCCCCCAGAATCTTCTCAAGTAACTTACCTTCCACAGATGTTAAGCTTACTGGTCTATAATTCCCAGGCTTTTCTCTGCAGCCCTTCTTGAATAAGGGCACAACATTCACTACCCTCCAGTCTTCCGGGACCTCACCCGTGGCTAACGATGATGCAAGTATATCAGCCAGGGCCCCGCAATTTCTTTTCTAGTCTCTTGCAGGGTTCTTGGATTTATCTGATAAGGACCAGAAGATTTATCCATCTTCATATATTCTAATATGTTCAACACCTCCTCTACTGTGATATGGACTGTCCCCAAGATATCGCCACTAACTTCCCCAAGTTCCCAAGTCTTCCTGTCTTTCTCCACGGTAAACACACAGGAGAAATATGCTTTAAGGACCTCGCCCATCTCCTGCAGTTCCACACATACATGTCCACTTTAGTCCTTTAGAGGTCCTGTTTTCTCTCTAGTTGTTCTTTTTCCTATAATATACTTAAAGAATCTGTTTGGTTTTTCCATAATCATCTCAGCCAAAGCTATCTCATGCCTCCCTTTTTGCCCTTCTGATTTCCTTCTTCAGTAAACTCCTGTATCTCCCATATACCACCAGGGATTCCCTTGATCCCAGCTGCCTGCTCCTGAGCCATGCCTTTTTTTTTCTGGTCAAAGCCTCAATATCTCTTGTTATCCAGGATTCCCTACTCCTGCCAACCTTGACCTTCACCCTCACAGGAACATATAAACCTTGAACTCGAGCTATCACACTTTTAAAGGCCTCCCACTTGTCAGAGGCCCCTTTGCCTGCAAACAAACTGCTCCAATCAACCCCTGCAAGCTCCTGTCTAATTCCATCAAACTTCACCTTGCCCCAGTTTAGAACTTGAAGCTGTGGACCTGTTTTGTCCTTCTCCATAATCATTTTAAAATTAATAGAACTATGGTCACTGGTCCCAAAGTGCTCCCCCTGTGCCAACTCAGTCACCATGTCCTACCCTATTTCCCAACAGTGGGTTCGAGTTTTGCTTCCTCCTGAGTAGGACCATTCATACACTGCTTGAGGAAACTTTCCTGAACACATTTAACAAACTCCACCCCATCTAACCCCTTAACACTATGTCAGTTCCAGCCCATGTTAGGAAAATTAAAATCCTCCAATATGACAACTCTATTTCTCCTGCAAGTCTCCACAATCTGCCTGCATATTTGTTCCTTTAATTCCCGTTGACTATTTGGGGGCCTTTAGTACAGCCCCAATAACATCACTGTCCCCTTCTAATTTCTTAGCTCTACCCACAAAGGCTCACTAGATGATCCCTCAGTTATTTCATCTCTGACTACTGCTGTGATACTCCCCTTAATCAAAAATGCAATCCCCCCTCCCCTCTTTCCTCCACCTCTGTCCCACCTAAAGCACATGTACCCTGGTACATTAAGCTGCCAGTCCCATCCCTCCCTTAGCCATGATTCTGTAATGGCTGTAATATCCCAGACCCACGTATCTATCCATGAGCTGAGTTCATCAGCCTTACCTGTCAGCCCTCTTGCATTGAAATAGATGCAATTTAATCCAACAGGCATTCCTTGCTCCCTGTCCTGTTCCAGCCTGACCTGTCCCTTCAACTTGCTATTTCTGATTACTGTATCTCCTTCGAGCCTCATACTTACCTCCCTGCTGTTGAGGATCGCACCCTCCTGCCAATCTAGTTTAAATCGTGCCTTGCAACACTAGCAAATCTGCCCACCAGGATATTGGTCCCACTCCAATTCAGGTACAACCCATCCCTCTTGAACTGTCACCTCTGCCCCAGAAAAGATCGCAATGATCCAGGCTCTGAATCCCTGCCCCCTGCGCCAATTCTTTAACCTCACATTCATCTGCCATATCCTCCTGTGGTCACCCTCACTAGCATGTGGCATTGGAAGTAATCTGGAGATTACCACAGTCAAGGTCCTGGTTTTTAATTGTTTTCCTAGCTCTCTTTAATCCCTCCTATTTCTACCTATGTCGTTTGTGCCAACATGCACAATGACTTCTAGCTGGTCACCCTCCCCTTGAGGACGTTTTGCAGCCGCTCCAAGAAATCCTGGACCCTGGCATTTGGGAAGCAATGCGCCATCCTGCATTCAGAGCTAGTAGGAACTGCCGATGAAGAAGGGTCCCGACCCGAAACGTCAGCTTTCCAGCTCCTCTGATGCAGCCTGACCTGCTGTGCTCATCCAGCTCTACACTGTGTTAACACCATCCTGCATTGCCACCTGCGGCCACAGAATCTCCTGTCTGTCCCCCTAACTATTGAGTCTCTTATCACTAAGGTCCTGTTTACCTTTACCCTCTCCCACTGTGCCGCAGATCCAGTTGTAGTGCCACCAACCTGGCTACTGCTGCTTTCCCCTGAACGGTCATCCCCCCGAACAGAATCCAAAACCAAATCCTAGTTTTCGAGAGGAATGGCCACAGGGGATTCCTGCACTCTCTGCCTACTCCCTTTAACTTTTCTGGTGGTCACCTGGCTAGTCTCTGCCTGTGCCTTAGGTCTGACCACCTCACTAAAACGCTTATCTATGATGCGCTCAGCATCTCGGATGATCCTGAGTGTATCCAGCTCCAGCTCCCGAACACGGTCTCCCAGGAGCTGCAGTTGGGTGCACTTCCCTTGCATGTAGTCACCAGGGACGATGAAAGTCTCCCTGAACTCTCACACCCTGCAGTGGGAGTATGCCACTGCCGTAGCTAACATCTCAAATGCTCTAAGCCTAAAGAGGAAAGTTAAAAGGACTTTATCTGAATTTTCCTGAACCGCTGGTCACCAAAGCCTCTCGAGCCATTGCCTCACTTCTTACTCTAATACCAATAAACTTTCAATAGTATGTCTCTCCTTTTTGGTTAGAGGAGGAAAGAAGGAGGAAAACACTACAGTGGTGTAATTTTTGGAGCTTAATGACTCCTTGATACCAGGTCCATGACAATCCGCTCCTCAGTGCGGATGACTGTTTCCAGGCTCTACTGTATGCGCTGAAGAGATGCCTCTCTCTCTCTGAGGGAGCTGTTCTGAGGGAAGGTCACCGGATCCGAAACGTTAACTCTGTTTTCTCTTTCACAGATGCTGCCAGACCTACTGACCTTCTCAAGCAACTTTGTTTTTGTTCCTCTCTGTCTCTCTCTCTCTTTCAGTTGCCCTCTGCTGGAAATGTTGAGATCAGTTCTGTTCCTGTCGTTAGTTTCTCCATGTTTGGGAGTCAAGTTGCTTTTTTGTTGGACTTGGGAGGAGGCGGTAAACTTATTCTCAGTAAAATGGCCAGTGAATTCCCTGCACAGCAGATATTTGCAGATAACCTGACAACCTTCCAGAAAGGATCTGAACATGTTGGTCCTCCGCAGAAAGGTACAGCTCTGTGTGGGAGAACTGAATGGTACCACTCGTCATGACCTAGTGCAGCCGTTCATAAAACCCCTTGACAAGATCTCGGGCAAAAAAAAAATGTACTGGTCAGACAATACGGAATGCAAGTCGCTGAAGCAGCTTTAGGCATCCTCTTTCCATCTTGAAATGCAATTTCCATCAAGGCAATGTGCACAAAAACATGCAGGATCTGATTTCAATCAGATGAAGAGCTCAAATTACAAATGAAGACCACGTGAACATTAAGAAATAGGGGCAGAAGCAGTCCATTTAGCGTCTCAAGCTTGTCCTGTCAGTCAACAAGATTAAGGCTGATCTACAAGGACAGGCTAGAAAAACTCAGGTTGTTTTCTCTAGAGTGATGGAGGCTGAAGGGAAACTTAATAGAACTCTGTAAAATTATGGGATGCATAGATAGGGCTGATGGTCAGAATCTTTCACCTAGGGTTGAGATATCTAATAGTCAGGGATTTGCATTAAAGGTGAAAGGGGAAAAGTTCAAAGGAAATGTGAGAGGCAAGTTTTTTTTGCATTGTGAGGGGTAGGAGCCTGGAACACGCTGCCAGGAGTGGTGAAGGAGGCAGATACAATAGCAGCCTTTAAGGGACTTTTAGATAAGCACATGACTATGCAAGGAAGGGAGGGATATGGACCAAGAGCAGACAGAAGGGATTAGTTTAATTTGGCATCATGTTCAGCATAACAATGTGGGCCAAAGGGCCCGTTCCTGTGCTGTACTGTTCTATGTACTTGTAGCCTCAGCTCCATTTTCCTGCCCATTCTCCACCTCTCCCCACCTCAATCCTTTACTCTTGCCTCAATCTGAAATCTGCATACCTCACTGACTCACGGGCAAAATAATGTAAGAGGCTGGAAATCTAACATAAGAATGAAACAGGTTTTAAAAACTCAAGGAGAGGGATTGAGTTAACATTTTAGGTTGAGTCAACAGCATTTTGGTCTGAACGGAAGAGATATTGAGATATGAATGTAAAAGCAATCTATTTTCGGAACTGAAGAGTACAGAATGTAAATGTAAGAGATTTTAAACCAGGGAAATAGGGGGGTGTCAAGAAAAACAGAAGAGAAGGTTCCTGATAGGGGGGCAAAATGTTTGTTTTGAGGGCTGCTCTTGTGATTTTTCCCAAGGGCTAGCAATTGATTTTCAGGGTCTGGCTTTTCATTTTCAGGGTCTGCTTGTTCACTCTTACCAACTCATTTGTACAGTGATACAGTCACATGTATTCTTTTGGCATTTATAGCATTTGAACACAGCAGAAGTAGAACTATCGTCAACATCCTCAATAATTATCACCGCCACTAAACTTGAAGCTAAATTCTTAGGCACCATAATATTTAAATTGGCACAAGAAGCATAAGTTAGGAACTTTTTCAAAATAGTTGATACACATTAAAAGCAATAAGCCATGACCTACCTTCCCAGATTGGTAAGGTCAAAGCTAATGAGTTTCACTTATATTCACACATGGCTGGAATATTTTAACCAGATTGTTACGATCCTTTTACAGCGTCAATCTCAGACTTCAGCACAACAATCAATTGCAACACTTTTTATTGCATCAAATACATTTTCCCCCTGTGGTAGCTCCTGAACATATGCAGTCCTAAACTCCACATGAATTTGGATTAGTGTTTACTATCCCAATGATTTCAAGTGTTCCTAGTTAGCTGAGTACAGGCTGAAACTGATTTATGAAAGCCTGAATTACAAATGCTCATACTTATGAATGAGTTGCCACACAGGGTTGTATTAATATTAGTTTTAAAGATCTGACATGTTAACCTTTCCTCGTACTTACCATCAACAGGTTTATATTGCCCTGCTTTGCCTTCTGACTTGCATACAAGTCAACTTATGAACGCACTCAAGAATGGAACCTGATTGCAACCTGGGGATTGCCTGTATGCCCTTGCTAACAGGCCATGAAACCATAGGACGTGAAAACAGAAACAGGCCATTCAGCCCATCGGCTCAATGACATCACAGCTGCTCTGATAATCCTCAACTCCACTTTCTTGCCTTTTCCCTATAACCCTTGATTCCTTTACTGATTAAAAATCTGTCTATTTCAGCTTTGAATACACTTAATGACACAGCCTTGCCAGCCCTCTGTGGGAAAGAATTCCATAGCTAAGGTTTAACACAGTGTTTTCTTAAATTCATGCACGGTATATGGCGTCACTGGCCAGGCAGCATTTATTGCCCATCCTTAATTACCCAGAGGGCAATTAAGAGTCAACCGCATTGTCTGGAGTCACATGTAGGCCAGGCCAGGTAAGGATAGCAGTTCCCTTCCCTAAAGGACATTAGTGAACCAGACTGTTTTTTCCCGAAAATCGACAGTGGATTCATGGTCATCTTTAGATTCTTAATTCCAGATATTTTACAGAATTCAAATGCCACCATCTGCCGTGGTGGGTTTCGAACCTGGGTCCCCAGAACATTATTTCAGACATAGTAGGAACTGCAGATGCTGGAGAATCTGAGATAACAAGGTGTAGAGCTGGATGAACACAGCAGGCCAAGCAGCATCAGAAGAGCAGGAAGGCTGATGTTTCCGGCCTAGACCCTTCCTCAGAAAAGTTTTCTGAAGAAGGGTCTAGGCCCGAAAAGTCAAGCTTTCCTGCTCCTCTGATGCTGCTTGGCCTGCTGTGTTCATCCAGTTCTACACCTTGTTATCTCAGTTTCCCCAGACCATTACCTGGGTCTCTGGATTAACAGTCCAGTGATAATACCACTAAGCCGGTGCCTCCCCTGACAACTCGATAACTTCTGTCTTTGTAGCCTCCATCACTCCTAAATCAGGTAACCTCACAGCTCCCACTGCTTCTCTCTCCATATACCCCTGCAGCTTTCCCGCATTACCTTGGCACCCTGACCCAGTTGGCAGATCTCCCTGACTCACCACCTCCCAGCATCTCACCACCTACCAAGTCCCCCACACCCCCTCCAAATTCGTCCCCTCTGGGGCAGACTGTTTCTCCCCCTGCTGCGGGTTCATAATGAACTGTTAACCTGGGGAATCCAGAAAAGGGATCACCCTCCTAGGATGTAGGTAACCCATCTGGAACTGAGATGAGGAGAAATGTCTTCACCAGAGAGTGGTGAGCCTGTGGAATTCTCTGCCTCAGAAAGCAGTCAAGGCCAAAGCACTGTACCATTTCAAGAAGAAGTTAGATATAGTACTTGAGGTAAAGAGATCAAAGAATACTGGTGGAAAAGCAGGAAGACGCTATTCAGCTAGGTGATGCACCATCATCATAGAACTCATAGAGCCCTGGGTCATGTTGTAGAACAGAGAGATCTAGGGATTCAGGTGCATAATTCTTTGAAATTTGCATCACATCTAGACAGAGTGGTTAAGAAGGCATTTAGCACGCTTGTCTTCATTGCTGAGACCTTTGAGTATAGCAGCTGGGACGTCATGTCGAGGTTGTACAGGACATTGGTGAGGCCTCTTCCGGCGTACTGTGTCCTGTTCTGGTCGCCCTGTTATAGGAAGGATATTATAGGAAGCTGGAGAGGGTTCAGAAAAAATTTACCAGGATGTTGCCAAGAATGAAGTTGAGTTTTTGAGAGGCTGGATAGGCTGGGACTTTTCTCACTGGAGCGTAGAAGGTTGAGGGGTGACCTTATAAAGCTTTATAAAATAATGAGGGGTATGGATAAGGTGAATTGCAGGTGTCTTTTTGCTACAGTGGGACATTTCAAGATTGGGGATATATTTTTAAGGAGAGAGAAGAAAGATTGGAAAAAGAAATGAGAGGCAATGTTTTTTTCACAGGGAGTGGTTCGTGTGTGGAATGAGCTACCTGAGGAAGTGGTAGATGTGGGTACAGTTACAATGTTTAAAAGACATTTGGACAAGTACATGAATAAGAAAGGTTTGGAGGGATACGGGCCAAGCGCAGGCAGGTGGGACTAGTTTAGTTTGGGAATATGGTCGGCATGGACTGGTTGGGCTGAAGGGTCTGTCTCCTTGCTGTAAGAATCTATGACTCTATTAGGAATGGTAGAGTGGGCTGGAAGGGCTGAATGGACTACTACTTTCTAATGTGATGCACTAGCCAAAATCCATGGTAATGGACAAACAAAGGCTGTTTTGAATTGAAATGTGAATTATGACGTAAAAATAACCCGAATATGATATGGAAGGGATAAAAAAATACAAAACAAAAGGCAAATCAGAAATGAAAAGGCAAAGGGAAAATAAATATATTCTGAGCAAATGGAGGCAACAAGCTGTTGAACATTCTCAAGAGTGATTAGCATGGATGATAATTGTTGGCCTCACAAATAAATAAATAAGAAAATGCATTTTTAATTGTAAAATAATCCATTTATACTGCATTCTGTCTTCAATCTACTCCAGCAGCCAGTAAACCATTATACTGAAATTATGAATCTTCCTTTGTCAACTTTCAGGATTCTCCCATTGACTCCTGGTGACCTTATGTGATCGTCCTTGGGTGGGAAAGAAAGCTCTGGTTTACCTCAGGACCCTCATCCATCTCTCTCTCTCTCTCTCTCGCTCTCTCTCTCACTTTCAGGCACTTTCCCCTTCCATTTCTGCCACAGGTCCCCAGCTACTGACGAAAGAGGTGATAACTAGCACTTGAAGTTAAAAATCCCCTAATCGACCCACACTTGTAAAATAAGAGAAAAACATGTTTGTGTTGGCCGCACAACAATATTTAGCTTTGAGCAGTTTCCAGCAATTTAATTCGCAAACAGACTGAGCTTCAGAGAGAAGCAACTTTGCTACAGCCCCTGACACTTGAGCTAATTTGCCAGAGCTCTCAATGATGGAATGTGTAATTTTAATTAAGGGTCATTTACATTGCCACTGCTCTGTGGATGGGACATTTGGCGTTCCAAATACACACACACACACAGACACACACACATACACACACACACACACACACAGACACACACAGACACACACACACACACATACACACACACATACACACACACACACACAGACACACACACACACAGACACACACAGACACACACAGACACACACACACACACACACACACACACACACACATCTGAAGTGTCTTGAGAAGTTGACAAGGCACTTTGCAGTCAGAAAGAGGCAGAATCCAGCTGTGACTTTATTAAGGTTTCGTTTAGATTAACCGCAAGATTCCAATCCCCAGACACAAAACCCAGCAATTCTCAGCTTCGAGGCTGTTTTGTGTTGGGCAGAGCTGTTGCCTGAGCGCACTGTCTCTGTGATGGAATCATTGTGTATGGACAACACAGGAGGCCAATCGATCCATCATATCCCTATGCTGGTCCTTTGAAAAGTTACCCAATTAATACTAATTTCTGGTTTCGGTTCCATGTGCTCACAAATTTTCCTTTTCAAGTGTTACCCCGTTTGAAAAATTCCTCTTAAATCTCCTTCTTCTGCCTTGTCAGGAAGTGATTTAGCTTCAGAGTGAAGCAGCTTTGTTGTAAACCTGACACTCAAGATGATTTGCTAGTGCTTGCTATGATGGGGCAACAATGTGAGTTACCCTTAACTAGCCTCTGGGCAACTAGGGATGGGCAATAAATGCTGCCCAGCCAATGATGCCCCTGAATGTATAAACAAAAACTCCATGACACTGTAACACATAGGAGCAGAAGTAGGCCATTCAGCCCATCAAGGCTGCTATGCCATTCAGTGAGATCATGGCTGATCTGATCATCTTCAACTCCATTTTCCTGTCTTTTCCACATGATCCTTGATTGCCTTGCTTATTAAAAATCTGCCCATCTCAGTCTTGAATGTGTTTAATGATCTAACTTCTGCGGTCAAAATTGTTTTTTTTAAGTCGCCTCTGGTTCTTTTGCCAATCACCTTTATTCTGCTAGGTCAAGCCTTGTTGCAAGTCAGATCCCAGATCTCAACGGAGGTCAGGTCGGTCCCAAGCCAGCCATGATCTTTCTGCCATGGAGAAAGAACAGAGATCTAGAGGCTCCACAAAGACCTGTGTAACTGAAATGGTTTGAACACGTTCCCTTCAATTACAGAGAACACACGCCTAGCAATCCCTCAACCAATCAGAATCAGGTTGACAACTAATCAATGCTGCTTTCTCCCATAGTATAAATTGTTATGATCACTTGAAATTGTGGCATTCTTGCACTTATCCTGATGAGTGAAGGACATGAAGTGTCAGAAATGTCTCTCTTTCGGCAAGATTTGACTAAGAAATGAGGTTCTGTCTTTCAGATGCAATGTTCAACCGAGCCCCAACTGCCGTCCCGAGAGATGTAAAGGATCCTATGACATGATTTGAAGAAGAGAGGTCTTGTAGATCTGGGTCACATTTACCTTTCTATCCACATCATTGCATCTTACAGTCTATTCCAGGCTGTTCCTAGGGTCCAGAGGTACATGCATTGGCTGCCATTGGTTTCCCAAGCTAACAGTGATGACACTACAATATTTCTTCATTCCCTGTTAAATACTGTACTACTTCAGCCAGTTATAGGAACAGGTTGAGACATTACAAGAGGCCACTCAGCATTGGGTGCTGAGTATCTGTAAGATCAAGTCAGCAGTCTCATTCCCCCATCATTTCCCCTGAGGTCTGCAGTTGTTCAACCCCAGTTATGCTCGCTTACAACCTCTTCCATTAGGCAGAAGATACAGAAGCCTACACACACTACCAACGGCTTCAAGAACAGTTTCTACCCCACTGTTATCAGACTTCTTAATGGACCTCTCAAATTTTAATTTAAATGTTGATCTCGCTCTTTGCGCACCATCTCTGAAGCTATAACATTGTATTCCTCACTCTGTTCTATTACCCATTTGCACTTTGTGTGGTATGATATGCTTGTACTGCGTACAAAACAAAACTTTTCACTGTATTGAGGTACAAATCAAATAATAAATCAAATCCGAAACGTCAGCTTTCCTGCTCCTCTGATGCTGTCTGGCCTGCTATGCTCCTCCAGCTCCACGTTGTCTTATCTCTGACTCCAGCGTCAGCAGTTCTTACAATCTCTAAATCAAAATAAATTCCCTTTTGAGAGCCACAGTCACCATTCTCTTCAGCAGTTTATTCCAAATCATAACTGCTACCTGCGTAAACAATTATTTTATTTTCTTGCTATTTGGTTCTTTTTGACAATCTGTGTCTTCTACTTTCATAAACCTTCCACCAAGAGGAAAAGTTTATCTTTCTCTATTCTTCACAGAGCCCCATGATTTTTAACATCTCCACCAAATCTCTCCAGGAGTAATTTTCCCCCAAACGGTGAAGAAGGGGAGTGTGCAGCGGGACCTGGGTGTCCTTGTGCACCAGTTGCTAAAGGTAAGCATGCAGATGCAGCAGGTGGTAAAGAAGGTAAATGGTATGTTGGCCTTCATTGCGAGATGCTTAGAGTACAGGAACAGAGATGTGTTGTTGCAGTTATACAGGGCCGTGGTGAGGCCACACCTAGAATATTGTGTGCAGTTTTGGTCTCCTTTTCTAAGGAAGGATGCTCTTGCTCTCGAGGGAGTGCAGCGAAGGTTTACCAGGCTGATTTCGGGGATGGCGGGTCTGATGTATGAGGAGAGATTGACTAGGTTGGGATTGTTTTCACTGGAGTTCAGATGAAGGAGGGGGGATCTCATAGAGACTTACAAAATTCTAACAGGATTGGACAGGGTAGATGCAGGGAGGATGTTCCCGATGGTGGGTGTGTCCAGAACCCGGGGTCATAGTAAGAGAATTCGGAGTAGACGATTTAGGATGGAGATGAGGAGACGTTTCTTCACCCAAAGAGTGGTGAGCCTGTGGAATTCATTTCCACAGGAAGTAGTTGGCGCCAAAACATTGAATATACTCAAGACGCGACTAGGTATAGCACTTGGGGTAAATGTGATGAAGAGTTATGAGTAGAAAGCAGGGATTAGGCTATGGAGTTGGATGATCAGCCAATGGGGGAGCAGGTTCGAAGGGCTGAATGGCCCCCTTGTGCCCCTATCTTTTATGTTTCTATGAAAGGACATCTGAAGCTCACTGCCGAACAAGGTGGTAGGGAGCAGAGACCCTCTTTACATTTAAAACCAACATTGAACAAAGAAAAAAATCATGGAAAATCTTCATCCAACCTTTCCTCAGGAGAGTAACTGAAACCGGATGCCAAGATTAGGCCAGCGACAGGACTGAAATACCTTATACAAATGTCACAAAGACAAAGTTGCCATAATCCCACAGGGCTATTCTTTCATCAGAGAGAGCTGACTGGTGGCGAGTTTAACCTGAGAGACACCAGACCTCAAACCAGGGGAGAAGTTTAGAGGATGGTCACCTCAAACTGGTACAGGAATTGAACCTGTGCTGTTGGCATCACTCTGCATTGTAAACCAGATGTCCAGCCAAGTGAAAAAAAACAACCCGCACCACCCCCCAAACCCCCCTGCACCCCACTAATGACACAAACTAACATGACAAGTACGGATGGGGAAAGGATGGGAAATATATACTCCAGGATGCACCGTAATGCAGGGAGACAGGCAGAATGGTACAGAAGGACGGGTAGCTCTGGTAGAAAGGGCTATCATACCGGCATTAGTCAGAAAAGGAAGATTGTGAATTACAATTGAGGTATGGTCTCAGAAGGTGGGTGGCACAGTGACTCAGCCGTTAGTTACGCTGTCTCACAGCGCCAGGGACCCAGGTTTGATTCCGGCAACTGTCTGCGTGGAGTTTGCACATTCTCCCCGTGTCTAACTCATGGTTGTAGTGTAGGCTTGCTCAAAAATACTTCGCGTTTGATCATTTTTAAGTGAGCTAATTTATGATCAAGGCGATGGTGTATTGGTTAAATAAAAAGACTTCCATTCATATTGCAATTTTCATTCCCACTGGCCATCACTAAATACTCTGTGGCCTAGAGATTACTTTAAAATTACGCAGTCACTGCTGTCAAAAATGAAACAGCCAATTTACACATGTCAGGGCCCCCCAGAGAGTAACGTGAATGATTAGAAACTCTGTTTTTGTAATGTTGAATGAGGGAAAATATTGGTCAGGACGCCAGGAGGACCTTCCCGCTGTGCTTCAAGGTAGATATTCCAGTCACTGGACAGAATTCCTATGGTGTGGAAGTAGGCCATTTGGCCCATCGAGTCCGCACCAAACCTCAGAAGAGCATCCCATCTAGACCCAACCCCTACCCTATAACTCTACATTTCCCAAGGCTAACCCACCGAGCCTACACATCCCTGGACACTTTGGGCCATTTCACATGGCCAATCCACCCTAACCTGCACATCTTTGGACAGTGGGAGGAAACCGGAGCACCCGAAGGAAACACAAGCAGACATGTGGAAAACATGCAAACTCCATATGGAGAGTCACCAGAGGGTGGAATCAAACCTGGATCCCTGGAGCTCTGAGGCAGCAGTGCTAACCACTGAGCCCCCATGATGCCCATCAGCCACCCGAGGTCTTTGTTTTATTGCTAATCTGAAGGACAGCATCTCTAACAGTTTTACATCTTCTCAGTATTGCACTGGGAGTTTTGTTTTTATTCGTTCATCTTGTGCGAGCATCGCTGGCTGGGTCAACATTTATTGCCCATCCCAATTGCCCAGGGGGCAGTTCAGAGTCAACCACATTGCTGTGGGTCTGGAGTCACACGTAGGCCAGACCAGGTAAGGTTGGCAGTTTCCTTCCCTTATGGGGATTAGTGAACCAGATGGGTTTTTCCAACAATTGACAATGGATTCATAGTCATTATTAAAACGTTAATTCAATTTTTGTTGAATTCCAATTCCACCATCTGCCAGCGCAGGATTCAAACCCAGGTCTTCAGAGCATTACCTGGGTTTCTGGATTAACAGTCCAGCAATAATACCTCTAGGTTGTCGCCTCCCCCTTAATGACCTGAAACATTATGGGCTGACTCTTATAGGGGCCTGAGTGTGCTGGTTCAGCAATCTCTGCTGTGTCAAAGAATGAAAATGATCTCATTGAATTGTATCTGGCTCTGAAGAGGCTTGATAGACTGAGAGATTGTATCCTCTGGTCAGGGCATGTAGGACACTGGGACGCAGGATAATAGACCAATCATTTAGGATTGAGATCAGGAGAAATTACTTCACTCAAAGGGTTGTAAATGTTCACACAAGATGAATGAATAAAAGGAAAACTCCCAGCGCAACACTGAGGAGATGTAAAACTGTTAGAGGTGCTGTCCTTCGGATTAGCAATAAAACAAAGACCTTGAATGACTGATGGGCATCATGGGGGCTCAGTGGTTAGCACTGCAGCCTCACAGCTCCAGTTTGCATTCTCTGCCTCCACTGGGTTATGGAGTCTCCATCATTGAAGATAGCTGGGGCTGTGATAGACAATTTTTTATTCTCTTGGAAAATCAAAGAATATGGGATGCAGGTTGGAAATGCAGTTGAAACTAATTGTGATCATATTGAATGGTGCAGCAGATTCAAAGGGTCAAGTAATCCAATCCTTCTCCTATTTCTTATATTCTTCAGATGGCTATTACAGCTTTGCCATCTTAGTAGTTCCAGATAATGTGCCTTATCCAAAACATGACAGAATGTTCCTAGATTCTGGGCGGGGGTTCTTGATGACCCAAAGGCTCTGTTCTCAATACACACTGGTAATTGTGTGTCTACAAGATGCAATAGCATCAGGGTAGGGGAGTCCAAACCAGGGGCATAGGTTTAAAGTGAGAGGGGAAATATTTAAAAGGGACCTGAGGGGCAGCTTTTCACACAAAGAGTGGTGTGTATATGAAAAGAGCTGCCAAAGGTACCATTACAATATTGAAATCTTGTTTATACATGGGAGGAGCCTAACATCCCTTGGCATTTACTCTAAAAATCGTCGACTCTAAACAAGCCTGGACTCCTGTGCTTTCTCCATTCTCTGAAAGTAAGCAACATCCCCGTTGTCCACATAAGTCAGTAATCTTAGAGGTAGATTCTCGGTGGTGCAGAGACAAGTCGTTGAAGTTTATTTTTTGGCACTCATCAGGACTAACACAAGAATGCCGAATTTCAAGTGCTCACAACAATTTACTCTATAGGAATAAAGGATGCTGATTGTTTATCAGGCTAACTCTGATTAGTTGACGCACTGGGGAGCTCTCCAGGACCAATCTCATATTCAACAGCTTTTGTTTGCGAAGCCCAGAACTAAACAGGCTTGCTTGGATGTGATTCTGAAATTAGGCAGCTCTTGCTCAATAATCCAGGTTGCACCAATGACTGCCCTGACAACTAATTTAAAATAATCAGTCAATCTCATAAAGTGGCTCAATCATACTTGTTAATTGTTAAAAGCAACACACATTTGCACACAAGGACCTATTCTCTGCAAACAAAAGGGATCTATTCAAGTCCACTACCTTTTTCAAAACTCTGGGAGCATGGAAACCTATAGTTTTCCATTGTTTTCTCCATAGCAACACTTCAGCCAATGAGAATCGGCTTGCTAATTAATCTGTGCATTATTTTATTCTGTAGTATAGATAATTGCAATCTTCAGAAATTTGGCATTCTGTGCTTGTCCTGATGATTTCAAGACAAAATGCTTCGGTGATATGATCATTCTCATCAACCTGTGTTGTATTTCCTTCAAAGCCATTACACCCTTCCTATGATCTAGGGACTGCACTTTAGGAAGGATATATTGGCCTCGAGGGAAGTATAACATAAATTTATAAGACCGATACCTGGACTTCAAGGGTTAAGTTATGGAGAGATTCCACAAATTCGACCTGTTTTCTCTAGAATTCTCTAGAATTAAGGGGTGATCTCATTGAAGCCCACAAAGGTTATCTAAGAATACAACGGGATCTTGATCAAATGGACCAATGGGCCAAAAATTGGCAGATGGGGTTTAATTCAGTTAAATGCCAGGTGTTGTGTTTTGGTCAGACAAACTAAAGCAGGACTTTCACAGTTAGTGATAGGGCCCTGGGGAGTGTTGTCAAACCAAGAGACCTAGGGGTTCAGGTGCATGGTTCCATAAAAGTGGTTCATAGGTAGACAGAGTGGAGAAGAAGGTGTTAGGCACACTTGCCTTCATTGGTCAGAGCATTGAGTACAGGAGTTGGGACAGCCAGACAAGACATTGGTAAGGCCAGATTTGGAGAATTGCGTACAATTCTGACCGCCCTGCTCTAGGAAAGGTGTTATCAAAATGGAAAGGGCGCAAGAAAGATTTACAAGGATGTTACAAAGACTGGAAGGTTTCAGTTATAAGGAGGAACTGGATCGGCTGGGACTTTTTTCCCTGGAGTGTAGGATGCTGAGGAGAGACCTGACAGAGGTTGATGAAATCATGAGGGCATAGTTAAAGTGAATAGCCAAGGTCTTTACCCCAGGGTAGGGGAGTCCAAACCAGAGGGCATAGGTTTAAAGTGAGAGGACAGTTATTTAAAAGGCTCTGGAGGGGCAGTTTTTCACACAGGGATGGTGTGTATATGGAACGAGCTGCCCAAGGCACCATTACAACATTGAAAAGAAATTTGGGCAGGGTACATGAATAGGAAAGGTTTACAGGGATATGGGCCAAATGCAGGCAAATGGGACCAGTTCAGCTTAGGAATCCTGGTCAGTGTGGACGAGTTGGGCCAAAGGGTCTGTTTCCGTGCTGTATAGTTCTATGACTCCATGAATCTTCAAGATAATAACAGGAAAAGACAGGGTAGAGAAAAACAATTCTTTCCACTGATGAGGGATTCAAAAACTAGGAGAGGAGAGGCTGAGAATTAGGGCCATTATCTCTCAGCAATAATCTTAGAAACACATTGGTATATGGAATATAGATAAATGATCAGACAATATAATAACCCAAATAATCACATCACAGGACTGTATAAAGAATGTACAAAGTAACTGAGCATCTAGAGCTGCCTGAGGTAGAAAATTTGCAAGATTCATGACCCTGTGGGTGAAGAAATATCCTCTCTTACCCTTACCCTGAGACCATGACCCAAGTGGTAGACTCCCCAGCGATTCAGAGACAGACTCCTGACATCCACCCCGTCAGAATCACTAGGAAATTTCAATCAGTCATTAGTATCGAAATTAACCCTGTTTGAGATTACTCTATCCCAAAAATTCCATTTTAGAATTCTAATTAAAATGCTTTCTCCTCGGCCAAAGCAGAACAACATAATTTGCGCTCAGTCCAAAATGAAGAATGAGTCAGTGACCTTTGACCTCCCCAAAATAGCCTCATTGTAAACAATCTGCACACTTTACCCATTAATGGCTGACAGCTGTGTGCACTGTTCTCCAAATAATTGTTGATGTCCGTAACTATAATATTGAACCAAGACGTTCTTTATATCATCACAACAATTAGCTTTCCTCTCATTTTATAATTCTTCCCATTTTTGAAGCACTTCTTGACATTCTGTAATGTTAAAAGCACTGCCTGGTGTGAACGGCTGTTGCCATGAGAGGAAATGTCTGCAGTTTATTCCCTTCCATCACTATTTCTTATTTCTATTGAAAATTCTGTGCTTGTTTACTTAACCTCCTATAAATCCCAGTACATTTCTTCTTAAGAACCAGGAGGATGAGTAGACAATCCAGCCCCCCGAGCTTGCTCCTCTGTTTAACATGATTATGGCTGATCTCTTCACAGCCTCAACCTCCACTTTCCTCATGCTCCCCATAACTCTCTATCTCATAAGGAGAGGTTGAATAGGCCCAGCGTTTTTTTCTCTGGAGCATAGGAGGTTTTGGGGTGACCTTATAGAAATCTACAAAATCATGAGAGGCATAGATAAGGTAGATAGCCAACAGCTTTTCCCCAGGGTAGGGGAGTCTAAAACTAGAGGGCATAGGGTTAAGGGGAGAGATACGAAAGGGTCCAGATGGGCAGTTTTTCACACAAAGGATGGTGAGTGTCTGGAATGGGCAGCCAGAGGTAGTGTTGGATGTGAGTACAATTCCTGCATTTAAGAAACCATGTTGACAGGTGCATGGATGGGATAGAGATGGAGGGACATGGACCAAACACAGGCAAATGGGACTAGTTTAAATTGTGAAAACTGGGTGGCGTGGGCAAGTTGGGCCGAAGGGCCTGTTTCCATGCTGTAGACCTCTATGACTATGACTCTACGCTCATTACTAATTAAAAATCTGCCTGTCTCCTCCTTAAACTTCCTCAGTGTCCCAGCATCCACTACACTCTGGGGTAGTAAATTCCACAGATTCACAAACCTTTGACAACCATTATTGATGCAATGCAGACTTGCTGAACCTCTGCAAAATCGTTCCCCTCTGCCAACACAAACCATTTGTTAGTTGCACTTTTTAGTACACAATACAGCGCCAGGGGCCATCACACACAAGCTACAAGCCCTCAGATGATTTTAATCATCTCAAAGGCCCACAAAGATAGTACAGTTCATTGTCATTCTAATGCTCAGGCAATGGTCATCTCCACCGAGAGAGAATCCAAACATTGCCTCTTGACATTCAGTGACATTATCATCACTGAGTCCACCTCTACCAATGTCCTGGGGGGTTACCATTGACCAGAAATTGAATTAGATTGTCCCAATAAATACGGTAGCTTCAAGGACAGATCAGGTGCTGAAAATTCTCTAATGAGTTTTAATTTCCTTACCGTCCAATGTCTGTTATAGAGTCATAGAATTGGACAGCATGGTAACAGACCTTTCAGTCCAACTCGTCCATGCCGACCATTATCCACTAAACTAGCCCCATTTGCCTGCACTTGGCCTATATCCCTCTAAATCTTTCCTATTCATGTACCTGTCCAAATGTCTTTTAAATGCACAAATCTCGAGTGTGATGGGATACTCTCAATTTCCCTGGATGGGTGCAATTACAATAGCACATAAGAAGCTTGGCAGCATTAGGACCAAGCAGCCAACATGATTAGCATCACATCCACCATCTTCAACATTGACTCCCTCTGCCACCAATGTTCAGTAGAAGCAGTGTGTACTAGCTACAGGATGCACTGCGCAAATTCATCAAAGATCTTTAGACAATACCCTCCAAATCTAAAACCTCAACCATCGAAAAGGGAAAGGATGCCAGGTGCATGGGAACAACACCACCCCCAGCAAGTTCCCATTCAAGCCACTCACCATCCTGACTTGGAATTATATCAGCCTTAATTCACCGTCGCTGGGTCAAAATCCTGGAATAGAAAGACACCTTATTATCTAAATGGAGAGAAACTCGAAAGTTCTTTAGAGCAGAGGGCCAAAAGCCGAAATTGCTTAAAATGCTCAACAAGTCTGGCAGCATTTGTGGACAGAAATCAGAATTAATGTTTCAGTTACTATTAGCTACTAAGGGGGACTGAAGTTAATCATTCTCATAGCCAGATCGTAGTCCACTCCTTTGTCTGTCCAACTCTTCTCTCTCTTTGGGCTCTACCTATCATTTACTCCTTATCCCTTCCTCCGACCCGATCTTCTGCATGCATCTTCTGCATTTTCCTAGCTGTCAAGAGTTAGGGCAGCATGGTGGCTCAGTGGTTAGCACTGCTACCTCAACAGCGCTAGGGACCCAAGTTCAATTCCAGCCTCAGGTGGCTATCTGTGTGGAGTTTGCACATTCTCCCCATGTCTGTGTGGGTTTGCTCTGGTTTCCTCCCACAGTCCAAAGATGTGTAGGCTAGGTGGATTGGCCATGCTGAATTGCCCATACTGTTCAGGGATGTGTAGGTTATAGGGGGATGGCTCTGGGTGGGATGTTTTGAGGGTTGGTGTGGACTTGTTGGGCCAAAGGGCCTGTTTCCACACTGTAGATTCTAAGAAAGTTTTGAGGAAAGGTCCCGGACCCGAAATGTTAACTCTGATTTCTCTCCACAGATGCTGCCAGAACGCCTGAGCATTTTCTGTCTCTGTTTCTGATTTACAGCATCCATAGATCTTTTGGCTTTTACTTAGAGCAGAAAGATCTGGGTGTCCTCATGTATGAATCACAGAAAAACTAATTTGCAGGTCTAAGGAAGGCAGATGGAATTTAGATATTTATTGCTATGGGAATAGGGTATAAAAGTAGGGAAGTGGTGCTTCAGCTCTTCAAGGCATTAGTGAGGCCTCACCTGGAGTATTGTGTACAAATTTGGTCTCCTTACTTGAGGAGGGATATAGTTGTATTGGAGGCAGTTCAAACGAGGTTCACTAGATTGATTCCAAAGGCGAGGAGTTTGCCTTATGAAGAGAGATTGAGCAATTTAGGCTTCTACTGTCTGGAGATTAGTAGAATGAGAGGAGATCTAATTGAGGTATACAAGATGTTAATTAGGGATTGACAAAATAGATGTAGAAAGGATGTTTCCATATGTGGGGCAATCTAGAAGTGGAGGGCATAGTTTTAGGATAAGAGGTTGCAGAATAAAACAGAGATGAGGAGAAATTATTTCTCTCAAAGGGTCAACAATCTGTCAAATTCACCACCTTAGACTGTGGTGGATGCTGGAAGACTGTCATTGACAATAAAAGCTATTCTAGCCCATGTCCCATAAGGCCATAAGATGCAAGAGCAGAAGTAGACCGTTCAGTCCATCAAGTCTGCTTGGTCATTCAATGAGATCATGGAAAATGTGATAATCCTCAACTCAAGCCTTCTGCCTTTTCCCCATGATCTTTAATTCTCATGCTGCTCAAAAACCTGTCTCTCTCAGCCTTGGAGAGACTTAATAACCTAGCTTTGACAGCCCTTTGTGGAAGAGAATTCCACAGATTCACATTGCTCTGAGTGAAGAAATTCCTCTTCATCTTGATCTGAAATGTGCAATCCCCCATTCTGAGATCATGCTCTCTGGTCCTAGATTCTCCCACAATGTGAAACAATTGTTTCCCTGTCAAGTCCTCTAAGAATCTTGCATTTTTCAAAAAGGTCACCTTTTATGCTTCTGAACTCTACAGAGGAGAGATCCAACCTCCTCAACCTCTCCTCGTAAGACTGCCCCGCAATACCAAATCAGGTCTGGACTATCTCCTATACCAGTAGGTAAGGGGTCTGAAACTCTTCATGGTATTCAAGCTGTGATCTGAGTATTTTTAATAAAACCTCCTTACTGTTATACTCTATTCACTTTCAAATAAAGGCCAAATTCAATCTCCTTTCCTTATTACCCTCTGGCCCTGGCCACTAGCTTTTGGGGATTTAGTGGCAAGGCCTCCCAAATCCCTATGTTAGGTGGCTTTCTGCAGTCTTTCTCCATTTAAATAATATTCATCCCATGAGACTAATTTTTAAAACAACCACAAGAAACTCAGCCTGTCCTTGAAAACTCCCACATCAATCACACCATGTCAGCCAGAGATTCCAGGAGAATTCCAGGCATGTCATTGCCTGAATATATTGAGTGTACCCTATACCTTGACAGCTGCCTGTCTCACAAGACCAACGTTGGCAAGGGAATGAGATGCACCAGCTCAGCTTAGTGCAAACTACAAATGACAGGATCATAGAATCCCTACAGTGTGGAAGCAGGCCATTTGGCCCACTAAGTCCATACCAACCCTCTGAAGAGCATCCCACCCAGGCCCACCCCCCTCCCTATTCCTGTAACCCTGCATTTCCCATGGCTAATCCACCTAGCCTGCACATCCCTCGACACTGTAGGGCAATTTAGCATGGCCCATCCACCTTACCTGCACATCTTTGAACTGTGGGAGGAAACCAGATCATCTGGAGGAAATCCATGCAGAGGTGGAGAGAACATGCAAACTCTACACAGATGGTTGACAAGGCTGGAATTGAACCTGGGTCCCTGGTGTTCTGAGGCAGCAGAGCTGACCACTGAGCCACTATGGGCAGAAGCAACAACAAGTCAGCATCATCATTGGAAAATGTATCTAGCCAGAGAATAGGACCCTTCAAGGACCAAAGTGGACCCGTATGTGTGGAACCACAGGAGATGGGCAAGGTCCTCAATGAATTTTTCTCCTGTGTGTTTACCATGGAGAAACGCATGAAGACTTGGGGACTTGGGGAGGTTTGTGGCGATATCTTGGGGACAGTCCATATCACAGTAGAGGAGATGTTGGAAGTTTTAGAATGTATGAAGGTGGATAAGTCTCCTGGTCCTGATCAAATATATCCAAGAACCCTGAAAAAGACTAGAAAAGAAATTGCGGGGCCCTGGCTGATATACTTGCATCATCGTTAGCCTTGGGTGAGGTCCCGGAAGACTGGAGGGTAGTGAATGTTGTGCCCTTATTCAAGAAGGGCTGCAGAGAAAAGCCTGGGAATTATAGACCAGTAAGCTTAACATCTGTAGTAGATAAGCTACTTGAGAAGATTCTAGGGGATAAGATACACATGCATTTAGAAAGACAGGGTTTGATTAGGAGTAGTCAGCATGGCTTTGTGCATGGGAGATCATGCCTCACAAATTTGTTCGAGTTCTGTGATGAAGTGACCAGGAAGGTTGATGAGGGCAGGGCTGTAGATATAGTCTATATGGATTTCAGTAAGGCCTTTGATAAGGTTCCACATGGTAGGCTGCTCTGGAAAGTTAGATCACATGGAATCCAGGGAGAGCTGGAAAATTGGATACAAAATTGGCTTGATGGTAGAAAGCAGAGGGTAATGGTAGAAGGATGCTTGTCAGACTGGAGACCTGTGATTAGTGGCGTGCCCCAAGGGTCGGTGCTGGGCCCATTGCTGTTTGTTATCTATATCAATGATTTGGATGAGAATGTACAAGGCATGATTAGTAAGTTTGTGGATGACACTAAAATAGGTGGTACTATGGAAAGCGAGGAAGGTTATCAGAAATTGCAGCAGGATCTTGATCACCTAGGGAATTGGGCTGAGAAATGACAAATGGAGTTTAATATAGATTAGTGTGAGGTGTTGCATTTTGGACAGTCAAATCAGGGTAGAAGTTTCATAGTGAATGGTAGGCTCTTAAGGGGCGCAGTGGAACAGAGGGACTTTGGAGTTAGGATGCATGTTTGACTGAAAGTTGAGTCACAGATAGACAGGGCAGTGAAGAAAGTGTTTGGCACACTTGTCTTCATCAGTCAGGGCACTGAGTGCAGAAGTAAGGAAGTTATGACGCAGTTGTACAGGACATTGGTGAGGCTGCACTCGGGGTATTGTGTTCAGTTTCAGTCACCTTGCTGTAGGAAGGATGTTATTAAACTGGAAAGAGTGCAGAAGAAATTTACAAGGATGTTACCAGGTCTCAAGGGACTGAGTATTAGGGAGAGGTTGGACAAGCCAGGACTTTTTCTTTTGAGCATAGAAGACTGAGGGGGGATCTTATAGAAGTGTATAAGATCATGAGAGGCTTGGATAGGGTGAATGCACTCGTGGTTGAAGTGGGTACATTAACAACATTTAAAAGGCATTTGGATAAATACGTGGATAGGAAAGGTTTAGAAGGATATGGGCCAAGTGCAGGGAAATGGGGTTAGAGTGGATGGACATTTTGGTCAGCATGGACCAGTTTGGGCTGAAGGGCCCATCTCCATGCTGTAGGACTCTGTGACTCTAGGACTGTCGAACGAATGGTGGAAGCTAAATTCAATAGAGGGGTAGTTAATGGACACTTTACCCTTTGTGTCCTGTCCTTGTCCATCCTCAGTTTCTGTGTAGCCCCTCTGACTCAACTGATAATAAGCCCTATAGTGCAAAATAGAGACAACAAGCGCCCCACAATGTGTTCTTCTAGCACATTCATTAGCGAAATAATGATGTAATTCCCCCATCTGCTTATAATTACTTTCTCAGTAGGGAACCTGGCAGGGGAAGTGATGTCAGTGAGGCTGAGGAGATCATAAGCGATTCTTTCGGCTGTTTGATTGATTGCACACTTCTCGTTGCAATAACAGCTTTTGTTCAAGAGAGAGAAAGAGAGAGAGAGAGAGAGTGGTGCTGGTAGAGGGGGAACAAAGAAAAATCTCGATACATTCAGCCCAAAGCAAGTCCTTGGGGAATGGTGTCAATTCACAAGTGGCCGTAAGATAACACTCTGTGTTAAAGAGCAGTGCCTGATGGGGACAGTGATTATATCCCAGGTGCTGCCAGAGATACTTTTGCTCTCAGTCAGAAACCCCACACACTGGGGGTACTGGAAGCAGCTGTGATTATCCATCTGATAATGGAGCAGCCCATCATTAGATTATCACCGGGACTCAGTGCTTATGGTAGTCATCTTATTACTTGAGTTTAAACTGGCAGTTTGTCAGCACGCCACATCCCAGGATACAATTTCAGTGTCTCTTTGTCTGCACTTATTACAAACAGCACGCTGATGGAGACCCTCGGGAAATGACGCCTGTTTGAATCGATGATACGTTTAATGAACGACAATTCCTTGGAACAACACATGGGCAGAAATAGCTTGCCTTAAAAGTGATTTTAATTTTGGGCTGCATTTATCTTTTTCTAAAACATTATGTTTCTTGGCCGTATTTGTGCAGCGCATTTTTTAAATTTCTAACTTAGAAAGGAAATACCACAACATGCAATAATACTCTGCTATTAGCCCCAGTGCTGGCTAAGAAAGAAATATGTAGATTTCTGGATACTTATGGGATCACCTGGGGACAGAGCAGGAGTGTGGAGTTGAGTGGCAGGGCAAGCTAAGTTGTCCAAATGGCTTATCCCTCTTATTTTTGTTTCTATAAGGTCTAAAAATCCATCGTGGACATATTTCTAAGGTGCTGAAGATGATAGGAAGTCTCATCAAAATAGAAGAGAAGCTAACTAACTTATGTAAACTCATGGTTTGTACAGAGAGAGAAACACATTTCTGTACTTCCAAAGTTACTTTTCCTTGACTGGACCAGGATTTATTGCCTGTCCCTAGTTGCCCCTGACAAGGTGGTGACAAGCTGCAGTCTATGTACTATAGGGTAGACACAATGTGCCCTTAAGGAGGGAATTCCAGGATTTTGACCCAGCAACACTGAAGGAACGGCAATATATTTCCAAGTCAGGATGGTGAGTGACTTGGAGGGAAATTTGCAGGGTGTGGTGCTCCCTTGTGTCTGCTGCCTTTGTCCTTCTAGATGGAAGGGACCTTGAGTCAAGAAGGTGTAGGATCATTGAATTTCTGTAATCTTGTACACGGTGCATACTGCTGCTGCTGAGCGTCAGTGGTGGATACTTGTGGATGTGGTGCCAATCAAGCGGGCTGCTTTGTCCTGGATGATGTCAAGCTTCTTGAGTGTTGTTGGGGCTGCACTCATCCAGGCAAGTGGGGAGTATTCCATCACACTCCTGACTTATGCCTTGTAGATGGTGGACTGGCTTTGAGGAGCCAGGAGATGAGTTACTCACCGCAATATTCCTAACCTCTGACCTGCTCTTGTGGCCACCATATTTATGGAGTGAGATAACAAGGCGTGGGGCTGGATGAACACAGCAGGCCAAGCAGCATCATAGGAGCAGGAAAACTTGACGTTTCGGGCCTAGACCCTTCATCAGAAATTTACGGAGTGAGTCCAGTTGAGCTTCTGGTCAATGGATTGAGGATAAAGGTATCACGGTCTTTTAGATAATTTCTAATCAAACTGCTCTGGGATATTATCCCACACATCTGGAGCAGGTGGGACTTGAACCAAGGCCTCCTGGTCCAGAGATAGAGATGTTACAACTGTGCTACAAGTCTTTGATTCAGAGGTAAAGTGATGTTTGCTGAGGCAAACTGGTCCCGGATAAGTCAATCTGCTCCACTGAGTTCTCAAATGGGTCCTCATTGAGGTACTGTCCTCAACAGGTCTTAGCCCTCAGGGTTTCAGAAGCTGGTGGAAGCTTGAACATTTACTACTAGAAAGTGTAGGAGTGGGAGTTTCAAATTGGTCTTGTCTGTCAGTCACTATTTAACTTGGATACACTCTCAGAAGAGTATGGCTTCAGTTTCCAAGGCATTAGGATATTATCTGGACTGATATCTCAGAACAAATTTGAGGGAGCATTAGCGCGCTCAAGATTCTGTCTCTCAGATGCATTCTATCCAGAATCTCGATCAGTCTGTCTAAGCTGTGATCTATCCCAGGGCACTGTGCAAGTTGTCGTGATTGAGATAATGGTACTCACGCGTTTGGCGAGCCATTGGCAAGGTCGCCCATTCTACCTGACCCTAACCTAACTTGTCTCATTGCTGCTTGGGATCTTGCTTTGCATGAACGTCGCCATCTCTTTAAGCCTTCATAATGAAAGAATCACTTGCTTTTAAAGAGCATTTTCCATGACTACAGGCACTACACGCCCAGCTGAAGTACAGCAAACTTTGTTTCAAGCAGCACCCTACGAGCCATCATTCTCAATGCACTGGCAAAAATTACGTGTCAAATAACCACAAAGGTTGCTGTATTTATCGCAATATCCGAGTCATCAGTTAAGGGTGGAAGTGAGAAGACTCTCAGCCAGTAAATTTTATTTAAGGCAAAGTAACATTGTTATGTGATGGTGCTGAGTAAAATATAACTGTGATGTGTATACCCCTGCATTACATTTCTGATACTTAGTGTGTGTTTTTACATTGATTATGTGGACCTCTTGATCAACCGGAATATTTGTTCAACTCCTGGTCACATAGGTGCTGGTTCATAAAAAGTTTGCTGTATTTCTGATGTGTAGTCACTGTTGTAATGTTTGAGACAGAGCAGACAATTTGAAAACAGCAAGCTCCCACAAACTGTGAGGTGACAGTGATCTGTAGCGTTGATGACGGACAAATATTGGCCAGGACACCGAGGATAGCTCTTCTGCTCATCTCCAACTGAATCTTTCACATTCGTCCTGAGAGACCAGCTGGGGCCTTGGTTTAACAACTCACCTGAAAGGCAGTACCTCTGAATGTGTAAACCTGCCTCACCACACTGCATTCAAGTGTCAGGCTTAATCTTTCTCCAGAGTAAGACCTGGGTTCTGAGGCAGGAGTGCAACCAAAGGAGCCACAGCTAAAACAGAAAGACATCTCGACAGCAGCTACACTTCAAAAGTAAGGCCCCAGCTGTAAAGTTTGTTAGGAATTAAATTGCACTTTAGGAAGGCAAGCACTTTTGATGATTTGACAAGTGAGTGAAAAGAAAAAGCATTTGAGACATCCTGTTGGAAATGTATGCAGGACAAGCCAGCATCTTCTGCAGAAGAATCTGCACGGGGCAGCATGGTGCCACAGCGGTTAGCTCTGCTGCCTCACAGCGCTAGGAACCCGGGTTTGATTCCACCCTCGGGCAACTGTCTATGTGGAGTTTGCACATTCTCCCTGTGCCTGTGTGGGTTTTGTCCGGGTGCTCTAGTTTACTCCCACAGTCCAAAGATGTGCAGGTTAGGTGGATTGGCCATGCTAAGTTGCCCGTAGTGTTCAAGGGATGCCTGGATTAGGGGGGTTAAAGGAGAATGGGTCTGGGTGGGATGCTGTGAGGGTCAGTTGGACTTGTTGGGCCGAAGGGCCTGTTTCCACACTGTAGGGATTCTATGATTCTATGATAAGAGTGGGATGAGTAACTCTGAGAGGGATTTCAAACCCAGAGTAAAAGAACGGGAATGGCAGCACCTGTAGAGAGAGAAACAGGGTTAACATCACAAGTCCACTTCTTCAGAACTACAGCTTTCCCACAAATCTGAAGAAGAGGCACACCAGTCCAGACATTAACTCCGTTTTTCTCTCTCCCGAAATACTGCCAGGCCTGTGGAGTTCCTCTGTGTTTACTAAAGAATAGGGCTGTCTGTTGGATGTTTAATTGGCAGAATTTGATAATGATGCAACAGCATCGTTTTTTTACAACGTTTATGCTCACACTGCTTTGACGTTTAGATGCCATTTTCATTGCAATTTTTCTTCAGGCTGCTTTGAAGTTATTGCAATGTTAATTACATGAGACACACAGATGTTAGGTGGGATGCAGGGCAAGGGGGAGTGAATTCAGCAGGAAATACTGCCATCTTAGAACACTTTGACAACACAGTAGCAGCAATTTTTTTTTGTTCTTTTGTGGATGGTTGCATCGTTGGCAAGGCCAGTGTTTGTTACCGTTCACTCCTAACCCTTAAGAAGATGGTGGTCAGTAACCACAACCCAATGGATTGCTGCAATGTGGGGAACTCATTAATGTTCCCGGAGGAGTGCTGTGAGGTTGTTCACGCTAATACTGTAGTAGACAGACAGGGCTGTGGGTTGACATCTCCTCTGAAATGTGCAGTCTCTGGCGATTGGGACGTGGCAGTGTAGTGACGTTATTGGGCTTTTATTTCCAGAATCCCAGGCTAAAGCTTTGGGGACACAGGTCCAAATCTCACCACGGCAGATAATGAAATTTGAATTCAATAAAAAGTGTGGAATTATAGGTAAACAAAAGCAGCCTACTGGTGACTGATTAGTCATAGAAAATAAGTGTGTGAGTAAGCTATTCAGTGTAATCATGACTGATGGTGCAACTCAGTACCCAGTTCAATCTAACTTCCCTTTAGCCCTGATTATTGTAAAGCCCCATTTTATCCACAAATGTCTTTCAGGGGAGGAACTCTGCAATTTTTATCCAATCTGGGTCTACACTAAACTCCAGACTCAAAGCAATGGGGTTGACTCTTAGCTTCCCTCTGCACATTAAATGAATAGTCCCTTAGCCAGTGACAACAACCTCTGCTGAATAAATAAAAAAAATGCGACATTCTTCCTTTCCTTGCAGGGAATTGTCAGTCTGGATCTTGTGTGTAAGAGCTGGAATTTTTAACCTGCTCACCCCAAGACAATATCATCATTTGAACATTTTCCCCACTCTGAAGTTAACTCTTTTCAATTGGATACATCAGCTTTACACAAATTGAGCCAAGTTGGATGTGGTTTTCTTTTCCATCTAATTCATATGACCAAGTGTTGCCATGACCAGTCCCCTCCACTGCCAAGGAGAGGACTCTGCAGATGTTGCTTTTTTCCAATTACAGCTGTTTATTCTCTTTAACCCTTGCGTCAGTCCAGAGGGAACAAATATTTGTTGCCAGTTGAACATAGGGCACTTTCCCATCAGTCAGAAGTCGGAACTATCTTCAGCTGCTTCATCAATGGCCTTCCACATCTCAAACACCATTTACGGCTCCTCCTCTATTGAAGCAGTCCGTGTTCAAATGCAACAAGAGCTGGACAATACCCAGGCTCGCGCAAGTAACATTCATGCCAAACAAATGCCAGGGAATGACCATTTCCAGTAAGAAGCAATCTAACCACTCCTTCTTTGGTATTTAATGGTGTTACCATCACTGAGTCACCCACTCTCAACATCCTTACATGCCATTTCGGCCACCTCCAGCAGCATGCCACTGCTAGACCCTTATTTCCCTCCCCTCCCTTGTCAGCCTTCCACAAGGAACGTTCCTTCTGAGACACCCTTATCTACTCCTCCAACATTCCCAACACCACGTCCTCCCCCACCCCCAACCCACAGCCCCATAGCACCTTACCCTGCAACCACAGAAGGTGTAACACCTGCCCATTTACATCATTGTTCCTAGGTATCCAACTGCCCAAATGTAAATTCCAGGTGCTTTACCTGCGCTTCACTCAATCTAGTCTACTGCATTCACTATTCACAATGTGGTGTCCTCTACGTTGGGAGAACAAAGCGTAGACTGTATGGCTACTTTGCAGAACACCTACATTCTGTCCACAAAAAAGACTCTGAGCTTCCAGTTGCCTGCCACACCTCCTTATTCCCTGGCCAATATCTCTGTCTCATGCTTGCTGCAGTGCTCCAATGAACCTCAGTGCAAGCTGGAAGAACAGCACCCCATTTTCCACTTGGGAACTCTGCAGCCTTCTGGACTCAATATCGAGTTCAACAATTTTAGGGCTTGAGGGAGCTTCCCTCATATTTTAACCCCAACCCCACACATACCAGGCTTCGTCGTCACATGGTCTGCTACCACACACAACCCATTGTTAGCCACTAATAGTCCCCAGTTAGTGGCTAATCATTCTCCCAAGCTGATCATATCCACTCCTTTGTTTGTCCAACTGCTTTTCCCTCTCTTTGGGCTCTATCCCAACCTATCATTTACTCCTTACCTCCTCCCACCCCATTTTCTGTATGAAAAACAACCTTTTCCTAGCTACCATCAGTTCCGAAGAAGAGTCACTGGACTTGAAACTTTAACTCTGATTTTTCTCCACGGATGCTGACAGACCCGCTGAACCTATCCAGCAATTTCTGTTTTTGTTTATGATTTACGGCATCCGCAGTTCTTTCAGTTTTTACGCCTATGAGACTATATTATTTAAGCTTGTGGAAGTCATTACATTATTGTTAACAGGGGATATAAGCCTTAGGGAAACAGTTCCAGCCTATATCCATCTAATAATGTACTCCAATCTTGTTTGAATGCATTGTTCTGTACAGTCATATCATCGTAATACCTGGTTTCCTGGATATCTGTGATATTAATTCATTGATCCATCGCTGATGGTCAGCTGCCGAGATACCAATCTTTGGAATGTCCTCCTTAAATTTCATTGCCTTTCTACCTCACTTGAAAGCCAATTCTTTGACCATGATTTTGGCCTCTACAATAGGAGCTCCTCATATGGATCAAAGTCAAATTCTGATACTTAACACTCCCATAAAATCAATGTTTGTCACTTTGGTTTTGTAGCTAATAGACAAGCGAGGAAATTGGGCCACTCTATTACATTAAAAACGTCACATAAATACAAGTTACTGCAGTTGGATTCCTTCTGGAGCTATTCCATTGACATTCATTCAGGGCAAAGTAAAATAAAAAGGATGAGACAACACAGTGTGGTGCTGGAGGAACACCGCGGGCCAGGCAGCATCAGAGGAGCAGGAAAGCTAACGTTTCGGGTCAGGACCCTTCTTCAGAAAATGAAGGGTCCCGACCCGAAACATCAGTTTTCCTGTTCCTCTGATGCTGCCTGGCCTGCTGTGTTCATCCAGCTCCACACCCTGTTATCTCTGACTCCAGCATCTGCAGTTCTTACTATCTCTGAGCGAAATAAAAGGGAAAGCTGCTCATAGTGGCACTGTTTGTCTGTGTTAGGATGGAAATGATTGGGAGCTGGCCCATCAAGCATACCCGGAAATCAGTCAATCTGGGGTTCTGAGACTGATTTTCTATAATTATTTGTCTTATTTAACGGTTAATTCACCCATTGCTTTTTTCTGGGAAATAGCACCCTGGTTTTATCACTGGCCTTGCTACAGATTCAGTCATGAACATTGTTTGCTATGGCTCACGGAGATTCAGCTTAAGTAGACTCTGTTGACTGTGGGTGGGTGGATGAGGAGTGGGAGGGTAGCATGGGGCTCCATCCAGTCTGGGGAGGACCTGGGACCTACCTCTTTCTCTTACCCATAGTGGCAGTCATGTGCTATAGATTAGCCTGCTCTTGGTCAGTGAACTAAAGAGGACAGTTTACTGCAGTGCATTGTTTCAATAGACACTGTAGACTGTTTGGTCTCATGCGCTGTTTAAATAGACTCTGTAGATGTTTAGCTGTAATGTGCCATCTCAGTGGACTCTGTTGTAAGGTGTAGTTAAGTCCCACTGCTCTTAGGGGATCTGGAACAAAAGAGCATTATAAATGATTAATTTGTGAATGACAGTACACTTTAATAACGCTTGTCAACAGAATGGGTTCCAACCATCCAAGGTTTTGATAAGTATAAAACACAGGGCACGTTGAAATTCAATAAAAAGTTCAACTAAAACGACAGAAATATTTAAGAAATAGTTTGATCAGCTACGAAATAAACAACATTTGGCAAACTGCCCCTTTTAAATAGGTCTGCTTGGGTGAAGTTGGTTAAAGTTAGCATTTAGTGTCACACTGTGCAATGTTGTTGCTCCATATGCTACATGGTCATCAATGGACATGCAATAAGTGCGCTTTAGTTCCAAAAGGTGATTGACGATTTCCTGAGATTGTCAAAAGTGTTAATTCAAAGCAAGTTCTATCAAAGAGCTCAAATGTGGGCTGAATGGCCTCCTCCTGTGGTGTCAATGATTTGATGAATTTCTTTCTTTCAACAGGCTTTGGTTTTTGGCAGAATGGGAAATGGGAGAATTCTACACTCTTGTTCTAGCGCAAGAGGCTAGCATCCAAGCTCGGAGATAACAAGGTGTAGAGCTGGATGAACACAGCAGGCCAAGCAGCATCATAGGAGCAGGAAGCTTGACATTTTGGGCCTAGACCCTTCATCAGAAATGGGGGAGGGGAAGAGCATTCTGAAATAAATAGGGAGAGAGGGGGAGGCGGATAGAGGATGGATAGAGGAGAGGATAGGTGGAGTGGAGACAGACAGGTCAAAGAGGCGGGGATGGAGCCAGTAAAGGTGAGTGTAGGTGGGGGGATAGGGAGGAGATAGGTCAGTCCAGGGAGGACGGACAGGTCAAGGGGGCGGGATGATGTTAGTAGAAAGGAGATGGGGGTGGGGCTTGAGGTGGGAGGAGGGGATAGGTGAGAGGAAAAACAGGTTAGGGAGGTGGGGATGAGCTGGGCTGGTTTTGGGATGCGGTTGGGGGAGGGGAGATTTTGAAGCTTGTGAAATTCACATTGATACCATTGGGCTGCAGGGTTCCCAGGCTGAATATGATTTGCTGTTCCTGCAGCCTTCGGGTGGCATCATTGTGGCATTGCAGGAGGCCCAGGATGGACATGTCGTCTGAGGAAAGGGAGGGGGAGTTGAACTGGTTCGCAATTGGGAGGTGCAGTTGTTTGTTGCGAACCGAGCGCAGGTGTTCTGCAAAGCGGTCCCCAAGCCTCCGCTTGGTTTCCCTGATGTAGAGGAGGCCACAATGGGTACAGCGGATGCAGTATATCATTCCTCAGACGACATGTCCATCCTGGACCTCCTGCAATGCCACAATGATGCCACCCGAAGGCTGCAGGAACAGCAGATCATATTCAGCCTCGGATATGCAGCCCAATGGTATCAAGGTGGATTTCACAAGCTTCAAAATCTCCCCTCCCCCAACCTCATCCCAAAACCAGCCCAGCTCATCCCTGCCTCCCTATCCTGTTCTTCCTCTCACCCATCCCCTCCTCCCACCTCAAGCCGCACCCCCATCTCCTATCTACTAACCTCATCCCGCCCCCTTGACCTGTTCGTCCTCCCTGGACTGACCTATCTCCTCCCTACCTCCCCACATACGCTCACCCTTACTGGCTCCATCCCCACCTCGTTGACTTGTCTGTCTCCTCTCCACCTATCGTCTCCTCTATCCATCTTCTATCCGCCTCCCCCTCTCTCCCTATTTATTTCAGAACCCTCTTCCCCTCCCCCATTTCTGATGAAGGGTCTAGGCCCAAAACGTCAAGCTTTCCTGCTCCTCTGATGCTGCTTGGCCTGCTGTGTTCATCCAGCTCCACACCTTGTTATCTCGGATTCTCCAGCAACTGCAGTACCTATTATCTCTGATACAGCATCCAAGCTCAGCAGGTAACAGGGAAGCCAAATGGAATGGTGGCCTTGATTTCAACAAGTGGAGTATAAAATTAGAGAGATCCTGCTAAACCTTTACACAGCACTAGTCAAACCATAGCTGGAATACAATGAACTGTTTTGGGCCTCTTGTCCAGGGAAAGACATGCTGACATTGGAGGCTGTCCAGAGAAGGTTCATTGGGCTGATGCCGGGAATGGACAAACGGTCTTATGAAAAGAGGTTGAGTAATTTAGGCCTGTACTCATTGGAATATAGAAGAACAAAAGGAAACCTTATTGAATCCATAAGACCATAAGACATAGGAGCAGAAATTAGGCCATTCGGCCCATTAAGTCTGCTCTGCCATTCAATCATTGCTGATAAGTTTCTCCACCCCATTCTCCCGCTTTCTCCCCATAACCCTTGATCCCCTTGACAATCAAGAACCTATCTATCTTCGTCTTAAATATACTCAATGACCTGGCCTCCACAGCCTTCTGTGGCAATGAATTCCATCGATTCACCACTCACTGGCTGCAGAAGTTTCTCCTTATCTGCGTTCTAAGGGGTCTTCCCTTTAGTCTAAGTCTGTGCCTTTGGATCCTAGTCTTTCCTGCCAATGGAAACATCTTCCCAACATTCACTCTGTCCAGGCCTTTCAGTGTTCTATAAGTTTCAATTAGACCCACCCTCATCCATCGAGTATAGAGCCAGAGTCCTCAAACATTCCTCATATGTTAAGCCTTTCATTCCTGGGATCATTCCCTTTAACCTACTCTGGACCTACTCCAGAGCCACTACATCCTTCCTGAGGTATGGGGCTCAAAATTGCTCGCAATATTTCACATGTGGTCTGACCAGATCTTTATAAAGCCTCAGAAGTACATCCCTGCTTTTATATTCCAGTCGTCTCAAAATAAATGCCAACACTGTATTTGCCTTCCTAACTACTGACTCAACCTGCAAGTTTACCTTCAGAGAATCCTGGACTTGGACTCCCGAGTCCCTTTGCACTTCAGGTTTCTGAATTTTCTCCCTATTTAGAAAACAGTCCATGCTTCTATTCTTCCTAACAAAGTGCATGATATCACACTTTCCCACGCTATATTCCATCTGCCACATCTTTGCCCACTCTCCTAACCTGTCCAAATCCTTCTGAAGCATCCCCACTCCTCAATACTACCTGTCCCTCTACCTATCTTTGTATCGTCTGCAAACTTAGCCAGAATGCCCACAGTTCCTTCATCTAAATCATTAATGTATAAAGTGAAAAGTTGTGGTCCCAACACTGAGCCTTGCGGAATGCCACTTGTCACCGGCTGCCATCCTGAGAAAGACCCTTTTATCCCCACTCTCTACTTTCTGCCAGACAGCCAATCTTCTATCCACGCTAGTCTCCCCGCCTCCTCAATACTACCTGACTCTTAGGGGCCTTGGCAGAATAGATGTGGAGAGATTGTTTCTCCTTGCAGGACTGCCTAAGACCAGAGAGCATAATCTCACAGTAAAGAGTTATAGGAATAGAAGTAGGCTGTTCAGCCCCTCAAGGCCATTCCACCGGTCAATGAGTTCATGGCTGATCGGTAGCCTAACTCCATATATACCTGCTTTTGACCCATATCCCTTAATACCTCTGCTTAACAAAATATATCTATCTCAGATATAAAATTAACATCTGATCCTGCATCCACTGCCATTTGTTGAAGAGAGTTCCAAACGTCTCCAACCCTTTGCATGTTGAAGTGCTTCTTAACATCTCTGCTGAGCTGTCAACCCCTATTTCTCAGACGATGCCCCTCATTCTAGAATCCCCCAACCAGTGGAAATAGTTTATCTTCTACCCTGTCTTTTCTTGTTGATACCTTAAAGACTTTGATCAGGTCACACATGAACCTTCTAAATTCTAGAGAAAACAAGCCAAATTTGTATAAGCCCTCTTCAGGTACTATTTTTTGTGGTCCCACCAGGACCAATATATCCTTCCTAATGGTGTGGTGCCCAGATCCGTGCACAATACTATTTATGGGGTTGCCCTTTGAAGACAGAAGTGAGGAGGAATTTCTTCTCACAGAGTGTAGTGAACCTGTGAAATTCTTTACGAGAAGGCTGTCAAGGCTGGGCCATTAAGTATATTCAAGGCTGAGATCGATTGGGAAAAGGCTGGAAAGAGGACTTGAGGATTATCAGACCAGACGTGATCATATTGAATGGTGGAGCAGGCTTTGTGGGCTGAATGGCCTACTTCTGATCCTATGTCTTATTGCACTTAATACTCTGCTCAGAGATCCATCACTGTTTAGCCCATATCTTGTTGGAAGCAGCAGCCTATTGAATTTACATGAATTAAGGAATTCAAACATACTGCCTCCCAACACAACAGCTAGCAGAAGGCCTTGCAAGTCAAGCACAGCTAACACGGATGAAGAGATCTCCCAAACTGCAGCCAACTCTCCCTCCAGACTGCGCATTCTTTCAAACCAGTTACGATCTTAATAAAAATTGTAACTGTTAAACAGAAAGACCAGCACCAAACGATATTTGAAACCAGACTGACCAGTGTCCAGTTTCATTTTATAGGAAAGATTTTTGCTTTGGGAATGTTTCCAGATTTCAGAGGAGAGGCTGATTTAGCAGAGTTTGAAATTCTGACCTCTCGCACTACCTCTGAGACTAAAGTATAATGTCCCACCACTTTGAAACTGTGGGATTCCTGGGCTTCGGCTGGATCGTAGGTTTTGCGCAATTCTTTTAAAAGGAGTGGCAGCCACTCCGCACACTTCACATCTCTCCATGTTTTTATTTGGCAGCGACTTACGGAACTGGGATTCAATGCATCCGCATGCTGGTTGTCGCACACACTCACTCTGACCAGCCGTGGTCCATGCAACTTAGAGAGTTCACTGCTCTTGTCACTTGTGCCAGTTCTAGTTCCCTTACTCCACCAGTACTCACTGATCTCCCACTGAAGAACCATTTTGATCTTAGTTTTGCTTCTAGCTATTCACAGGATGTGGGCATTCCTAGCTGTACCTATGTTTATTACCCAACTCCAGTTGCCATTGAGAAAGTGGTAGTGAGCTGTCTTCCTAAACTGCTGCAGTCCACATTGTGAAGATACACCCACGATACCATTCAGGAGGGAATTCCGGGATTTTGACCCAGCGACACTAAAGGCGTGGCAATAAATTTCCAAGCCAGGATGGCGAGTGGCTTAGAGGGGAACCTGCAGGGGGTGGTGTTCCCATATATCTGCTGCCCCTGTCCTTCTAGATGCAAGTGGTTGTGGGTTTGGAAGACGCTGCCTGAGGATCTTTGGTGAATTTCTGCAGTGCATCTTGTAGATACTACACACTGCTGTTACCGAGGCTGCTTTGTCCTGGATGGTGTCAAGCTTCTTTCGTAGTTTCGCAGCTGCACATATCCAGGGAATTGAGTAGTATTCCAACACACTCCTGACTTGTACCTTGCAGATGGTGAACAAGCTTCGTGGAGACAGGAGGTGAGCTACTCACTGCGAGATTCCTAGCCTCTGGCCTGACCTTGTAATCAATGTGTTTATGTGGCATATCCCATTCAATTTCTGATCAATGGTAATCCCCAAGGTGTTGATAGTGGAGGATTCAGTGATGGTTTTGGCATTGAACTCAGTGGTGACTGCTAGACACTGTCTTTCGGAGATGATCTTGAGTGGTGCAAATGTTACTTGTCACTTGTCAGTCCAGTCCTGGATATTGTCCAGGTCTTGCTCCATTTGGGTCTGGACTGCTTCAGTATCTGAGGAGTCATGAATGATTCTCATCACTCTTTTCACATCCATCTATGATCCTAGCTTCTTCAGTGTTGTTAGAGCTGCACGTAATCCAAGTACTCTGTGTAATCTCCACTCTATAATCTCCTGCAGCACCATATATATTCAGACTTTCAGAGCTTCCACAGTTTTAATTGTTCCAGCAATCAGAATCATAGACTCCCTACAGCATGGAAGCAGGCCATTCAGCCCATCAAGTCCACACCAACTTTCCGAAGAGCATCCCACCCTGACCCACCTCCCTACCCTTTCCTTGTAACCCTACAATTCCCACGGCCAATCCATCTTTGCACCATGGGAGGAAACCTGTGCTGACATGGGGCAAATGTGCTAACTCCAGACAGTCAGGCGCCCGAAGGTGGAATCAAACCCGGGTCCCTGGCGCTGTGAGGCAGCAGTGTTAACGACCAAGCCGCTGTGCTGCCCTGACTAGGGCTAAGACATTGTTGACCTAGAACTCAAGCTTTGGTCTCCCAATGGCCTGGGGTGGGGTGAAATTGGGTGGGATGAGGTGAGATGGGATGGGGTGAAATGAGTTGGGGTGCATAAAGATGGGGTTGGATGAGATAGGTGTGGAATAGAGTGGAATGTGTGGGTGAGGTGAGGTGAGATGGAATGGGCTGGAGTGGTTTGGAGTAGATTAGGATGAGGTGGGATCAGATGGAGGTGGAATGGAATGGGATGGGATGGAGTGTGCAGGACTAGGTGATAGACTTATTAAATAATCATCATGGCAGCAGATTCCAAATCCCGATACAATCAAAAATTAAATGAATCTTTACTGTGGTACGCTTACAAACAATCACAAAATTCTAAAAGAATTACATAACTACAACGATTTCAGCATGTAAACAATTCCAATCTTTCAAAAAATGCAGCTAATGTCCTAGATTCAAACACTGGTCTCCAATTTATATTAAGTTCGCAGTTTCTGTGTCACCAGGTCATGTACATAAAGGTTTCAGTTACTTACATACAATTTGTGAGTTTTGTAAAGTAGGGATTGAGCTGAATCATAATCTATTTGCCTGTTACATTCTGTATACAATATACTATAATACAGCTGCTTTACAAATGAAAGTCGTTGTTGTCTTCCTTCCCTACTATCTTCACCAAGCAATTTGCAAGATCCTTAGGCCACTGCAAGGAACGCTGCATCACAATCACAAGTTTTTCTATGAGATCATCTTTATTGTGTACAGCATACATTGCTGGCCTAGGTATTAACCTACCATTAACACAATCTATTCACATTGGGATCTCCTGGTGATTGCGGTAACACAGAAAGTCAGAGATTATTATGGGTTTTTATTTCAGATTTATAAAAGACTCATTGCTTGTAACAGCCCGCAGGGATAAATGTGTTATGAAGACCTCTCAACAGGTAGCTGAACCTTAGTAATCACGCTTCTTCGGGAAGCTGTTCTGTTTGCCATGTGGGCTTTTATGCTCTTCATTCACTTTAGACTAATTTGGAAATGGTTGATTTGTACTCAACAGCCGAAAAAAGGAGGAGCTGCCTTTTCTGAATGGGGATTGAAGCCAAAAAAAACCTGAAAATATTTTCCTCACTGCCCATTTCACACGGTTATTTTTACATGGTTACATAGAATTCCAATTTTCTTTAGGATTGACAGAAATACACAGTCACGATGGTGGTATGTGCTATCAGTTTCAAATCTTCATGCCTCTCCCCTTGACATTGAGTAAAGGCAAGGTTTGTAGGATGATGAACAGTCTGATGGGCTGCAATATAAATCCTCTTTCTATTCGACCGAAGAAAACGTCAATCAGATTAGACGGCCCCTGTTGGGACACGGTAACAAAACAAAAACACAACAGGCACGGTGTACGAGATAACAAGCTGTGGGGCTGGATGAACACAGCAGGCCAAGCAGCATCATAGGAGCAGGAAAACTTGACGTTTCGGGCCTAGACCCTTCATCAGAAAGGTCTAGGCCCGA
>JAHRHZ010000018.1:4913905-4957051 GCA_024137785.1 Ginglymostoma cirratum
TGGCCCGAAACGTCAAGCTTTCCTGCTCCTATGATGCAGCTTGGCCTGCTGTGTTCATCCAGCCCCACACCTTGTTATCTCGAAATGTTCAGTGATGTGTTGCAGTCCTTATGAATTTCCTCACTCCTTCCATTTGGTTGGACCGGTCAGAATGTCTGAACGCTGTACATGAGGCAACTGTCCAGGGAGCTGCGACATGCACTGCAGCTTTATGACAAAGATAAATATCTGCAGGGGTTTCACACGGGCACTATTCTCACCTCTTGTCCCACTCAACGACCTGGTTAAACTGATCCACGGATTGACATTTTATTCCTTGGATGTATGCAGGAGTACGTCTTCATACAAACATAAATGAGCCCCTGATGTATTCTGGGATGCAGCTGTGACCCAAATAGATGGGACTCTGCTAGAAGGTTGGAGCCATCGCACCTCAGAATAGTGAGCTGCTGTCTTATTGTCCGGTACACATTGTTAATCAGTACTGTTTAAAACACACCAAGCTCTCCAGTCTGAGTTTGTATGGAAAACTGGAAAAAACTAAAGAAATGTGGATATTATTTATTTATATGACAGTATATAGGAGCAGAAATAAGCCATTCACCTTGTCAAGTCTGTTCTGCCATTCAATAAAATCACGGCTGATCTGACAATCATCACTCCACTTTCCTGACCTTTCCCCCCATAACCCTTGTTTCCCTCAGTCCTAACGAAGGGTTTTGGCCTGAAACGTTGACTTCCCTGCTCCTCGAATGCTGTCTGACCTGCTGTGCTTTTCCAGCTCCACATTTATTGACTCGAGATTCCAGCTTCTGCAGCCCTTACTATCTCCAACACTTGTTTCCCCTACCAATTAAAAATCAGTCTATGTCAGCCTTCAATACAATTAATAGCCCAGCCTCGACAGCCCTCTGTGGTAAAGAGTTCCACAGATTCACTTTGAGAGAAGAAATTCCTCCTCATCGCTGCCTTAACTAGGCGATCCCTTATTCTGAGATTCTGCCCTCAAGCCCTAGACTCTTCCACAAGGAGAACTAACCTCTCCCCATCTACCTTATTAAGTTCTCTAACAATCTTGTATATTTCAATAAGGTTACCTCTGATACTAATGAGTATATACCCGATCTACTCAATCCCATAAGAAGTCCCTTCATGCCCAGAATCAGCCCCATGAATCTTCTCTGGGCTGTCTTCACTGACAGTATATCTTTCCTTTTATGAGGGAACTCTTTCAAAGGACATTAAAAATCTCATGGTGTACACATAACAAAAAGCAAGAAAATGCTCTATTTCCATCCAGCCTCTCCACCTTAACCCAACAGGTTATCTAGTCATTCTCTGTTACCAGTACATTATGTTACATTATGCAAGTAAATCACCTCCTGACACGCAAAAACCTGTCCACCATCTACCAGACCGAGTCAGGAGTGTAATGGAATACTCCCCACTTGCCTGGATGTATGCGTTTCCAACAATACTCAAGAAACTTGACATCCCCCATAACTAAGCAACCAGCTTTATCAGCACGCCATCCACCAAACGGAACATCCATTCTCTCCAGCCCTAGTACACAATAGCACCAGTGTGTACCATTCACAAGATGCACTGTAGCAATTCACCAAGACTCCTCCAACAGCATCTTCTAAACCTGTGATCTCTGCCATCAAGGAGCACGACAGCAGCAGATCCATGGGAACACCACCCCTTGCATGTTCCCCTCCTTCTTGGATCACAGAGAGTACCCAAGCAGTTCTTTTCGGATTTGGTTAAATGTAGTTGAGAGAAGGCTGGTCTAACAGTTATTTGCTTAAATATGAATGTTTATTAAGTAATAATAAATTATTACAGTGGTAAATTAATAATAAATGGAAGAGAAAAGGGGGGAAAGCAACAAGTCACAAGCCCTCCCGCCTGTCAGGGGCCCCTCGACCAACGGTTGGCCTGGAGGCTTAAGTTCGTTCAAGGCACCGTTTGTGATCCCAGTCCGAGATGAAGTCCAGCGACTTGGAACAAAACACTCTCTCTCTTATACAGTGTAAGAAAACAGGAAGGCACAGAAAGAACAGCTACGGAAGACAAGACTTCTGGCCAGTTCAGAAAACAGCTACAGAGAAACAAGCTACTGGTGTCGTCTTCGGCATGTACAGGAATGTTCACAAGACTCTTTCGAGGTCATGCAGCTTGTCAAATATCAACAATTTTAACCCTTCAGCCCATCCTATACAATCCACCCCAATGATATTTGGCAGCACATGCTACAATTGCAGATACAGATGCAAATCAGCGACGTCATGCAAGAATGAATAATAAGAGCTTGTCGCCTACACGAGAAGATTAAAACAACAATGAAAATAACCAGCATCATTATAAAGAATACAACAATAGAATGTATTATCAAATTAACGACAGCAGCAGCCATTGGGGACCAGCCCCTAAATATATCCCTCCAGTGATGTATGGTCAAGGCTATGACAGAACTAGCAATTGGTCCCGCCAGGTTGAGCCAGACCAGCCATCCATCCATCGAGGGGCCCCCGACAGACAGAAGGGCGTGAGACTTGTTTCCTCTAGAAGGGCATGAGACTTTTTTTTTCTCCAAGCCACTCACCATCACGATTTGGAAATATATCACTGTCCCTTCAGTGTCCTACTAGGTCAAAATCCTGGAACTCCCTCCCAAACGGCATTGTGGGTCTACCTACACCCCTAAGGACTGCAGTGGTTCAAGAAGGCAGTTCATCACCACCTTCCCCAGGACAAAAGGGATAGGCTATAAATGCTAGCCCAGCCAGCAATGCCCACATCCCAGGGAAGAATGACTTAAAAATAGATTGGGTGCTGAATGGCTTCTATAAGAAATGTGCTGCCACACATGAGAGAGACAGAAGCTGCTCGAACCCAATAGTGTTTATTGTACCTCCTCAGATGTGAGAGCAATATTTAACTCTGAGATTGGGCAGACATCCAGCATGAGTTCAGGGAATGTTTTGCATTTTATCAATTAGACCAACAATCCAGTTTTCACATTGCCAATGATTTTCCTACCAGCTGTTAAGCTGAGCCCTGCTCTGCTAGACTACCAGCTGCTCCTATTGAATGAAAGTTTAAATGGAGACTTACAAGTGAGATGGCAGTTGAATTCAGAAGAGGCAGGTAAGCCTTCAGTTCTGAGGAAGGGTCACAGGACCAGAGACGGTAACTCTGATTTTTTTCCTTCACAGACCTGCTGATCTTTTCCAGCAATTTCTGTTTTTGTTCCTGATTTACAGCATCTGCAGTTCTTTCGGTTTTCATCAATTTTCCAACTGTCTGACTCATTCATTAGAGCTTTTCACGGAGGTGTCAACCAGAGTGGCTAGAAGGGAACCAGTAGACGTGTATTTGGACTTCCAGAAGGCATCTAACAAGGTACCTCACAAAAGGTTAAGTCATAAGAACCCATGGTGTTGGAGGCATTATATTGGAGTGGATGGCAAATTGGCTGATGGACAGGAAATAACGAGTGGGGATAAAGTGTTCTTTTACAAGTGACCTGTAACTAGTGAGGTTCCACAGGGATCAATGTGTTTATAATATATATGAGTGACTTGGAGGGAGGAAGTGAATGTGCCAGGGCCAAATTTGCAGACGGCATAAAAATAGGTAGAAAGGCGGGTTGTGAGAGGGACACAAGCAGTTTACAGAGCGGTATTGAGATAACAAGGTGTAGAGCTGGATGAACACAGCAGGCCAAGCAGCAGAGGAGCAGGATGTTCTGATGCTGCTTGGCCTGCTGTGTTCATCCAGTTCTACACCTTGTTATCTCAGATTCTCCAGCATCGGCAGTTCCTACTATCTCTACAGAGAGATATTGATAGGTTAAGTATTGTATCAGAGATAAAAGGTACTGCAGATGCTGGAGAATCCGAGATAACAAGCATGGGGCTGGATGAACACAGCAGGTCAAGCAGCATCATAGGAGCAGGAAAACTTGACGTTTCGGGCCTAAACCCTTCATCAGAAATGGGGGAGGGGAAGAGGGTTCTGAAATAAATAGGGAGAGAGGGGGAGGCAGATAGAGGATGGATAGAGGAGAGGATAGGTGGAGAGGAGGCCCTATTCCCAATTCCTTCGCCTCCGCCGCATCTGCTCCCAGGATGAGACATTCCAATACCGCACATCTCAAATGTCCTCATTCTTCAAGGACCGCAACTTCCCCCCCACAGTGGTCGAGAACGCCCTCGACCGTGTCTCCCGCATTTCCCGGAACACATCCCTCACGCCCCGTCCCCGCAACAATAACCAAAAAAGAATCCCCCTCGTCCTCACATACCACCCCACCAACCTTCGGATCCAACGCATCATCCTCCGACACTTCTGCCATCTGCAGTCAGACCCCACCACCAAAGACATCTTTCCCTCCCCACCCTTATCTGCCTTCCGGAGGGACCACTCCCTCCGCGACTCCGTTGTCCGCTTCACACTCCCCTCCAGCCCCACCATACCCGGCACTTTTCCTTGTAACCGCAGGAAGTGCTACACCTGCCCCCACACCTCCCCCCTCACCCCAATCCCAGGCTCCAAGAAGACTTTCCACATCAGGCAGAGGTTCACCTGCACATCTGCCAATGTGGTATACTGCATCCGCTGTACCCGTTGTGGCTTCCTCTACATCGGGGAAACCAAGCGGAGGCTTGGGGACCGCTTTGCAGAACACCTGCGCTCAATTCGCAACAAACAACTGCACCTCCCAGTCGCAAACCATTTCAACTCCCCTTCCCATTCCTCAGATGACATGTCCATCCTTGGACTCCTACAATGCCACAATGATGCCACCCGAAGGCTGCAGGAACAGCAAATCATATTCAGCCTGGGAACCCTGCAGCCCAATGGCATCAATGTGGATTTCACAAGCTTCAAAATCTCCCCTCCCCCAACCGCATCCCAAAACCAGCCCAGCTCATCTCCACCTCCCTAACCTGTTTTTCCTCTCACCTCAAGCCACACCCCCATCTCCTATCTACTAACATCATCCCGCCCCCTTGACCTGTCCGTCCTCCCTGGACTGACCTATCTCCTCCTTACCCCCCTACCTACACTCACCTTTACTGGCTCCATCCCCGCCTCTTCGACTTGTCTGCCTCCTCTCCACCTATCCTCTCCTCTATCCATCCTCTATCCGCCTCCCCCTCTCTCCCTATTTATTTCAGAACCCTCTTCCCCTCCCCCATTTCTGATGAAGGGTTTAGGCCTGAAACGTCAAGTTTTCCTGCTCCTATGATGCTGCTTGACCTGCTGTGTTCATCCAGCCCCATGCTTGTTATCCCTTGATAGGTTAAGTAATTGTGCAAAAAGTTGGTAAATGGATTCTAATCTAGGAAAATGCAAAGTTGCTGATTTTGAGAGGGAGAACAAAAGAACAAAATATTATTTAAATGGAGAGAAACTGCAGAAAGCTGCAACACAAAGGGGCTTGGGAGATACTGGTGTATGAAACACAAAGCTAGCACACAGGGGCACCAGGTAATCAGGAAGGCTCATGGAATAAAGGCCTTATGTCAAGGAGGGTGGAGTATAAGAGTAGGGAAGTCTTATTGCAACTGTACAAGGTGCTGGTGAGACCACATCTGGGGTACTGTGAGCAGGTTTAGTCCCCTTACTTAAGGGAAGGTATCTTTTCATTGGAGACAGTTCAGGGAAGGTTCAGTAGGATGATCCCTGGTATGGAGGGACTGACCTGTAGGCAAAGTTCAAACAAGTTGAGACTTTCCTCTCTGGAGTTTAGAAAAATGAGAGGTGATTTCATTGAAACACGTGGGACTCTGAAGGTGCTTGACAGGGTAAGTGCTGAGGGGATGTTTCCCCTCATGGAGGAGCCTAGGAGCAGAGAACACAGACACAGAACAATGGGGCTAAAATGAGGTGGAATTTCTTCTCTCAGAAGTTTGTGTGTCTTTGGAACTCATTGCCACAGAGAGCTATGGGAGCAGAGTCCTGGTGTATTTAATATACACTTTTGATTAGTAAGAGAATTAAGGGTTACAGGGAAAGGGCAGGAAAGTGGATGTGAGGAATGTCAGATCAGCCATGATCCTACAGAATGGTGGAGTAAGCTCAGGGGCAGAATGACCTACTCCTGTTCCAATTTCTTTGAGTCTTCTGATCTGAAAGGAGGCCTGTGATACAGCAGTAGTGTCTTTACCTCCAGGCCAGAAGATTCTGTTTCAAGTCCCACCTGCCTCATTATAACATCAAAACATGTCCAAATAGGATGATTGCATCATCTCACAAGACAACACCTCAAACCTTTACTCCCTGGAGGTTAGTAGAGTTACCAAATAACACTTACTGGTGAAACCTGTCTCATTTACTACAAATGGAGTTCGTTCATTTCCAAGAATTATTCATTTTCTGTTGATTTTCCTTCTGGGTTCCACCTCTCTGGTATCAGACCCGAACATGGAGTTTGGTCTCAGGTCAACCATAATCTTACTGAAAGGAAGAACAGGGTTTAGGGCTGAATGGCCCCCTCCCAATCTTATATTCGCCCTATTACAATAAATGGACAGCTGGCTAGATGATGAATTCTCAAACTAGACATAAATCCCCTTCTTGATAGCTCATTTACAGAATGCAGCATTAGATATGCCTGCCTTCTACCCCATGGTCTCTCTTTCAAATTGAACTCAACAGATCCTTAAAACAGCATTATAACTGAAGCAAAGACTTCAATGCAAACTAAACTAAAATGCTATCCTCAGGGCAAATGATGCCATGAAGCTCCCACAGCAGCCCCTCTTTATATGTGCTCAAGATAGTTCATTAATCAATACTTTCCACCTGTTTATCCTTAACCTTAATAACTCAATTGACATAATCTTAACATAGTAGGCTGCAGAAAGGCAAAGGTAATATTCCTAACTTTGATGTTGACACAAGGCTAGGTGTGAATTCATAGAACATAGAACATAGAACATTATAGTTCAGTACAGGCCCTTTGGCCCTCGATGTTGCGTCGACCTGTGAAACCAATCTGAAGCCCATCTAACCTACACTATTCCCTTATCATCCACATGTTTATCCAATGACCAGTTAAATGCCCTTAAAGTTGGCGAGTCTACTACTGTTGCAGGCAGGGCATTCCATGCCCTTACTACTCTCTGAGTAAAGAACCTACCTTTGACATCTGTCCTATATCTATCACCCCTCAATTTAAAGCCATGCCCCCTCATGCTAGCCATCACCATCTGAGGAAAAAGGCTCTCACTGTCCACCCCATCTAATCCTCTGATCATCTTGTATGTCTCTATTAAGTTACCTCTTAACTTTCTTCTCTCTAACGATAACAGCCTCAAGTCCCTCAGCCTTTCCTCATAAGACCTTCCCTCCAGACCAGGCAACATCCTGGTAAATCTCATCTGCACCCTTTCCAATGCTTCCACATCCTTCCTATAATGCGGTGGCCAGAACTGTACGCAATACTCCAAGTGCAGCCGCACCAGAGTTTTGTACAGCTGCAACATGACCTCACGGCTCCGAAACTCAATCCCTCTACCAATAAAACCTAACACACCGTACGCCTTCCTAACAACCCTATCAACCTAGGTGGCAATTTTTAGGGATCTATGTACATGGACACCGAGATCTCTCTGCTCATCCACACTACCAAGAATCTTACCATTAGCCCAGTACTCTGTATTCCTGTTACTCCTTCCAAAGTGAATCACCTCACACTTTTCCGCATTAAACTCCATTTGCCACCTCTCAGTCCAGCTCTGCAGCTTATCTATGTCCCTTTGTAACCTGCAACATCCTTCCGCACTATCCACAACTCCACCAACTTTAGTGTCATCTGCAAATTTACTAACCCATCCTTCTACGCCCTCATCCAGGTCATTTATAAAAATGACAAACAGCAGTGGCCCCAAAACAGATCCTTGCGGTACACCACTAGTAACTGAACTCCACGATGAACATTTCCCATCAACCACCACCCTCTGTCTTCTTACAGCTAGCCAATTTCTGATCCAAACCGCTAAATCACCCTCAATCCCATGCCTCCGTATTTTCTGCATTAGCCTACCATGGGGAACCTTATCAAATGCTTTACTGAAATCCATATACACCACATCAACTGCTTTACCCTCATCCACCAGTTTGGTCACCTTCTCAAAGAACTCAGTAAGGTTTGTGAGGCACGACCGACCCTTCACAAAACCATGTTGACTATCCCTAATCAAATTATTCCTTTCTAGGAAGCTTCAAGAGAAATTGGACAGACTACTCAAATGGGCAAGAATGCAATAGATGGAATATAATGTAAGTGAGGGTGAAGTTATGTTCTTTGGGAGATAAAAACTAAAAAACTGCGTATTTCTGAAATACTGAGAGATTTGGAAGTACCAGGGTCCAAAGGCACCTGCATACCCTTGTTCATGAGTCACTGAGAGCTAGACTTAGATTCATCAAGCAACTGGGATGGCATAGGGTGTGGTTTGTTCCAGGAGCAAAGTTGTCTTGCTACAGTTGTACAGAGTCTTGGTGTGAATGTACCTCTTTATTTAAGGAAGGATTGATATTTCCTAATTAACATGTTTAGAGATGTTATTACATACCTTCAGAGCAGGTAGAACTTGAACCCAGATTTCTGTTTCAGATTTAGGGACACTACCACTGCACCACAAGAGCTCGTCATGTCGTTTTTGCTGCTAGCTGATGTTCGTGTATTCTGATGGCCTAGCAAAACAGCATGACAAACTTTCCTTAATATCAATGAAGGCCATCAGTTTAACTGGGACAACATAACCATGGTAGCCCCAAGCCAAACACGGACAAGCAAGGGAATTCCTAAAGGCATGTTTTTCAACCCGTAATATAATCAACAAACTTATAGAATTGGACCCCATATGCCAACCCATACAGAACAAAATCAGAAATGACACTACTCGCCATATCAGACCAGACAGTATAAATTCCAAGCAGAGTAGAACAACATCGCTTTGTCGGAGATCTCACTGATGATGTTGCCAAGCATGGTAACGGAACGTCTAAACGAGAACAAGCCAGCTCGGTGACCAAGTCAACAACCTCACCCACAACCCGAGCTACAGATCTTTTTGCTAAAACCTTAAATGGTGGATATGGATATGATGCTCCCCCTGGCTATGAGTACAGAGTTTCAGAATATGGGATAGATCACTGAGCTCATAAATAAGGAGGACGAATTTCTTCACTCTGAGGGTGATGTGTCTATGGGTACTCTGTATCACACATGTCTGTGGAACCTTGATCGCTGATGTATGCCGAAGGCAGAAAGAAATGATAAGGCCCATAGGAGGTATGAGGATAATGCAGTAAAGTGACTTTGAGGTAGACAATCAACCCTGATATTCTACAATATTAGAGCAGGTTCTTGGGGCTGAATGGTCTATTCCTGCTCCTGTTCCCTGTGTTCTTGTGTTCCCATGATTGGAACTGCAATCAACTATTACAGCCCAGATTGGGACTGAACTTGCAGTCTGTAGGTATGAACTACTCATCAACTTGCTTTCATATAGCATCTTTAATGTAGAAAGAGCAAATCCTGAGGAATTTTTCTGCAGTGTAATCAGACAATATCTAGCACTCAGAAACGTCAGGACAGACCAGCAAAAGAAGTGGGCAGGTGTGTCTTAAATGAGGAAGGTGAGCCAGGGAGGAGAAGAGATTTGGTTTTTTGAGCCTCAGGCACGGTGGAGAAATGGAAGCATGGAATGAAATGTTAACCGCTTTAATGAACTGAGCTTGTGGGGAACTTACACTGTTCCGCTTTCATCTAGGGGTCGGGATGTTATTGAACTTGAGATGTTGCAGAAAAGGTTTACAAGGATGTTGCTAGGGTTGGACGGCTTGGGCTACAGGGAGAAGCTGAATAGGCTGGGGCTATTTTCCCTTATGGAGATGTATAAAACCATGAGGGGCATGGATAGGGTGAATAGACAAGGTCTTTTTCCCAGGGTGGGAGATTCCAAAACTAGAGGGCATAGTTTTAAAGATTTAAAAAGGACCCAAGGGGCAACTTTTTCATGCAGAGGGTGGCGCATGTAAGGAATGAGATGCCAGAGGAAGTGGTGGAGGCTGGTACAATTAGAACATTTAAAAGGCATCTGGATGGGTATATGAATAGGAGGGATTTAGAGGGATATGGACCAAATGCTGGCGAATGGGATTAGGTCAGATTAGGATGTCTGGTTGGTGTGGATGAGCAGACCAAAGGGTCTGTTCCCGCACTGTATAACTCTAGGAATTAACCAAAGGCAGTCTCTCGGTGACAGCAGTTTTTGTCTTGATACTGTTCCATGTTTATATGTTTACAGCAGCATTGCATCTCAGTTTTAACAACCTTTGAAGTTGCAGCCTTCTGCAGAAGGCAAGGCATGGAGAAGCACTTATCTGCTGAACCAAGCGGCGCTACATGAGGAATAGTTTTGTCGGTATGGGCTGCCTGATGTTGTGCAGTACATGTTACAATGTAAATGCCCGGAGGATGTATAATATAAATAATCAACAGCTTCTGGTACTCCCTAACAACATGACTACAACACATTTACGTCAATTGTGGCAAGTGAGGTTGTAGTGTAACTGAAAATTGAATTGGGTGGGGAAATATAACCAGACGCTGCTTTAAATTAAGAGTTTGAGCGCAGCTTTTAGCACTATTCTGAGCACGTATATACTGACAGGTCCCAAGTTCAGTTCCTGTTCAGGGCTAATCTCTGCCAGGGAAAGGTAGCAACAATTCTGAACACTCCCAGCCACAGTGCAGTAACTTTAAGACTTTTTTTTAATTCATTCATAGGGATGAGGGTGTCGCTGGCCGGGCAGCATTCATTGTCCATCCTTAATTGGCCAGAGGGCAGTTAAGAGTCAACCACATTGCTGTGGCTCTGGAGTCACGTGTAGGCCTGACCAGGTAAGGATGGCAGTTTCCTTCCCTAAAGGACATTAGTGAACCAGATGGGTTTTTCCCAATAATCGACAATGGATACATGGTCATCATTAGACTATTAGCTCCAGATATTTATTGAATTCAAATTCCACCATCTGCTGTGGCGGGATTCAAACCCAGGTTCCTGGAACATTAGCTGAGTCTCTGGATTAACGGTCTAGCGATCATACCGCTCGGCCATCGCCTCCCCAATTGCTTAGATAAAAGGTTTATTGAAAATCATCATGGCGTCAGGCACTAGATGATACAAATAAAACAAGGCGACGTAATTCATAACAAAGTTGTAGCCAACCATTAACATAAAAATGATGCTTGAAAACGTAAAAGAATTGCACAACTGTGCAAACATATATGTGATTATAATTACAACATGTTGCAAAATGTAGTCTCTTTAATTTACTGAATAAAAATAAAAAGGTTGGTTACACTTTCATGTCCACAAATCAGATGTTGTTGGATTGGGTTAATCAAATTCTCAATCACTTACATACTACTTGTGAATCTTGAATAATAGGGGTGTGGGCTTCACCTTCGATGCCTTTATTCGATGCCTTATTTGTGGGACACTGATTTTGTCCTTAGTTACACCATACAATTCCTTCCAGTAGCTGAGAGAAGAGGTAGAGACGATGAGATGTGGGCTCCAAGAGTTTTCTAATGAAGAGCAGACAGAGTGTTCTCCACCTTCAGTGAGGGAACATATGTTTGGTTGTGTTCGGCTAACATTGGTACATGTTGCCTAGCGTCAGTTTCAGTGCTTGTTCCTGAACTTGTTCGCAAGCACTTTGGAGTGTTTCTGGGTCCAACCATCTTCAGCTGCTTCATCAACGGGCTTCGCTCCATCATAAGGTCAGAAATGGGGGCATTTGCTGACGGCTGCATAATGTTCAGCATCATTCATGACTCCTCAGAGGCTGAAGCAGCCCATGTCCAAATGCAACAAGATCTGGACAATATCCAGGCTACTGACAAGTGGCAAGTAACATTCATACCACAGAAGTGCCAGGCAATAATCAGCTCCAATAAGAGAGGATCCAACCACTGCCCTTGACATTCAATGCGTTGCCGCCACTGAATCTCCTACTAACAGTGTCCTGTAGGTTATCATTGACCAGAAACCAAACTGAACTCGCCACAGTGATGGCAAGAGCAGATAAGGGGCTAGGAACACTGCAGCGAGTAACCCACCTCCTGACTGCACAAATCCTGTCCACCATCTACAAGGCAAAAGTCAGGAGTGTGATAGAATGCCCCCCACTTGCCTGGATGGGTGCAGCCCCAACAACACTCAAGAAGCTTGACACCATCCAGGACAAAGCAGCCGCTTGATTGGCACCACATCCACAAACATTCACGCCCTCCAGTAGCAGCAGTGTGTACTATCTACAAGATGCACTGCAGAAATTCACCAAAAGGCCCTTAGATGGTACCTTCCAAACCCACAATCACTTCCACTAGAAGGACAAGGGCATGGGAGCACTACTACCTGCAAATTCCTCTCCAAGCCACTCACCATCCTGACTTGGAAATATATCACCGTTCTTTCACTGTTGCTGGGTCAAAATCCTGGAATTTCCTCCCTCATCTGCACAGGGACTGCAGTCGCTGAAGAAGGCAGCTCTGATGCTATTCCACCATGATGGTATATGAATGGTTGACACATGGGTCCCAATGTTTGACAATTGCCTAGCTCCCCAGAACCATTTGAGGACAATTGTAGGGAACACTCTGTTCAAATGCCTGCAACTGGGGTTCTGTGAAATACATTTTGGAGCAGAGAAGGTTAGGAATATCCAGACCAGCAAAGCGACATGACTCTGCCTAAGAACCATGCCTAGGTAAAGAACTTGTGTTGGTCTTGATCCCTCTTTGAGAAAAGATTTCACTCAGGGCTTCAAATACACCTTGACTAAATTAAAAGCAGGGTGTCATGGTGGACCAGTGGTTAGCACTGGTGCCTCACAGCATTAGGGACCTGGATTTGATTCCACCCTCAGGTGACTGTCTGTGTGGAGTTTGCACATTCTCCCTGTGTCTGTGTGGGTTTCCTCTGGGTGCTCTGGTTTCCTCTCACAGTCCAAAGATGTGCAGGTTTGGTGGATAGGCCGTGCTAAATTATCTATGATATCCAAGGATGTGTAGGTTAGGTGGATTAGCCATGGGAAATGCAAGGTTGTAGGGGATGGGTCTGGTGGACTGCTTTTTGGAGGGACATTGTGGGCCTGATGAGCCGAGTGGCCTGCTTCCACAGTGTAGGGATTCTATAAGAACAAAAAGAAATCCAGTACTGAGCATAATAGACCACAACAGCCCTGTCCTTCTAGGCCCCCAGACTCCTTGGTGATCAAAAGGATGAGAGATTTGCACCATATCTGAGTTTTGCATGCCTGGGAAAAGTACATCTGACCAGGAGTTCTCATAGTTTTAAGATCTAAATGCATTTTACATTTTGTATTCATTACCTCTCCTTGATTGTGTGTGTGCATTTCTGGTTGTGGATATATTTGAATGTTAAGCATTTATCTGTCTTTTAAAATCCATGAGAAAACTTGTCATCTGCCTGTTCCTGACTGTTACAGCACTCGGGGGCAGGGCGGGGACTAAAGTATATTTAGTTTTTAGATCTTGCCATGCTGTCAGTTGAGAGATTAAAAGTTGATAGCTAGCCCTATCATCTCTCCCTTTCTGTAAAACGATACCATAGACCAGATTTTATGAGGTTCCTGACACAAAACGACACCAAGGGCATCAGCCAATGCATTAAAACAAGCCATTCAGCCCATTTTAGCCAAGCTGATGTTTATGCGTCACATGAGCTTTCTTCCGGCCCTTCTTCATCTTAGTCTACAGGTCATTCTTCTTGATCAAGAACCATCTTGAACTCAAAATGTTAACTCCATTTTTCTCTCTCCACAGATATTGCCGGACATGTCAAGTTTCCTTTGCAATTTCTGTGCTTGGTTCAGATTTCCAGTGCCTGCAGTGTTTTGCTCTAGTTTGCAATGCCTGGCGCTTGTAAAAGGCGCTACGCCAATGCAAGTCTGTTTGGCTTTCTCCTTTGTGTTTATTTAACTTCTCCTTCACTGCATCTGTGCTGTACGACTTACAACAGCATTTGGCTGAAGACTGTTTGACTACAAAGGATGTTGTTGTTTGCATGCCAGGACCATGGACACGGCCACTGTTAACATGCACTCACTGTCCACCAGGCCCCACACCCACCATTCACCGAGAGTTGGCCATGATGAGCTGCTCAGAGCCAGTTCACTCTGGTTCACATTCACAGCTTGTGCACAGATCAAAGCTGTGGGCAATGTTTGTGAGCAGCAAGGCTCTTGCACAGTGCCGTCTCAGTTTGGCTAGACAAATGCATGACACATGTGTTCACTCACATTCACTGGCTCCTTGTCTGGCCCACATTTTAATTTCAAAATCTTTGTCCGTCTTTTCAAATCCCCTTCCCCCTGTCCCTGTAACCTCCACCCACCCCACAACCGTCCAGAGATGGATTGTAAACATATAAGTTCCTAAGAGGGGTGAGGCTGCTGAGGCATGGTGGCTCAGTGGTTAGCACTGCTGCCTCACATTGCTGGGGACCTGGGTTTGATTCCATCCTCGGGTGGCTGTCTGTGTGGAGTTTGCACATGCTCCCTGTGTCTGTGTGGGTTTCCTCTGGGTGCTCCAGTTTCCTCCCACAGTCCTAAGATATGCAGGCTAAGCAGATTGGCCATGCTAAATTACCCGTAGTGCCCAGGGCTGTTTAGGTTAAGTGGGTTAGACATGGGAAATCAGAGGTAGGAGACTGGGTATGGGTCAAATACTCTTTGGAGGGTCAGTATGCATTTGTTGGTCTGAATGACCTGTTTCGACACTGTAGGGATTCTATAATAAGGGTATTTTTGCTTGAGGGGGTAATAGGGAATCTAAAACTCGGGGGCACAATTTCAAAATAAGATCTCACACCTAAGACAGAAACGAGAAGGAATTTCTTCTCTCTGAAGGCCATCATCTAGACAGTGTTGCTGAACAAAGAGACTTTGGGGTGTAGGTTCATAGTTCCCTGAAAGTGGACTGGACAGGGTAGTGAAGAAGGCATTTGGTACACTTGCCTTTATTGGTCAGAGTATAGGAGTTAGGATATCATGTTGCAGCTGTACAGGACATAGGTTAGGCCACTTCTGGAATACCGCATTCAATTCTGGTCTCCCTGCTGTAGGAAAGATGGTATTAAATTTGAAACGGTTCAGAAAATATTTACAAGGATGTTGCCAGGATTGGAAGGTTAGAGCCATAAGGAGAGGCTGAATAGGCTGGGGCTATTTTCCCTGGAGCGTAGGAGGCTGAGGGGTGACCTTTTCGAGGTTTATAAAATCATGAGGGGGATGGATAGGGTGAATAGGCAAAGTCTTTTCCCCAGGGAAGGGGAGTCCAAAGCTAGAGGGCATAGGTTGAAGGTGAGAGGTGAAAGATTTAAAAGGGACCTAAGGGTAACTTTTTCACACAGACGGTGGTGCGTGTATGGAACGGGCTGCCAGAGGAAGTGGTGGAGGCTGGTACAATTACAACATTTAAAAGGCATCTGGATGGGTATATAATAGAAGGGTTTGGAGGGATTTGGGCCAAATACTGGCAAATAGGACTAGATTAATTAAGGATATCTGGATGGCATGGACAAGTTGAACCAAAGGGTCTGTTTCCATGCTGTATGATTCTATGACTCTATCTGCAGAATTCTCACCCATCCGGAGACTCCCACCCTCACCTAGTCCCCAAATGTGGAAGCTGGGTCATTGAATATATACAAGCCTTAGTTAGACAGATTTTTAATTGACAAGGGAATTAAGGGTTGAGGGGGCGAGGTAGTTACAGACAGGAGAGTGGAGTTCGGGCCACAATTTGGAATGCCAACGTTCCAACGAATAGATTCATCGCCAAGGTCTCAACGGTGATCCGCAACAATCCGGAAGATCTTCAAACTATTTTTCTGTCCATTCATTGGGTTCTTTGTAAATCCCGGGCTGCCCTGCGGTCCATTAGTTAATCAAATTGCCCTGTCGGGTAACATTTCCACATGGGTACAGCATGGCACTAGATAAAGCATTCAGGATCTTCGCTGCTACCTTCTGCTGAGCCTTGGCTCACCTTGGTCTAGGCAAGACGGAGCGAGCAAGGGAGAGAGAGAGAGAGAGAAGTGGAATGAAGGTGCCAGTGACAAATAGGGCAAGTGTCCAGGACAACTTTCAACCATCTATAAGACCATATGAAATAGGAAATAAAAACCAAAAGAACTGCGGATGCTGTAAATCAGGATCAAAAACAAAGTTGCAGGAAAAGCTCAGAAGGTCTGGCAGCATCTGTGGAGGAGAAAACAGAGTTAACGTTTCAGGTCCTGAGACCCTCCAAGAAACCCCCCGCGAAAATCCATTGTCAGTCACCAACACAAGGCACAGTTGGAACAACAATGATCTCACTGAGTGACGGTGCAGGATCAATAGGACTAATGACTTGCTTCTATTTCTGATGCTGCTATGAACTGGGGACACTCCTCCCGTTGCCACCAAATCTACACCCTCAATTTTAATCGTTGCACATTGCTGGTCATGTCTTCAGCTGCCAGGGACCCCAAAGCTCTGGAATTCTCTCCCTCAATCCCTGCACCCCTCTCTCTTCCTTTAAGACCCACCTGAAAAACCCAAAGCTTTTACAAAATGTTTGGTTAGTATTACGTCTTTAAGTGGCCAGGCGTCACATCTTCAATGGACATGACCATGGAGCATCCTGGAGCACTTTCCTCAGTTACTGGTAATTTTTCAATGCAAGCTGCTCCGGTCGTTGTTTAGAATGCCAAAGATCCCAGTGAGGGATCCACACAGGTCGGAATCAAAACCATAAGATATAGGAGCAAAGGTAGGCCACTCGGCCCAGCCATTCTGCTGTATTTAATGAGATCATAGCTGATCCAATAATTGTCAAGTCCCATCTTCCTGCCTTGGCCCCCTAACCTTTACTGTTTAAAAATCCATCTATTGCAGCCTTGAATGTACATAATGACCCAGCCTCCACAGCCCTCTGTAGTAAAGAATTCCACAGATTCATTCCCCTCTGAGAGAAGAAATTCCTCCCCAGTTCTCTCTTAAATGTGTGACCCCTTAATCTGAGATTCTGCCCCCTGCTCCTAGACTCTCCCACGTGGCAAAACAAACTTTCTATGGTTTCTTTACCTGTTCACGCACAGACCTGCTCATCTAAGACCAGACAGGCTACAGAGACAACAGCGATGTCATATTCAGTTTAAGATACATGGGAAGACTTTCCATTTTAATATTTCTGATGAAACCACATCCATAAACCCATGACACATGGAAAACCTCTGGTAAGCTGGGAGAATAAAAAGCTGGGAAATTTGTAAAAAAGCTTGTCTGAGTCTCCACTTCTGACCTTATGATGGAGGAAAGGTCATTGATGGAGCAGCTGAAGATGATTGGGTCAAGGACACTACCCTGAGGAACTCCTGCGGGGATGTCCTGGAGCTGAGATGACCTGGGTACAAACCTGTGACCAGGAGCTACAGTTATTCTGCATGTTAGCACCCTAGACGATGGCTGTGCCTGGAGGTCACTCTGCAAATCTAACTGTACATAAAACCACCAGATGGCTTCCAGTAAATGGTATCCATTCGCTTTATTTTCACTACCTTCAGATGGAACAAGAGCATCATCACAGTGCATCTTATCCTGTTTTCGTGTACCATGGTATCTTGTATTTGTGCCAGTTCCTTCCTCCCTGACATTCTCTCAAACTTAGCATCTCCTTTCTTTCATGGCTACACCAACAGCACTCAACAGAGGGCACTGTTGCATTGCAGACCACACGCCAGGGCCCATCATCCTGAGGCTTCAACTCTCACTCCCACCAACGATCTGTCACCAAAATGCCCATTTTCCTGGTTGCTAGGATGATGGAGTGGTGATGTTGTGGGAATGGCGCTGGGTGAATAATCCATGAGCAACCCAGGCTAATGTTCTGGAGGCCAGGGGTTGATGGAGAATTGTGACATTTGCATACAATAAAAATCTGGAATTAAAAGCTGGCCTAATGGCAACCATTGTCAACTGTCATAAAACTCATCCCTTTCCCAAATGGCCCTAAGGGAAGGAGATTTGTCATCCTTGCCAGGCCTGAGCCTACATGTGACTTCAGGCCTACAGCAATGTAGTTGACCCTTAAATCTGGACTCTAGGCATTTAGGGATGGACAATAATTACGGGCCCAGTCAGCGATGTCCACACCCCATCAGCAAATTTAAAAAGTGATTAAATGAATGGAGCTGCCCTTTGCTGTGAATTCTGACCACATACCCAAGAGGATGAGTCTAGGCCAACTCCCTCTGTAGGTAAATGGCCACCTCAGCTGGAGAAATGAGGGCTTTTGCCTCACACCCCTGCCAACTTCATCACTGGCACTCAGTGGGACACAGCATTGTGGTCTGCCATTAGAAATCCAATTCAAATCAGGGGCACGAGTAGGCCATTCTGCGCCTCAAACATGTTCTGCCATTCAGTAAGATCATGGCTGATCTGATTGTAACCTTAAATCCACTTTCCCACTTGCCATTGACAATTTTGCATGTGCGCCCACCCTTGCTGAACAAAAATCCATCTATCACTGCCGGAAGAAAAATCAAGGATTCTGCTTCTACTGACTTTTTCAGAAAGAGAGTTCCAGACATTCGCGATGGTCTGAGGGGAAAAGTCTTGATCTCATCTCTATTTTAAAGGGACAATCCCTGAATTTTAACCAGTGATCCCTCGACCAATCAGATGAAACATTTTCTCCACATGTACCCTCACAATTTTGTTTTTTTCAATCAAGTCACCTCTCATTCTTCTAAACTCTGGCCTGTCCAGCATTTCCTTAAGAGACAGCCCACTTATTCCAGGTACTAATCTGAAACTGCAAATTCTGCCAGACATGTGGTGCTGGACACAGGCCCTGACTCTGCTTGGTCTGCAGGATTCTTGTATTTGACTGAATGTCCTGCTCGTTACTTTTCAGGAGCGTTTATCAAGGGAGGCAGAAACATTTTGTGTGTGTGTGTGTGTGTGTGTGTGTGTGAGAATATATGTTTGTGTGTGTGTGTGCGTGCATATGCGTGTGTGCATGTGTGTGCGTGCATGTGGGAGTGTGAGTGTGTGCGTGTGTGTGTCTGTGTGAGTGAGTGTGTGTGTGTGTGCGCATATGTATGTGTGAGTGTGCGTGTGTGTGTGTGCGCGTGTGTGTGCGCGTGTGTGTGTGAGTGAGTGCATGTGTGTGTGTACGTGGGTGTGTACGTGTGTGGGTGTGTGGGTGTAGGTGTGTATTTGTGTTTGTGTGAGCATGTGACTGTGCAAGTGTGTGTATGTGAGCGTGTGTGTTTGTGTGAATGCATATTTGTGTAAATGTGTGCATTTGCGTGTGTGTGTTTGTATGCACGTGTATGTGTGCAAGGGTGCATGCCTGCTCTGACATTCAATGACAGCAATTGTTGATCTGACTGTAGGCTCAACTGCACTTTACTGTCTGTCCCCAAAACCTTTGTGTTCTGAGGAAAGGTCACCGGACCCGAAATGTTAACTCTGTTTCCTCCTCCACAGATGCTGTCAGACCTGCTGAGCTTTTCCAGCAACTTTGTTTTTGTTCCCATAACCTTTGGGTGGCTTGTCAGTCTATAGCCTGTCCAACCCAGCATTGAATATATTAATTGACCCAGCCTCCACTACTGTCTGTGGAAGACGTTTCTATGAAAATCCTTACCAACCCTCTGAGACAAAGAAATTGTTTCTTTTCTCTGTCTTAAATAGGTGACCCCTTATCCTAAAACTGTATGGCTTAGCTCAAGGCTCATCCACAAGCTTCTCAGCATTTACCCTCCATCATGATCCCAGCTGATGTTTCTACTGGATAAGTCTGATCCCAGACTGATATATTTAAGCAAAGATGGAGGTAGTTCAGAGAAGGTTCACTAGGATGACTCCCAATAGGGAGGGATTGACTTATGAACAAACATTAAGCAGGTTAGGATTCTACTCACTGAAGTTGAGAAGAATGAGAGGTGATCTCACAGCAGTATTTAGGATTCTTAAGGGGCTTGACAGGGTAAATGCTGAGAGGATGTTTCCCCTCTTGGGAAAGTCTAGGACCAAAGGGTATCATTTTAGAATGTAGGGGCACTAATTTAAGACTGAGATGAGGAGCAATTTCTTCTCTCAGACAGTTGTGAGTCTTTGGAACTCCTTGCCCCAGAGAGCTGTGGGGGCAGAGTCCTTGTGTCTATTTAAGGCTGAGACAGATAGATTCTTGACCAGTCGGGGAATCAGAGGTTACACAGAAAGTGCAGGAAAGTGGAGGTGAGGAATGTGAGTTCAGCTACGATCCTATTGAATTATGGAGCCGGCTCAGTGGGCCAAACGGCCTACACCTCTTCCATTTTCTCATGGTTATGACTCATGGTTGTCGTTGATAGATCATGTTTTTTTAAAAAAATTAATGCGGTGACCACTGAGACATAATCACTCAAGGCTGCAGATATTCTTTAAATAAAACAGTTTATTTGCAGAAAAGGAAAAAAAAATAAAATCGCACCTTCTGAAAATAGAAAACAGTTTGGAAAAATCTTAATGTGGAACTTAGACTTTCTCAGCTTCCAATTACCTGCAAATTTCTAAGTAAACACTCCTGTTGTTTACAAGCTACACAAACTAACATTTTACTGAATTGACTTATTGCCTGATCTTTTCTTGTTTCAAGCTGAAACTATACTGTGCTCATGACACCAGTCAGATCTCCTGTGAAATACTCAAAAACGTCCAGTCTCTAGGTTTCCAAATTTCTCAGACATTTTCAATTAAGCCATGATTCCAGGAAGACTGGCCAACCCCTCGTGCACCATCTCTGAGCTGGTTCTAATGCGAGGAATTAAATAAAGAGACCAGACTTGCACACAGTACTTTTAGGTTCAGTTTCAGGATGCCTGAGTTCTGACTGCCTAAGCAAATCATCTTCATCCTGCTCAAGGATGTTTTCCTTTAAATGCGGTTGTTTGACCAATTGAGTTGCATCTGGAAAACAACACCTTACATTTAACTTTAAAATAAGAAAATGTTATGGTTTACACTATCTTCTGGGATGAGGGAAGGACAAAAGAGGTGTTCCAAAGACTTCCTGAAGGTTTCCCTCAATAAATAGATGTCAAAGTTGGGAGTCTCTCATTCGGAAGAATCTGACTTGGAGTAACCTTTTATATGACGTGATTCTTCCATCACCCAGTGGCTTGGAACAGAAATTGGAGAAAGGAATGTCAAGGATGTTGAGTCCAAAGTCTAATTCCACCTCCCAGATACACAGATGTGTGGTTGGAGAAGCAGCTCTAGGATTGGGCCCATCATCCACATAGGGACCACAGAACCCATGACCAGTGGCAAGGGATTTTTGAGGTGGACAATCATACTCATTAGTGAGTGATTGACAATGACGATGATATCAAATCAATGTCTTGTACAGTTGTAGCAAGACTTGTATACTTGATAGTGAAATCAGGTACATGAAACAAAACCAGATCATTCTTCACTGGTTCCGATCATTCTGTCTAATTTTCTGACCTGCCACTTCTCTTCACACAAATACAGGTTACAGGTTGTGACTAAATGGAATTCTGCTGCTGTTGATGGCCCGCATCACCTTACGGAAGTCCAGTTTTGAGTTGCCAGATCTGTTTGAAATGTGTTCCAATTAGGACAGTGATTGTGCCACACAACACAACACAAGTTATCCTCAATATTAAAGATGGAGCTTCACCACCACCATAACTGTGTGGTAGTCACTTCTACAAATTCAGTCATGGGGCAACGTATCAGTGACCAGTGGATTGGAGAGGTTAAGGCCAAGTATGGTTTTCCCTTACCACTTTCCACAGACCCCATCCAGCAGCGATGTCATTTGGGACTCAACCTATGCAGTCAGTCGTGTCATGGACCAGACCAAAACCCCTGAGAAAAATCCCAGAAGATAGTGTAAACCATAACATTTTCTTATTTTAATGTTAAATGTAAGGTGTTGTTTTCCAGATGCAACTCAATTGTTCAAACAACCGCATTTAAAGGAAAACACTCTTTATTCATCCGCTGTAGTTAAAATACAACAAAAAAGAAGGAATTAGAATAACTTAACTCTAAGGGAAAGCCTAACCAAATAATAAATACAGTACCTGTTACTAATTAACCGTTCCAACATAGTAACATGCCGTAAACACACCCTTGGCAAAAGGTAACTTCAGAAAACAGATTGTCTCAAATGCAACCCCCGCAGCAAACAGAGAACCCCCAGCTTTTGGCTGCAACTGAGAGAGGGCAAAAATGTAGATTCCATTTCTTCAAGGCCCTGATAGCAACTGCTGAAAACTAGTCGTTAGCACTGCTGCCTCACAGCGCCAGGGACCCGGGTTCGATTCCACCCTCGGGCGACTGTCTGTGTGGAGTTTGCACATTCTCCCCGCGTCTGCGTGGGTTTCCTCTGGGTACCTCCGGTTTCCTCCCACAGTCCAAAGATGTGCAGGTTAGGTGGATTGTCCATGCTAAATTGCCTGTAGTGTCCAGGGATGTGTAGATTAAGTGGGTTATAGGGGGATGAGTCTGGGTGGGATGCTCTGAGGTTCAGTGTGGACTTGTTGGGCTGAAAGGCCTGTTTCCACACTGTAGGGATTCTAAACTAAAGATCCTAGTTCTGTGGGAGTTTGACCCCACCCATTCAGGCTGCTTCTATTGTTCCAACTTTAAAAATAATCAAAAGCCTCACAGTCAGTTTACACACTCTCGTGTTTCTAGTAGACTGCTTGGTACTTCTGCCTTAAGACCGTTCTTCAAACAATACACCAGGACAAACTAACCTCTTAAAGCCACGGTATTGTTATGGTAGTGGTACAAACAAGTTACTCCTAGTGATGGTCATTGAAATCCTCCACCTAGAGCACATTCTGTGCACTAAGTGCCCTCAGTGCTTCCTCCAAGTGGGGTTCAACATGGAGGAGCCCTGGTTCATTAGCCAAAGGAGGATGTAATGTGGTAGCCAGCTGGAGGCTTCTTTGCCCATGTTGGACGTCATACCATGAGACATCACAAGTCAAATGTGTTTCCCAAACAACAGCCAAAACAACAGTTTAGAAAGTGTTGTGTCTTTTATAAAGTACCTGGACACACTGTGAAAAGTGTGATGTCAATGCAACTCTTTCTGTTCTACCCTGAACCCTCCTCCCCTCCCACAGTCATTTACCCAGCTCCTTTGAATGCTATCGATCCCACTTTGAGCTTTCATCTGGCCACACAGCTCAGCATCATCAGGGAAGTTATTTCTGTGAAATCCTCCCCCTCTCTGTGTTATTTATGAGCCGTGTGAACTGCAGAATGTCTAGAACAGACCCCCGTGGATTGTCACTAGTCACCACTCATCCTTACGGAGCCAAATCTATTGATCTCTCTTCATGGGAGCAACTGACTCATACCCTCACTCCCCGACGAGTGAAACACAAAAATAGAAGCTGTAACCTTTTCGAAGGTGAGTCAATTTCTTTTGACAAGGTAGACGTGACTCTTTACTCACTTGTTCTTAAAGAAACACCATGTCGGCTCTCACATGGTTTCTTGCTTCTTTCACTTCGAGCAGTTATTTTTTAATCTTGTTGCTTTATCCTTCTCCATTTCCTGTGACTGGCTCAAAGTACATTGTGCTCTCGTTATCATGTTATACGCCAGAGCAAAAAAAAATAGCATGTCATCTGTACAAGCAGCAGGTATGACCCAGTTTGCCAAGTGCCAGCAGTCATGGTGGCTGCCAGGTAAAAGACAGCTACCAGTCTCATTACACCAGATCACCATAACAACCCAACTAACCAATTAAAGGGGCCGGCAAATCATCCCACAGCTAGGGCTGGCATTGGGGCAATGCCAGTCTTCTTGTAAAACAGAGAAAATGAACAGAACTGGCATTCACATAGCACCTTCCACAACCTCCTGGCAGTCTACCATGTTTCGTTGCTGATAAAGTGCTTTCTCTCACCAGGGACAATAGTGCCTGTGAAGCTGGGGAGTTCAGGAGCAGGCTGAGGTAATGGTGAACACCCCATTCCCCCTTTGCCCCTTCTTAGCTCACAGTAAGGTTTGATTGCTGCCCTACTGGCTCACGAGATAAACGGTAAGTAGGGGTTTGCAGTTCCCTCCCCAGTGTTACTTCTTGCAGAGCAACTTTTACGCTCAAGCGACCAGTTGTAACAAAAGCTGCAACATCACACTCAGATAATTATCTGTCAACTACTTCTTATTTGTAACACAGAGCCTGAACCCTTGCTGGAAAGAGCTGAAAAATGCTGCTGCAATTCTTTGTCCTATCTGCATCAGGACAAACGCAAGAAGACCACATTTCAAAATGATCGCAGTGATTTGCACTACAGGAGGAAAGGGCATTGATTGATTGGCACATCCACTCTGATTGGCCTATGGAAATATCTTGACCAGTCAGTGTCAACTTACCATCCAACCACCGGCCTTTTCACCCGCAGTATAAGTTGCTGCGAACATTTAACATTTGGCATTCTTGCGGTTGTCCTGACGAGTGTCAGACAAAGATCTCCAGCAACAGACTCCAGATTCAAGATGGCACCAACACAGGGCGGGTCTTGTGGGCTCTCTACAGCAGATCTTACTCTCACATTTCTTACAATTGTCCTGCACTTTGAAACCTCAATTCTAAGTCTGTAAAAATTATTCACCTCCTGTGCAGCTGTAACCTTGCATGCTCCGCTCTGTCTAAGCACCCTTTGATCTGTATATCCTTGTTTGCTATGATCTGCCTGTACTGCTCACAAAACAAAACTTTTCACTGTACTTAGGTACAAGTAACAACAATAAATCGCATCAAATGTATGTTTTCAGCAATAATTCCCCTTGACTGAATTCTTTTATGATGGAATAGAACCCCAAAAGTGTGGAAGCAGGCCATTCAGCCCAACATGTCCATGCTGACTCTCTGAAGAGTATCCCATCTGGACCCACTCCCTTACTCTATCCCTGTAACTATGCAATTTCCCATGGTCAATCCACTTAACCTACACATCCCTGGACACTGTTGGCAATTCAGTTTGGCAAATCCAACTAACGTGCACACCTTTGGACTCTGGGAGGAAACCCACTCGGACAGGGGGAGAATGTGCAAACTCCACACAGACAGTTGCCCGAGGGTGGAATTGAACCCGGGTCCCTGCCGCTGTGAGGCCACAGTGCCACCCCATTGTCATTAATACTTATGACATTTTACTAGATAACAAGGTGTAGAGCTGGATGAACACAGTAGGCCAAGCAGCATCATAGGAGTAGGAAAGCTTGACGTTTTGGGCCTAGACCTTAGACCCGTGGTAATCCAGCTCTACACCTTGTTATCTCGGATTCTCCAGCATCTGCAGTTCCTATTATCTCTGACATTTTACTGTTCTTTTTCATAAGACAAAAAGGTTTTTGCAGATCTACCTTATTGACAATGGGGTGCAGTGGGACTAATTGGATAGCATTTCAAAGAGCCAGCACAGGTCCAATTGGCCGAAACGTCTCAATCAAGTCTGTAAGATTCTGCTGATGAATCATTTTGAGATGTTTAAATTGGTTCAATACGCCGTTCCCTCCACATCACGTCAGCATTTTAACTGGGCTCCATATGTTAGGGCAATTGTCATATTAGCCTCAAGTGACGCAGCTTGGAATTGTCAGAAACAGACACCTTGGAGTGAGTCCTGTTATTTCGTGGCACCTTTAAGTTTGTTCCAAATCCGAGCCCATCTTCGAAGCTGTCTCTTCCGTCTGTGTTCGGAAAGGTTAAGGCAGAGTAAGGCCTGCACTTTGTCATCACTGTTGCACCAGTAACTAGAGTATGTCAACACAATTAACTGCTCGGCTGTGTCCAATAAAGGAAGCAAGTCATGTTACAGGAACTCCCCCCTACTTGACCACCTCCCCCCCCCAACCTCTGACCCTTACGCCGCTGCGCGCTCCATTCTTCCGTCCCAAAATCAGGTCTTGAAGGAATTGAACGAATGTATCAAAATTCTTTAGGATGTGATCTAAAGCTGGGCCTTCCTCTTACAAATGGCCAGGCATAAGCAACAGAGTCATTAAGACTGAGATGCTTCGAACTCTCAAACTCTGAACCAAAGTGCTCACTGGAAGCAATTTCACAGCGTGGCTTATTTTCCTCCTATTCAGGATTTACGAGAACAGAAACTCACTGTGGACAGTATTTCCTGGGCTGTCTCTTATTTACCTTGATCAATGTTCAGCTCTTATGGAGAAATGAACATCAGCCGCAGCTGCTGATACAGAATTCGTCCTTCTTTGAAAGTATTTACTTTATTTGAGGAAAGATATAATTTCATTGGAGGCAGTTCAGAGAAGGTTCACTAGGATGATCCCTGCTATGGAGTGATTGTTTTATGAGCAAATATTAAACAGGTTGGGACTCTACTCACTGGAGTTTACAAGAATGAGAGGTGATCTCTTTGAAACATGCAGTGTTCTTAAGGGGCTTGACAGGGTAAATGCTGAGAGGATGTTTCCCCTCATGGGAGAGTCTAGGACCAGAGGGCGTAGTCTCAGAATAAAGGGCCACCCATTTAAGACTGAGATGAGGAGGAATTTCTTCTCTCAGAGGGTTGTGAGTCTTTGGAACTCCTTGCTACAGAGTGCTGTGGGGGCAGAGCCCTTGTGTATGCTTAAGGCTGAGATAGATGGCTTATTGATTAGGCCAGGAACCAAGGGTTATGGGGATAGGGTTGGAAAGTGGACATGAGGAATGTTGGATCAGCCATGATCCCATTAAATAATGGAGAAGGCTCGAGGGTCCAAACAGCCTTCTTTTGATCTTCTGTTCTTAAATTATACAGTAGATTCTTTTACATAGTGGGGCAGATGTAACCTTGGTTTACAATATCATCTGAAGTACAGCACCTCTGACAGTGCAGCACTCCTTCAGAACTGCCCTGGAGAGTCAGATTAAATATTGTCTCTCTAAACCTAGGTTTAATTTATCAAAATATGGGCATAAGGTCTCACTCAGTTTAACTTGAGAAGAGACGAGAAAACTCTACCTTGGCTGCCATAAACCTAAAAGAAGTCAGTAGCCAGCATATCAATCATTGGAAAAGGTAGGAAAACCCAGCCAGCAGTACAGAGATTCAGTATTACATAGGCACAGATTTAAAGAGATTGAAGGCAGAAATCATAGTAATCATCAATGCAATTTAAAGCTGTGGTGAAGAATTCTATAGTTCAACAGAAATATTGAGTTCAAAAGGCCAGCAAATTAAAAAAAAAATGCTGCTACATTGATGTGGTACAGAGTCTACCTTTCTCTTATCAGCAGAACATTACATCTTGCAGACATCCTTTGCATTTGCGCTTCCAGGAATATATAAAAATAGGGGTTAGAAAGGGTGTCAGCCCTGAACTGTGTGTACTAACGGGAGAAGGTGTGCTGGTAACTGAGATAGCATGTAAAATAGCCTGTGTTTGTGGGTCAGTGTGCTGTGAAGACCATCATCGAAGGACCACTCACTCGTCACCCCTGCATCACAGGTAAAATGACGAACTCGCTCTATTCGCTAGACAGCAACTAGCCAGTATACCAGACAGGGCACAAAAGGCTCCTCTTACTCTTGAGTGCTGCCAGCCACCATCAAATAGAAACATGACAAAAGCTTTATAATTAAATTGGAAAGCCAAGATTCCTGAAATCAATCATTTGACCAGCAACATTCCATTCTCTATTCTTCATGAACCATACAGAGAGACTGAGCTGTATATTATTAATTTTTTCAAACTCACTTCTTAATCCTAACCATTGTGTCTGTGTGTTGTCTTGTTCTTTCTTTTCATTTTGAATAACTAATAAACCTCACCCTCTTGTTACCACAAGAAACTCTGGTAAAATTTACAACAATGGGAAAGGGAGGAGAGAGCAACGTGGGAATAGGAAACACAGCAGGAAAGGGGATATGAACAAAAACAGCTCAAGCTGAGGAGCAGGACCACGATCATGTCCCATGAAAACACCACTAGCTCAGCCTTAAGCATAGAAGCAGCTTGGTTCACTCATTTAATTACTCTGTCTGAGGAAGCAGGGGTGGTCTTTCTGTCTGGCAAGCAGGTAGCAGAGCAGTTAAAGTGGCCAGTTCAACACTGGTCTTTATTTCTGCAGAGTAAGGTTTCAGGGAAAGCACATGAAGTTTGCTTCCTCTCTCCTGAAGAAAGTGCCACCAATTATGACACAGTTAAAAAACATGTGTACCAGTTAGTGTAGGAGATGTACTGTTGCAAATTCTATACCCTCAGGATAGGTAAAATTGCCATAGTCTCAGATGACCATAAGCTGGTTCCTTATTAGAGAAAGAGACACAATCAGGGGGGCTTTAACCCAAAGGGTGACATTCTGAAGGCAGAGCATTTATTAGTAACCTCACCTGCTGCAGGAATTGAACCTATACTGTTGGCATTGAGAGGCATTGCAAACCAGCCATCCAGCTAACTGGGCTAACAAACCCCCAGCCTCCAGGCCATGTCCTGACCTGCAACTTGAAGAGATCAAGCAGCTCACTTTTGACCACTTGAGACAATGGCCCAGCAAATGGGGAGGCAATGGCCTAGTGGTGTTATCACTGGACTGTTAATCTGAAGATCCAGATAATGTTCTGGGGACCTGTGTTCAAATCCTGCTATGGCAGATGGTAGAATTTGAATCCAATAAATATCTGGAATTAAGAGTTGAATGATGACCATGAGTCCATTGTTGATTGTTGGGGGGAAAGACCCATCTGGTTCACTAATGCCCTTTAGGGAAGGAAACTGCCATCCTTACCTGGTCCGGTCTACATGCAACTCCAGACCCTCAGCAATGTGGTTGATTTTTAACTGTCCTCTGGGCAATTAGGGATGGGCAATAAATGCTGCCTCACCAGCGCTGCCATCATCCTGTGAATAAATAAATTAAAAAAAGGTGGTATTCAATATCGATGGTCAGGGATAATGGAAGGTGAAGAAATCAGACCTGGATCCTGTTTGTGTTCACTGTTAGAGTTCGTGGGCACTGGTTTGGTATGGACAGCAGCCTCCTGCAGTCAAATGGACTACCAGTGACTGGCACTGTCAGGCAGGGAAGCATCGCCTGAGAGTTATTGGATGGGGGTGGGGGTTTACAAAATCTACACAGACCCCCTATCTCTGCCATCTTTGGATGTCAGGGGAGGGGGTTGGAGCAGCAGGGAACAGGACCCGAACGTTTGTTTCTGCTTTTTGGTGATCATGTGATACATTTCCTTCCTACAAATGACCTTTTATCCTTCAAGCTAAAAAAAAAGTCCTATCAGAGAGGGAAGGAGCGAGAAACAAGATCTGCATTTCGAAGGCACAGCCAACACATTCTGCTGAACACTGTGACAGACCAGATCTATTAATAGAGCTGTGTACTGTGTTCTTCAGAAACTCAGAGTAACAAATACCAAACATCAGCGAGTACTGATGGTACGTGACCACAGCTTCCTTCCTGTCCCCTCTCCTCTCCTGGCTCCAAGGCAACTTTCTTTCCTAACACATCTTCTCATCTTTCCATAGAGTGGGAGCAAGAGGAGGAACATAAACCCCATCCACCCCATCACTAACCAGACCAACGATCACTCTTCAAGTCTACAGCTTGCGAGTGAGTGTGAGCTGAATAGTACACAGGAAAAAGCAGACATCCCAAACCAATGCTACCCTCAACTGATGCCCAAAAGCCTGTGCTGGTTTTATAATGAGGAGCAGTGAATAATCTGAAGCATTTCCAACACATGCCAGCATGTGACCGCAGTCATGCAAACAGGAGCAAGTGTGGACCATTCAGCCCATCAAGGCTGCTATGCCATTCCGTAAGGTCATGACTGAAATGCTTGTAGCCTTAAATTCTATATTCTTCACTTTCTTCCCTCCCATTAAGCCTTGAATCCCTTTGTTGATCACAGATCTGTCTAACTGTGGGGGCAATAGCCTTGTGGCATTATCACTAGACTATTAATCTAGAGATTAATGGGTTCAAATCCTGCCACGGCAGATGGAGGAATTTGAATTTAAAATAGAATTTGAATAGAAACCTGGAATGAAGAATCTAATGATGACCATGAATTGTTGATTATCAGGAAAAGCCCATCTGGTTCACTAATGTTCTTTCAGGAAAAAAAGCTACAGGACTTACTATGTAACTCCAGACCCACAGTAATTTGGTTGACCCTTAACAGCGTTCTGGGATGGCCAATAAATGCTGGCCTAGCCAGCGAGACCCTCAGCCAATGAACGAATGAATAAACTCAGCCTCAAATGTGTTTGATGACCAAGCCTGCAAAATCACAGAAGGGTTACAACACAGGAGGAGGTCATTCAGCCCCTTAGTATTGGCCTTTCAAATTAGCAGCTCCTGCTGTTTGGGATAGGAAAATCCAAGAACTGACAGCCAAAGCTTGGTCAAAGAGGTAGCTCTTATAAAGAGATGTGAGTGAGGGTTTAACAAGGGAATTCAAGAACTTGGAGCTCAGGCCACTGAAGATACAGCCTGCGGCCAGGGAGAAGCAAAATTCATGGGATGACGGCATCACTGACTGGGACAGCATTTATTTCTAATTGCTCAGAGGGGTGTTAAGACTCAACCACTTTGCTGAGGGTCTGGAGTCACACATAGGTCAGACTGGGGAAGGATGGCAGCTTCCTTCCCAAAAAGGACATTGGTGAACCAGATGGATTTTTCCAACAATTGACAAAGGATTCACGATTATCATGAGACTCCTTTTTTGTTGAATTCAAATTCCACCATCTGTCATGGCAGGATTCAAACCCAGGTCCCCTGAATATTACCAGGGTCTCTGAGCAAGCGTCACCGGACCCGAAACATTAACTCTGATTTTTTCTTCACAGATGCTGCCAGACCTGCTGAGCTTTTCCAGCAACTTCTGTTTTTGCTCTGGATTAACGGTCCAGCAATAATACCACTAAGCCGTCACCTCCCCCAGTTCAAAAAGCCAGAATGGAAAGAAAGGAGAAATTTCCGAGCGTTGATTGCCTGGAGGAGACTAGAGAGATGGTGAAGGGCAGGGTCGTGCAGGAATGTGAAAATAAATGTGTGGGTTTTCAAACTGATGCAGTGCTAGACTGGGAGGCACAAGCTAAGACACCAGGTGACGTGGCATCTGTGCCTATCATTCTTAAAATCCTGTGCCATCCACAGTGGGTCCAAGTTTCACATTGTTCAGCATTAAACCAAGGTATTACAGTCTGGATAGAGACAGGATTCAACATCAAACATTAGCACTGTCACAGGTAACAGAGAGAGACAACAGTACGGTGATAATGCATCTAAAGTGGCTCAAGCTATTGTTCTGAGGTCATGTGTTCAAATCCTACCTTCAACAAGGCTGTTAAATCCTTCCTGCTCATTCTGCAATGTCCTCCAAAGTGAAGATCCACCACAAAAATGCAAGCTATTGTTCTGTCCTGAAGCTTAAAAGAAAAATGCCTATTTATTTGTTCCCACAAAGACCACAGCCCTTTAAAATTCTGCAAGAAATCCTCCCAGCTCTGCAACAACAAGATATTTTGTGAACTTTTTCAGCAATGTCTTTAGGAGCTTACTGAAGTGACAAGGGCAGCAGATACATGGGAGGACCACCCTCTGCAAGTTCCCCTCCAAGCCACTCACCTAATTCCTGCACTGTAGAATCAGGCCATTTGGCCCATTGGGTCCATACCAACTGTCTGAAGACCATCTCATCCAGACCCACTCCCTACCCTACCCCTGCATTTCCCATAGCTAGACACTGTGGGCAATTTTAGCATAGCCAGTCCACCTAACCTACACATTTTTTTGGGTCTGTGGGAGGAAACCCACACAGACACAGGAAGAATGTACAGACTCCATACATAGAACATAACAGGCCCTTTGGCCCACGATGTTGTGCTGAACTTTTACCCTAAACCTAAGGTCTATCTAACGTCCACCACTACCTTACACTATCATCCATATGCCTATCTAATAGCCAATTAAACGCCCCTAATGAGGCCCACTCCACTACCCTCTCCGGCAATGCATTCCACGCTGGAATCAAACCCACGTCCCTGGCAGTGTGAGGCAGCAGCACTATCCACTCAGCCACCGTGCCTCTCCATCCTGGGTTGGAAATATATTGCTGTTCATTCAATGTCGCTGAACCAAAATCCTGGAACTCCATCTCTCAAGGATTGTGGGTCCACCTACAGCACATGGACTGCAATTCAGCTCATCACCACCTTCTTGATGTCAGTTGTGGATAGGCAATAAGTTTGCCTTGCCAGAGATGTCGTCATCCATGAAAGAATAAACTAAAAGGGTGGCACGGTGGTTAGCACTGCTGCCTTACAGCACCAGAGACCCAGGTTCAATTCCACCCTCAGGTGACTGTCTGTGCGGAGTTTGCACATTGTCCCCATGTCTGTGTGGGTTTCCTCTGGGTGTTCCAGTTTCCTCCCACAGTCCAAAGATGTGCAGGTTAGGGTAGCTTGACCACACTAAATTGCCCCATAGTGTTCAGGGATGTGTAGATTAGGTGGGTTAAATGGGGACGGGTCTGGATGGGATGCTCTGAGGGTTGGTGTGGACTTGTTGGGCCAAAGGGCCTGTTTCCACACTGGAGGGATTCTATGAAAATTAAAACAGAATCACAAAGTGGTGGTTTGAGATGTTTACTTTGTAATTAAGGAGGCTGAGTGGAGCCTAACTGATGTGCAGGTCTGTGATGATGAGGTCTAGATGGAGTGAATTTAAAGGTCTTACTCCTTTTGGCCCATAGGCAAGAAACATGGACTTAGGGTAAAATTTGGGAGGTTTGAGGGGTACCTTTTCACTGAGGTAGTGTTTGGAATCTGAAGCTTGCTGCTTCAGTAGTATGGATAGAAAACTCCATCACATTTAAACAAACACTTGGATACATTTGAAGCGGCATAACCTATAAGTCGGAGCTGGGAAGCGGGATTAGGCATGGCTAATTCTTGATCAGTGCAGTGCTGTGAATTCTTGTGACTCTATAAACAATAGGTGATTGTTATGAATGGGGCATTTGAAAATCTTCAGAAACAGCCACCTGATATCATGTTAGGTTTTTCCTTAGCTTTAACTTGAGGGGTGATAGATGTAGGACAGATGTCAGAGGTAGGTTCTTTACTCAGAGAGTAGTAAGGGCGTGGAATGCCCTGCCTGCAACAGTAGAAGACTCGCCAACTTTAAGGGCATTTAAATGGTCGTTGGATAAACATATGGATGATAAGGGAATAGTGTAGGTTAGATGGGCTTCAGATTGGTTTCACAGGTCGGCGCAACATCGAGGGCTAAAGGGCCTGTAGTGCGCTGTAATGTTCTATGTTCTATGTTCAGACGTGAAAGTACCCATCACACATAAGGTTTGGGAATGAAAAACGTGGGGTTTTCTTTGAAGATATGACTCGTTACAGGCAACATTCAAAGGGAGTTACATGCAGTACATCTGACCTTGAGTACTGCTTTGAGAATGGCTGGCTGGTACAGCATTGGGCTAATACAGCATACCCTGTTGAGGTAAATAGTGATTTAGTGCATTTGATACACCACACGAAAGTTATATACTTCTCCTATTACAACAGTGGTCTTCAGACTGAATAAGGGACTATCCTGGAGCTATTTGATTGATTATCGTCACATGTATCGAGACGCAGTGAAAAGCACTGGATCTGATCTTTTCTAGATGAGCATTTTTTCAAAATCATCCTTTATTTACAGCACCTTTTAGGGGTTGAGTTTCTCAACACATAAATACGTGCCTGCTCGGCTAAGGTCGGAATGTTTTGCCAGAGGATTCCCAAAATAAGAGCAGCTGCACATTAAACAAACATCCTTCCCAGTGAACCAGAGAGCAATCATACAGCATAGCTGTCTCTTGATATTATGGGAGGGGTCATTATTGATGGGGAATCCTCTATATCCAAGCAGAATGCTGAAGTTAATGTTCAACCATGTGGAGTGATCCCTCCAACCATCCCCACCTTCAGAAGGAAGGAATCTGCATGGTATGAAGGCAATTTCCAATAACGTTCATTCAATCCAAATGACATCAGAGAGGCATTGGGAAGACTGGACAGAGAATCATGGTGGTGAAGTAGCTATCGTTCTGCTGAGTCAACTGTTGGGAAAATATACAGGCTGTAATATTCTGCATCTTAGTTTGCAATGCAGAGTGACACCAACAGTATGGGTTCAACTGGCTAAGGTTACCATGAAAGACTCTCTTTCTCGCCCTCCACCCTCACCTGAGGCACGGTGACCCTCAGGAAGAACCACCACCAGTCATCTCTCTCTCTAATGAGAGAACAGCCTTACAATGCTGTAGGACTGTGGCAGCTTTAATTTTTTACCATTGAGTTGCCTGACTGGGGCAGTGTTTATCCGTTTGTTGTTGCTGTAATGTTCTATTCTCCAACACAAATATCCCTGAAGAGTTGATTTGGAACTCACATACTTTCCGCTCATAGGCTTCCTCTGTCAAGCAATGTTACAGAAATCATGACCCCAGAAATGGAGGAGTGACTGAGAGGCACCAGCAAGTGTGCGGGAGTCTTCCTTGAAAATATTCTGGGTTACGTAACAACATTTTCACAAATAAAATATTCAGTTCCTCATCAAAATATCTTTAGCTAGCCTTTATTTCCACCAACATCAGGGAGTGAAAGCTTTCAAAATTAAAATGAAAGGTTATCTCTTCAATTTCTCCTCCACGCCCTTTATGCCTCCACACCCCGCACCCTGCCATAATATAGGCTGCTTTCAGCACAACCACTCATTCTCACCCAGTCATAGTCCCCAGTATCACCTGTCCTGCTTCTCCTTTCTGGTGTCACTAACAACACATTGTCAGCCACTAACAGTCCCCATTAGCAGCTAGTGATTCTCACAGGCTGACTCTTACCCTTTCCTGTATCTGCCCACTGCTGTTCTCTCTGTCTGGGCTCCAACACCACCTATCGCTTACTCCTCACCTTCCGTCCACCCCATCTTCAGCATCCAAATCAACCTTTTCCCAGCGACAATCGTCTCTGAGGAAGGGTCACTGAACCTAAAGCCTTAACTCTCCTTTCCCTCCATCGATGCTGCCAGACCTGCTGAGATTCTCCAGCAATTTCTGATCTTGTTTATGAATTCCACCGTCTTTGATTTATCATTAAATTCTCCGTTCCATTGCGCAGTCCCAGTACCTCAGGCTTCAAAAGGAACTATGTTGCATTTATATAGTGACTTTCACAATGTCAGGATGATAGACAGCACTTGCTTTACCTCAACAAATCGTAATTAAACAACTTTGTTGAAATGTTATGGCACTGCAGGGATGATCAGACAAAATTTGACCAGAGACATATTGATTTATTTTTGCTAGGGACATAGTTGCTGCTGGCAAGGCTGGGAAACAGGCGCCATTTTGAGGTGAGTGGCTGGAGTCCCTCTCGCTATCTCTCTGTCTTGGGATGAGCTTCATCATTCACAATGAATGGTACAGTATCACAGAGCACAGGGGCCGGTCGCCATTCAGCCCATTGTGACTGGTCTTTCAGTTGCAAGTCTATCACAACTCTCCAGCCCTTTGCCCATCTCCTGCCAATGTTTATAGCCAGATGTTGGCACAGTGGGATGCTCCACCCCGGAGCTCCTCTGCTACAACTGTTCTTTTCTTTTCTTTGCCTTTTCTGTCTCTGTTTCTAGCAGTCCCTGAACAGTGTGAGGGGAGGTGAGTCCCTAAGCAGCGTGAGGAGAGGTGAGTCCTGGTGCAGCGCGAGGGGAATGGAGTCCCGGTGCAGTGCGTGGGGAATGGAGTCCTGGTGCAGCACGAGGGGAATGGCGTCCCGGTGCAGTGTGAGGGGAATGGAGTCCTGGTGCAGCGCGATGGGAAGTGAGTCCCTGTGCAGTGTGAGGGGAAGTGAGTCCCAGTGCAGCGCGAGGGGAAGTGAGTCCCAGTGCAGCACAAGGGGAAGTGAGTCTCGGTGCAGTGCGAGAGGAATGGAGTCCTGGTGCAGCGCCAGGGGAGGTGAGTCCCTGTGAAGCAAACCTTACCCTGGTGCGGCCGAGTGCCTGTGAGGAGAGGACTGGAGGTTTAGAGCAGAGTGGGACAGTTGTTGGGCTGGTGTCTGGTGCAGGTGGTCACAGCACATGCTGAGTTGCCGCTATTTGACACACTCTACTGATCTGTAAGGTTGACCTTTTAGCCATGTTATAAATGTCTTATTTCTGGCTTATTTTTTAGACGCTGTAAGTAATGCTACTAGTTTTCCTTTTATTCCTCTTTTGTATCCAAGAGTTGTACCTAAGATGGTGCCATTAGAGGCTGGCATGGTATGAATTCTTCATTGTATTCCTGTGCTTCTGTACTGGAGGGCCCATGACAATAAAGGATATTCCATTCTATTCTATTTGATGCCCATCCCTAATCATATATGAACTCAATGCATTGCTGCACCTCCCATCTTCGAGATCTTAACCGGAAGAGACAGGATAGATAAAGATAATCTGTTTCTACTGGTTGGGGATTCTAGAACCAGGGGCATCATCTGAGAATTAGTGCCAGACAGATCAAGAGAAATGTTAGGAAGTACTTCAATACACAGAGAATAGTTGGGGTTTGGAACTCTGAGGAAACCTCCCAAAAGCTGATTGCTAAGGGTTAGTTGACAATGGCAGTACACGACTGAAGGAAAATACATGAAAAACAGGCTGAGCAAAAGTAAAGCAAAAACAGAATTTGCTGGAAAAGCTCCGCAAGTCGGGCAGCATCTGTGGACAGAAATCGGAGTGACCCTTCCTCAGAACTGATTGACAGCTTGCACAGTTCATTTGGCTTTTATTTAAGGTAAATGTCACCAGTTTTGACTGGAAGGTGACTGCTATGACTTGGCTTGGCAACAGGCTGTCTTGTGGTGACACCTGGGCCTGTTATTTGCACAAGGAATGCTTGGGAAAATTATTCAGCAATGGCACTGCAGCATGTAGTTTTCAATTCCGAATAGCATTAACACTGGGAACTTACCCAGCTCGTGAGACCAGTACTGTGGGAACTCAGATAGAGCTCCAAGAGGTGCCTATTACCTAGGAGTCCCTGATGGGCAGGAGACAGTGAGACTCGCTTGTTGAATATGTCTCAAGTAATTTAAGCAAATAGATTCAATAAAAACCGAAAGAAGTGCGGATGCTGTAAATCAGGAACAAAAACAGAAGTTGCTGGAAAAGCTCAGCAGGTCTGGCAGCATCTGCGAAGGAAAAAACAGAGTTAACGTTTCGGTCCGGTGACTCTTCCTCAGAACTCAGTTTTTCAAGCAACTTCCATCTTTGTTCCTGATTTACAGCGTCCACAGTTCTTTCGGTTTTTACCAGGTTATAGTCCAATAGGTTTCATTGAAATCACAAGGGTCACTGGACCCGAAACGTTAACTCTGATTTTTTTCTTCACAGATGCTGCCAGACCTGCTGAGCTTTTCCAGCAACTTCTGATTTTGTTGTGGACTATAACCTCGTGTTGTGTGACTTCTGAAATTGATCAAAATGAGTACGAGGAAGACACGTCGCTTCAATATAAAGCAAATTTATTGCTTAATTTACTTTAGAGAGAGGTAAACTAAATGATTGAATCTATTCCAGTTCTGAGGAAGGGTCACCAGACCCGAAACGTTAACTCTGATTTTTTTTCTTCACCGATACTGCCAGACCAGCTGAGCTTTTCCAGCAACTTCTGTCTTTGTTCCTGGTTTACAGCATCCGCAGTTCTTTCAGTTTTTACCAGGTTATAGTCCAACAGGGTTTAATTGAAATCACAAGCTTTTGGAGTGCTGTCACCTGATGAAGGAGCTGTAACCGGGTGTTGAATGATTTGTGACCTTGTCCACCCCAGTCCAACACCGGCACCTCCACATCATTTTGATCAGACCTTACAGAATCTGTTTGGCACTTTCAGTCAAACAATGTACAGGCTTCCAGAGTCAACCCCATTGCTGTGGGTCTGGATTTACGTGTAGGTCAGACAAGGTAAGGATGGCAGATTTCCTTCCCTAAAGGACATTAGTGAACCAGGTGGGTTCTTAGCGACACTCTAGGAGTTTTACAGTCACCGTTATTGAAACCAGCTTTCCCTATCCAGGTACATTCACTGAACTGAAATTTCCCAGAGACTGTGATGGGATTGGAGCTCCAGGTCACTCATCTGGAAACATAATGACTTTAGGCAGCAATAACCTTTCCCTCATCAACTGCGGGGAATTGGGGTAGTGTATACCCCTCTTTCTCATATGCAGCTGTGTTGCCCATTCTCAGAGCTGGTTATGATTCCGGATCATTAGAAGTTGTGCATGGCAACAGTTCAAGAACATTTTGACAAACAAGCCTCCCAGCAACCCTGTTGTATAGTGATTACAATAACAAATCAGAACACTCTTTGGATGACAGCAGCACAGAATCAGCAGGACTTTGCACTCAGCACTTCTTCCTGGTTTATTTATAGCAGCTGTTGACAAATTTTTTTTCCATGTAAACAGTGAGCATTAAAAGGAGTGATCCAAAACAGATGACATCCCTGATTCACTCAGATAATGAAGCTTTAAACAACCCTGTGTTTACAATTCATTTTTTGGTGCGCGTTCGCCATGGACTTTCATTGTTTCTGGAAACGTGCAGTTTCTGATTTTGTTCACCTCTAAGCGAATAAAGTTAGGCTTTTTTTTCATCAGGTTTGTCTGCTCCTCGTGGAGTTGAGTGATCTTGCTGCGTGATTCCAGTCAGCTTCCAGCACCTTGCCAATAAACTGTTTGTCATGTAACAACATTACATACTCATGTTGGGAACTTACTCAGCCGTGTCAACTCTATCCTGTCCCTCCCTGGCACACACACACACACACTCCTGCACGCACGCGCGCACACACACACACACACTCATGCACGCACAAATAAACACACGCCCATGCACACACACACACATACACACCCACACACACACACACACACACACTCATGCACGCACAAACAAACACACACCCATGCACACACACACACACACACTCATGCACGCACACACACATACTCATGCAGTCACACACACACAGAGACTCATTCACATATTCAAACTCACACACACTCACATACAGTCACATTCACTCACACTCACTCAGTCAAATGCTCACACACACGCTCTCAGACTCACTCTCATTCACACACCCTTACTCACAATCTCTCACACACAGTCACACTTACATACACTCACATTGTCACCCATGCTCTCACGCTCACACACACTCACGCACCCACATACACACACACTCACACACCCTCTCTCTTGATCACACACACTCACTCACAGATGTACAAACAAGAGAGTCACCGAACATATGAACAAGGAACAAGAGTAGGCCACTCGGCCCTTTGAGTCTGCTCCGTCAATCAATAAGATCATGCCTGATCTGATTTTTAACTGATTTCAACTCTACATTACTGCATCTCCCCAGCAATCTCTTCCCCGGTCAGCAGCCAAGAATCTATCTCTCTCTGCCTGAAAACTATTTAAAGATGCTGTGTCCACAGCCTTTTGAGAGGGGGAATTCCAAAGGCTCACAACCCTTTAAAAAAAAACGTTTTTCTCATCTCTATCTTAAACGGGCGCCCCTTTAATTTTTAACTATGACCCTGAAACGACAGCAGGAACTCCAATACCAGCCACTTGCCTCCTGTAAGCAAGGCAGACAATTTAATTCTGTGGGGGTGAAGTTTGATGTCAGAACTGTGGAGATGGCCTGGTACATATACCAGACAAGGTGGACACGAGGTCCAGTACCATCACATTATAAATTGCAGATGGGTAAGCCAGTCCTGAACAAACAGGTCAATCACCTGAAAGCTGTTACCTCACAGATAGGGCAGAACAGAACAGCCAGAAGGCCTGGCAGAAACCGTAGATTCTCCCCCTGCCTCCGCCTAGTGGCGAGGAATGTTCGGAGTCGGAGATGGATGCAGGCTCATAGCCACCGGAAGATGAGGAAGAAATTCCCCCTCCCCCCACCCCCCGAGATGTTCTGGACACAAGAGATGGTTACAATCTGATACACACGGCCCGTGCCACAGTCTGAATCAGGGGAATGGCACCTGGGGTGAAACTTTGCAGAACAAGCTACAAGAGCAAGACCAGGCCTACATCCCCAGACTTCGGGTGGGGGAAGGTGTAGTGATTGGAACCAGGTGGATCTTGTTGACTATGAGATTCCTAATTGGGTATGTTAACCCAGGCCACCCTGTATAAACATAGATCATACATCATAGAATCCCTACAGCATGGGAACAGGCCCTTTGACCCAACAAGTCCACACCAACCCTCAAAGCGTCCCACCCAGACCCATCTAATCTACACGTCCTTGGACACTATGGGCAATTTAGCACAGCCAATCCACCTAGCCTGCACATCTTTGGACTGTGGGAGGAAACCGGAGCACACAGAGGAAACCCATACAGACACGGGGAGAATGTGCAAACTCCACACAGACAGTTGCCCGAGGGTGGAATCGAACCCAGGTCCCTGGCACTGTGAGGCAGCAATGCTAACCACTGAGCCACCATGCCGAATTTAGAATCTCCTCAGTTCACAGGACTGACTCCGAGCTGGCTGGTCACAGCCAGTGTACTGTGTACATGTAAATAAAGGGTGACTTGGTGATGGGACACAGCCTCTGTGCAGTTATTTCTGTTAGTTTTGGATTGTTCCACAAGAGGGAACAGAGTTTTCACATCCACCCAGACCAGTCCCCTCAGGGTCTTATATGTTTCAATGTATGTTTCTGACCTAAACTCTCAAGAGTACAGGCCAAGTCTGGCCAGCCTTTCATCAGAAGGTAAACCATTCATTCCAGGTATCAGTCTAATTAACCTTCTCCAACATCCTCCCATAAGTACAGTGACCAGTACCATACACCACATTCCAGATACAGTCTAACCAATGCCCTGTATGATTATCCATGAAAGTTGCCACCCAGGTTGATAGGGTTGTTAAGAGGGCGTACGGTGTGTTAGGTTTTATTGGTAGAGGGATTGAGTTTCGGAGCCGTGAGGTCACGTTGCAGCTGTACAAAACTCTGGTGCGGCTGCACTTGGAGTATTGCGTACAGTTCTGGTCACCGCATTATAGGAAGGATGTGGAAGCATTGGAAAGGGTGCAGAGGAGATTTACCAGGATGTTGCCTGGTATGGAGGGAAGGTCTTATGAGGAAAGGCTGAGGAACTTGAGGCTGTTTTCGTTAGAGAGAAGAAAGTTAAGAGATGACTTAATAGAGACATACACGATGATCAGTGGATTAGATAGAGTGGACTGTGAGAGCCTTTTTCCTCGGATGGTGACGGCTAGCACGAGGGGACATAGCTTTAAATTAAGGGGTGATAGATATAGGACAGATGTCAGAGGTAGGTTCTTTACTCAGAGAGTAGTAAGGGCATGGAATGCCTTGCCTGCAGCAGTAGTAGACTCGCCAACTTCAAGGGCATTTAAATGGTCATTGGATAAACAATATGGATGATAATGGAATAGTGTAGGTTAGATGGGCTTCAGATTGGTTTCACAGGTCGGCACAACATCGAGGGCCGAAGGGCCTGTACTGAGCTATAATGTTCTATGTTCTATGTTCTATTATCCGATTCCCTTCACAATAATTGGAACATTCTATTAACCTTCCTGATTACTGCTGTACCTTCAGACTAACCTTTTGTGATTCATACACAAGGACACTTGGATCGCTCTACATCTCAGAGCTCTGTAACCTCTCATCGTTTCAATAATATGCTTCTTTTTTATTCTTTCTATCAAAATGGACCATTTCATATTTCCCCACATTGTACTCTATATGCCAGATCATTGCCCATTCACTTAACTTCTAAAGCATAGAAGCAGACCCTTCGGTCCAACCAGTCCATGCTAACCATAATTCCAAAATAAACTAGTCCCACCTGTCTGCCCTTGGCCCATACCCCTCCAAATGTTTCTTATTTACATACTTATCCAAGTGTCTTTTAAACATTATAATTGTACCTGCATCCACCACTTCCTCTGGAAGGTCATTCCACACATGAACCACTCGCTGTGTAAAAAAAATGCCCCTCATGTCTTTCTTAAAGTTTTCGCCTCTCACCTTAAAAATATGCCCCCTTGTCTTGCAATCTCCCACCATGGGGAAAAGACACCTCCCATTCACCTTACCAATGCCCCTTAGATTTTACAAACCTTTAGAAGGTCACCCCTCAACCTCCTACACTAAAGTAGTCCCAGCCTATCCAACCTTTCCCTATAACTCAAACCCTCCATTCATGGTAACATCCTGGTAAATCTCATCTGAACCTCTCCACCTTTGTAAAATCCTTCCTATAACAGGGAGACCAGGACTGGGCACAGTATTCCAGAAGATGTCCTGTACAGCCTCAGCATAACGCCCCAACTCCTATACTCAAAGGTCTGAGCAATGAAGTGTGCTAAATGTCTTCCTGACTACCCTATCTACATGTCATGCAAACTTCAAAGAATTATGTACCTGAGCCCCTAGGTCTCCGTTCTAGAACACTGGCCAAGGCCCTACTTTTAGTCGCTTGAGTCTTTGTTTGTTTATCTATATCACCTTGGAGGCACCTTATGTCCTTCCTGCAAATCACTTTCCTACCTCTCATTGTGTCGTAGCTATCTTATTTTCAATGTTATAGATGAAATTCTACAAGATAAGTCACCTCCAGACTCTCCAAAATGAAGATACAAGTTAGGAGTGTGATGTATTACCCAGATGAGTGCAGCTCCAATAACAAGCAAGAAGCCCAACGCCAGCCAGGAAATGTTTGATTGGCGCCCCATCCACCAATTTGAACATTCGCTCCCTCCACCACTAACACTAGCTGGCAGCAAGATATACCATCTAGAAAATGCAGTGGAGGAGCTCACCAAAGTTTATTAGACAGCACATTCCTAGCCCACAATCTCTATCGCCTAGAAGGACAAGGTCGGAAATCACAGGACACCAGGTTATTGTCCAACATGCT
>JAHRHZ010000018.1:4957451-4985080 GCA_024137785.1 Ginglymostoma cirratum
AGCATGTTGGACAATAACCTGGTGTCCTGTGATTTCCGACCTTGTCCAACACCGGCACCTCCACTTCATGGAAGGACAAGGGCAGCAAATTCATGGGAGTGTCACCGTCTGCAGGTTTCTCGACCAAGTCAAACATCACCCTGACTTGGAACTGTTTTGCCACTCTTTCATTGTAGCTGAAGCAAAATCCAGGAATTCCCTTTCCAGTGGAACTGTGTGTATACCTACTACACATGGATTGCCTTGGTTTAAGATGGCAGCTCATTGCTACCTTCTGAAGGGCAATTAGGGACAGCAATAAATGCTGGTCCAGCTAATGACAGACGCGTTTTCACAAATGAATTTTTAAAAAATGTAATGAGAGACATTAAAGAAATATACTTTTCAGCCACTGTCATACAACTGGGTTTCTTGCATGACGTATTGCATTGGTAAATAGAAAGGAATGTCTTTCATTTACATATCATCTGTCACAATCCCAAGATTCAAACGGGCTTTACAACCAATGAAGCGGGTTCATTTTAAAATAATTTTCCCTGTTGTAATGTATCGGGGGAGGTAATTGCCTAGCGTTATCATTGCTAGACTGTTAAACCAGAGACTCAGGTAATGCTCTGGGGACCCAGGTTTGAATGCTGCCATGACAGATGGTGCAAGTTGATTTTGATGAATACCAGGAATTAAGAGTCTAATGATGACCATGAATCCATTGTCGATTGTCAGGAAAAACCCATCTGGCTCACTAATATTCTTTAGGAAAGGAAACTGCCATCCTTACCTGGTCTGGCCTACGTGTGACTCCAGACCCACAGCAATGTGGTTGACATTTAACAGCCCTCTGGGCAATTAGGGATGGGCAATAAATGCCGGCCTAGTCAGTGATGCCTTCATCCTGTGAATGAATAAAAGGAACAGACTTCTATTTGGAAACCTCATCTCCCTATGGCTCAGAGGCATTAGAAAACAAGGGGGTTAAAAAAAACAAAACAAGAAACAAGTTTCCACGGTGTTATTTTTCCTCTCGTCACCTTTTAAAATTTGATCTGTTTGTTGGCACTGCCACTGTGATTATTTAAATTGCATAACACCAACACAGAGCAAAAGCTCAGAAACCATAGAAACCAGCCTACCATTTCCAGGCTCCAGTTAGCTAGAGCCTTCAGCTAGCCCTAGCTGTACCTGTCAAGAAAACTAGTTTCTCCTTGTGCTAATTGTTTCACGTACTGAGTGATTCTTTTTTTCTTCTCTCCTCTCGCTGTGTGATTTATTAAATCACAATTAGAATGTCATTAATATCTGCTCACTGATTAACAAAATGCCTTACCAAACAGCTGCTTTAATTAAATCAAACAATTACCATTTAAATATTCCAAAATAATCTTGATGAACATCCTTTCTACCCAGACTAATGAAATATGTCCTTGAGATGACATCGGTGGCAGATACACAATCAGTTTTATTCTTCATTCCTGAGACAATGTGTGAATCATTTGCATGAGTTCCCACGGACAGCTATCAGAGTTCATACTGAAAATCATTCCCAACTTTCTGCTTCCTCATCGGAAAGTACTGACTGATGTCAGGTTATGATTCCAGGAATCCTCCTCCTGCCCAATGTCTAATGCCTATAAATACTATTGATCATGTGGAACCCTAGGCATTAAGAGTTAGCTATTTAATTGTGTCTCATCTTCAGCCATCTAGGCCCTAGTTTTGGAATTTCTTCCCAAACCTCTACCTCACTCTCCTTTATTACACTCCATCTTGAATCCTAACTCTTTGACTAAGGTTTTAGTCACCAATCCTAAAGTTGCCTTCAACATCATTTTCTTTTGTTTGTTGGCTGTCAGAGAGCAGCCTGAGTACATCAGTGCTCTGAAGGCAATAATGTTCTGATTGCCGCATTATAAAAGGCATGTATAGACATGGGTGCGGAGAAAATTTAAAACAATGGAAGATTTTGATGGAGTAAATACAGAGACAATGCTTCCAATTGTGAGAGCTTAACTAGGGACCTCAACATAGGACAGTAAGAAATCCATAAGGGTATTCAGAAAACAGAAAATGTGGTGATGAGGCTCAGGTAGAGCACAAATGCCATCATGCGCTGGTTGGGCTGAATGGGCCTTTTCTGAGGCTTTTTGTTGCTGGGGGACAAGTTCACGATTGGCAACAGGAGCTTCGATTGCTTCCACGCAGTGCATTAATGAGACATGTATGGGTCACGTCCACACTACGGAGACAAATTACTGACTGAGGTATTGTAGGACCAATGTTGGCGTTGTAAAAGATGAGTGCATTGAGGTGCGAGAGAGTTAGCATTTAACAGCGGTCAGATTGATCGGGTTTTCAAGGGTGTGCAGAGGATCCAATCTCTCCCTTCAGAGGACACACTAATAATTTGCCAATCTCAAGCATCTTATTTACTAAGGTTGTCATTGTGCACATTGTCCATTCAAACTTCCTTAAAAACTTATTCCTCTATAGGGTGTCGGCATCACCTGCCAGGCAAGAAGAGAGACAAATGACCAAAGCACCATAATTCGGGAAAATGCCGTGGGATAGGGGCACCATTAGCAGGTGGTTTGTAATGGTTCAACACAAAGTCTGTCCCCACCTTCTCAGGGTAACTGAGAATGGCCAAGAATTGCAGACAGCCTTTATTAGAATATTCCATCGCCAAAGGATTTTATTCATCTTTCATAGGCACAGTGGCCAAGAAAATATATTAAAGAAAAATGAAAGTTGATTAGACAAGAGACTGGGTTCTTATTAATTTGAAGTATGGCCCAACTTCAGTCCAGAGCGATGGTTTTTGAAGTCTATCTGGTTCTTGGCTGTAGTAGATCAGCTTGGACAGGTTCAAGCCAATTCCTCAGAATCTTCAAAATTCATTTAATTCAGCACAACCTTAGTACTCTTTGTCAGTCACTCTCAGAGAGGCTCAGGGTGACTCATTAAGGAGTCACTCATTAAGAAGTTGGTTCTGAGGAAGAGTTGCTCAGCCCAAAACATTAACTCTGATTTCTCCTCACAGATGCTGCCAGACCTGCTGAGCTTTTTCAGCAACTTCTGCTTTTGATTCTTCATTGAATCAATCTTGACTGACCTACCATGGCATTGCTCACAGATAACATAACAGCATTATATAACGGAAAGATAATAAAAAAGGGACATTTAAAGTAAGTGTAGGATTACTAGAGCGTGAGCAAGATGAACCCAGGTAAATGACAAAACAATTGGACAATCACACCTATTGCTGATGGATTACTTTGCCTCAGCTCATACTAAGAAATGGAAATGACTGTTCAATAGAGGATGAGCTGTAAATACAGTTGGAAAATAAATGGAAAAAAATGTTGATAAAGGATAAGAGCCCAGGTCCAAATGGTATGCAAGCACACATAGTCATGTACTGTATGTGTTATGTACTGTAGCATTAACATGAGGGAGGTGGGATTTGGAGGACCCGCATGTAAAATGCAGCAGATATCGGTTGGGCCAGATGGACTTTTCCTACGCTGTATATTCCACAGTGCTGTGGCTGGGATGTGAATGTGCAGTTAAATAGTAAGAGGGAGATTGAGTTTAACGTGGTTCATACCTTCAATCCATAGACAGGTGCTCCCTGCGTGGAAAGCTGATCTAATCAGAACCGCGCTGGGGGTCTATTACTGGCTAATGATTGCAGGAGGCTCCAGTAGATTGGAAGCTCATTAAACCTTCACACCTGCCTAAGCCGAAAGATCAGGATATCAGGCCAGCTATGGCAGCAGGAAAAGGCATTTAACATGTAAAAGTGCAACATTTCAGGTTTGATACTAGAAGTGAGTCTACCTAATTTACCAACTAACTATAACTCTGTCTATCATCTATCTCTCTCTAACATTGTCACTCTATCACTATCTGCCATTTTATCTCTTTCTCTCTCTCTCTATCTCTAGACCACTCCATCTATCTGTCATGCTGCGTTTCCCTCATCTATTGAACACACAGATATAAAGAGATTGATTCAGTTCAAAGTGAAATTGTGTCTGTCATCACAAAATGCACAATCTGTTTTCTTTTCACACACAGGATCTGGAAAACAGTTCTGCATTTGCCTGAGTCATAACTATGCCAGCATTGTTCTCTCTCATATACACCACACTGTGCAGCCTGAGGCTAATATAGACTAAATGGGACAGTGGGCTGACAAATTATGTCCTAATTTAGCTTCCGGAAGGCAAAAGCTACAACAGTGCTGTGGTTATGTTTTTTGGTCTCGTAATCTATAATCCACAGAATGAATTCAATCCTACTATTGACAGGTTCGGAGATCTCGAGATGAAAAGCCAGCACCAGCAGATGTGTCTGTCTATGATAGTATTAAGAGGAGTCACCCACCACTTAGTCCTTAATGAAATCAATTCCCACCTTTATACAGAGGACACTCCATTGTGTTGTGTAGTAATACCATTCTGCTAAATGGGATTGATTTAGAACTGATGTAGCCACTCAGAGCTGACACCTACAAACTGCTATAGGCTATAGCAAACTGTATCCTAACATCCCTTACTCCTCCATCAGTCTCAATCACATGACTCATAGGTTCATAGAATGGTTGGAATATATAAAGGGGCCATCACTCTATCCAGTTCCTGTCGTCTCTCTGTACATGTTGCCTCACTGTTTCGCTCTCTCCACAAAGACCTGCAAATTCTTGTTCTTTCCCCAGGTGAGGAAGTCCAAAACTAGAGGGGCATAGGTTTAAGGTAATAGGGGAAAGATTTAAAAGGGACCTAAGGGGCAACATTTTCATGCAGAGGGGGTGTGTGTATGGAACTAGCTGCCAAAGGAAGTGGTGGAAGCTGGTACAATTACATTTAAAAGGCATCTGGATGGGTATATGAATAGGAAGGGTTTAGAGAGATATGGGCCAAATGTTGGCAAATGGAACCAGATTAATTTAGGATACCATGGACAAGTTGGACCGAAGGGTCTGTTCCTGTGCGATACAGCTCTATGACTCTATGACGTGCTCTTCCAATTTCTTTTTGGAAGCCACAGTTGAAGCTGCCTGGAACACTCTCTCAGGTAGCAATCATCAGCTGCCCCTGAATTGAGAATAATGTCTACTCAGGGTCATCAGTCTCTGCTGCAGGTTTTTGAGTGAGACAACAGATGGATTCTCCACTTGCCGTTCTTTGGGTACGTGGGGAGGGGCATCCCATGGGATAGTCAGATCTGGAGACTGGGATTTGCTTCCTTTCCCATCCTTCTCTGTAGCTGCTCTGCCTCATCGTTAAGATGTTGCGACTCGTACCATGATGCAGTTTGATGGACATATTGCTGCCGTGTTGAGCAATTCATAACGATGTCTTCCCGGTCAACAAAATAAAGAACTTCTGATGCTGAAGGTCTGAAACAAAAACTGAAATTGCTGGAGAAAGCGGGAAGAAAGTAAGGTCAACACTGCTGATGAAGAAGGATCACTGGACTTGAAACATTAGCACTGTTTCCCTCCCCCCAACAGATGCTGCCAAACTTGCTGAGTTTTGCCAGCAATGGTTCCTCCCAGTCATTGATGTCCATGCAGCCTGGCTCCCAAGAGAGGTTCAGAGAATCTTTGTAGAGTTTTCTTCAAGCTCCCTGGATGTTGTAGGTTTGATGAAACAGGAATGGGGTGGGGGAGTGCAGAAAGAGATATTTGCCAGCCATCCGGACATCAGTGTACAGTGCGTTTGGGGAACAAAATTTTACCTGAATGTTTATGAAGTTGGTTTCAAGGCAGACACTGGCCATTGTTCAATGGTCCTTCAGTGAATCTGGAGAAGGTGACAGAGGCATTGCTGGTAGAATGTGTCTTCTGTTTCACACAGTCAGTGCAGTACAGGAGGGTGGCGACCACAATTGTACATTGGGTCTTCCGTCGACTTGTTATGGTCCTTGTTGTCAAACACTCGCCTATGGAGCTTGTCCAGGTCCGAGCTACTGTTGCTGATCCTAGTGTTAGATCGCCCACATTTGTGAACGTGCCGGCTGCTCAATGTTCAGCTCTTTTGGAAGAGTTCATCCTATTCCAGAGTCTTCCCTTCAACATCGTTGGGAGGTGAAATAGTTCATGGTACGTTCTAGATCATAATCACTTACTATGAAACTTTGCCTCACGTCACTTTTGGTTCATCAGTCAATTGGCAGTTGTGAAGCTCTAACACAAACACTGTGCATGCCCACTGGATGCAATAAATGGACACAACAAAGCTCCCCCCCTTCTCAATGAATGAGATGAAATAGTGCCACTCCAATAATGAATGCTGGTGGATGCTTTAGTGGCTAATTGAAGCAGGAGGCTCCAGTGGTCATCCCTATGCACAATCATCTGGCTTATGCATGACACACAAGGCAGAAGCATTAGCACTGATCTTCAACAAGAAGTACTGAGTGAATGATCCATCCACACCTCCCCCTGATGACAGCCACCAGTACAAGTGCCAGTCCTTGGTCATTTTGAGCCATTGCACATGGGCACCTGTTAGGAGTTGGGACGATGCTGTGGCTTTAAGAGGTGGGTGTTACCCTGGATTTAATTTAAAATGGAGATTGAATGAGAGGTATCGAGCAGTCTGTAGTAAAGTACACAGCTTGTGAGGCCTTGGGATTTTTTTAAAAGTTGGAACAATAGAAGCAGCCTGAATGGGTGGGGTCAAACTCCCACAGAACCAGGGTTTTTGGTTGTAGCTTTCAGCAGTTGGGGTCTAGAAGAAGTGAAAGCTATTTTTGCCCCATCTCAGTTACAGTTAAAAGTTGGGGGTTCTCCGCCTGTTATGGGAGTTGCACGTCAGAGAATTTGCCTTTTTCCAAGGGTGTGTTTATGGAACGTTAAATTGGAACAGTTTACTCATCCACTGTAGTTAAAATACAACAAAAGAAAGAAGGAATCAGAATAACAACTCTATTGGAAAACTTAACAGAAAGATAGGTACGGTGTTTGACCAATCGACTTGCACCTTGAACGCAACACCTTACATTTACCTTTAAAATAAGAAAACATTAGGGTCTAGACTATCTTCTGGATAGTTTGAAGGGGCTTGATCTGATCCATTACAGAGTGGGAAGTTGAGTTTCAGCCTAGCCAGAAAGGAGAATCAAAACAGAAGTTGCTAGAAAAGCTCAGCAGGTCTGGCAGCATCTTTGAAGAGAAATCATAGTAAATGTTTCAGGTCAGGTGACCCTTCCCCAGAAAGGAGAATATTGACTGAAACCAAACCTATCACATGACAACATTTCCCAATCGAAATACTTGTCATCTTCATTGGCATATGTCCTGATTTCCACTCTTTACCAGGTATGAAGTAAAAATAATCATCAACAAGCCTTTTATTCCTTCTTTTCATTTATATCATGGGGGTTTAACTTGCAAGACTGGTATTTATTGCCCATCCCTAATTGCCCTGGAGATGGTGACTAATGTTGAGTGTCTCACAAGCCCACTCCAGAAGACAGTACAGATCAAGTGGGTGTTTCTCACCAATTATTTTTAACATGGGGTGTGAACATCATTGACAGGGCCACAATTTGTTGCCTAATTGACCTTGAACTGTGCAGTTCATAGGGCTATTTCAGAATTAAGTCAGCTATGTTGCTGGTGTCTGGGGTCACAGCTAAAAATGGAAGATTCACCTCTCTTAAAGAAAATAGTGAACCAGAGGAATTTTCGTGACAATCCCGTACCATCATTGTTACTTTCCTAGCTTTTATTCCAAACCTATTTACTCAATTGTATTCTAATTCCTCAACCAGCATAATGAGATCACTTGGCCTGTAACAAAAGTATTCTACGACTGTTCCTTCTAATGTGTGTTTCTCAACATTGTCCCACCTTACTCCATTGTTAGCGGAAAGCCCTCAGTGGTATGGCGTTTACTAAACATTTCAGAAAAAAACAGGATTGCAAAAGGGGCTGAAACGTAGAAAGAACTGGATATGATCTGCACCATTTGAAATGCGTTAGTGGGTTCAGCTGATTGCCAAGGCTTTCCAGAGTCTCAGTCAGTGCTTTCGTGGCACAGTAGCAGTGTCCCTACCTGTGGATCAGGAGGTCCAGGTTTATGTTCCACGCTTCCTCTGAAGGTGTGTCATGACATCTCTGAACACGTTGATTAGAAAGCGTCCAGGAACAGAGCTACAGCCTCAGGGAAGCCAAGTCTGTGATTGCTCCAGTAAATCAATGGATTCCTTTTCTCTGGTTTTCAGCTCAGAGGAAATTTTGACTGAAACCAGGAAAGACAGCCTCAGCAGTACATTTAAAGATGCATCAGGTTCACCCCAATCCCCTTTGAGGAAGAAAATTGATGGGCACTAGTTCAGGGCAATGGTAGAGAGATAGACCTGTGGCTTTGGTGCCATTTATATGGAAGAATGGATAGGCATGGGTGACAAAAGTTTGATTATGCTTCCCTAGGTGATGCTGGAGACAACTGTGTTTTAAGACAAGAGATGATGTGGAGGTGCCAGTGTTGGACTGGGGTGGACACGACGCCAGGTTATAGTCCAACAGGTTTATTTGAAAACACAAGCACTCAAAGAAGAAGCGAGGCTCCAAAAGCTCGTGGTTTCAAATAAACCTGTTGGACTATAACCTGGTGACGTGTGATTTCTGACCTTAAGACAAGGCAAGACACCATTCCTGGAGAAGCACTGGCTTCTCAGCAACTGCTGGAAATGGTAAGGGGCAAGGGGATGGTGAAAGAAGCCATTGTTTTCCTTCCTGAACACCACACGGAGATCTGGGATGGTGGGAAGGAATGATGCATTGTTTTCTCATTCCATGAAACCCAGTCTAACAGGAATTGGAAACATCCAACTTAGTGTAAGCAGAAAGTGGGAGCTCCTTGGTCTTATAATTTCTGGCCATTACACTCACCAGCTGACCCACTGGGGGAGCTAATTGCAAACAAACATCTGAAATTTATGACGCTGATCCTTTGCCAATGTAAATAGAGCAGCAAATTCCTTAATTAATGGCGAAAAGGGCACACTGACCTTGCACGAAGGGAGAGAGAAAAACAACATGCTCCTTTTCTTTCCATTTATTACATTTTTGCGCCAGCGGCTGAGGACCATTTCTCTTCATCTTTCATGACCCTGCACTTCTAGAAGTGAGAAATCAATTCACAGTGACATTTCCCTTTGAGTGTTAATGACACAAACACTGCACTGATTATCCAACACTTCATTCTCTTTGAATGCCTTTAACAAGGATTAACCAGGCAGCCAGGCTCTCACACAGAAACGTAGAAAACAGGAGCAGGAGTAGGCTATTCAGCCATCAAGCCTGCTCGGCCATTCAATATGATCATGGCTGATCATCCGACTCAGTCCCCTGTTCCCATTTTCTCCTTTGATCCCTTTAGACCTAAGAATTATGTCCAACTCCTTCTTGAAAACACTTTGGTCTCAACATCAGAGGATTCCACAGGCTCATCACTTTCTGGGTGAAGACATTGCTCCTCATCTCAGTCCCAAATGCCCTCCCAATGTTTTTAAACTGTGATCCCCTGGTTCTGGACTGCCCTGGTCATTGGGAACATCCTTCCTGCATTCACGCTGTCTAGTCCTGTTAGAATTTTATAGAAAGTTATTTTACAGCATTTTATATTCACAATGGAGTCAGTCATCTCACAACCATCCTGAAGGGGTTACAATTTAAGTGTAAGGAACTCTGATTACAATATAGGGCTTTGGTAGAAACACATCTAAAGTAGCCATGTACAGTTGTGTTCTCCTTTGGAGGACAGATATGCTTGCCTTGAGGCTGTGCTGTGAAGGTTCATTATAGTCTGCTTCCTGGGTTAGGGGATTGAGTAGATTGATCCTACATGCACTAGGGTTTAGAAGAATGAAAGACAATTTCTGTTGTAAGCCTGTAAAGTTTTACAGGGACTTGACAGAGATACTGGATCATAGAACCCCTACAGTGTGGAAGCAGGCCATTTGGCCCAACAAGCCCACACTAATGCCCTGCCCGCCAATGTAGTTAACTCAGCCACATTAGGGGCATTTAAACAGTCCTTGGATAAGCATATGGATGATGATGGGATAGTGTAGGGGGATGGGCTTAGATTAGTTCACAGGTCAGCACAACATCGAGGGCCAAAGGGCCTGTTCTGCATTGTATTGTTCTATGTTTTAACCCTCCGAAGAGTATCCCACCCAGACCCATCCCACTATGCTATCCTTGTAATTCCCATGGCTAATGCACCTAACTTACGTATCCCTGAACACCATGAGTAATTTAGCATGGCCATTCCACCTAACCTACACATCTTTGGACTGTGGGAGGGAACCAGTGCACCCAGAGGAAACCCATGCAGACACAGGGAGAATGCACAAACTCCACACAGACATTTGCCCAAGGCTGGAATTGAACCTGGGTTGCTGGTACTGTGAGGCAGCAGTGCTAACCACTGAGCCACTGTGCCATCCTGACTGTCTAGAGAATGTAAATCTAATGGTCACAATTTCCAGCTGAGGGATAGGCTATTTATCAAATTCCTCAGAATGTCAGAAAGCGAGCCTTTATCTGTTTCTTACCTTATTGATTACGCAGTTACTGTCATTTACCCCAATTGATTATATAATTTGTAGGTTTCCAATTGAATGGTAAACTATACATTACACTTTCCAGAATAAATTGAATTGAGTAGAATTGAATTGCATCAGCTAACTATACAATTGTAAATTAATTGTCCCACTCCTCAAATAACTTTATACTTTATCTCAATGGCTTGTGTACCCTGAGGGGCGTATAAATCCTCGAAATCTATCCTTCTCCAGATGCATCCCCTTCCTCAGTGGCCACCACCAGCCCTCTCAACCTATCCACTCCCTTGTTATTGTGAGTCCAGCATCCGGTCACAGAAGCATACAGTACGGAAGAGACCATCCAGCCCATCGGGTCTGTACCAGCAGTCCTGGATCGGCCACTGTTTCCACCAATGAAGAGGAGGGAAGACCAATTAGCCATCGTCTTCTAGAGGGTGTGGTTCACTAGTTCTGATTGGTGTCTTTACACCAAGTCTACTTCTGATGTGTGAATCTAGACCATCAGTGTCAGAAGCCACAAATCAATCCTGTTGGAAAGGCCAAGGCGATGGAGGTTTCCTAACTGGACAAGGGGAGACAACCCAACCAGCATTCTGTATTGGATCAATTAACTGGTCAATTTCCATCGTACTTTTTCTCTTGGCTACCTATGGTTTTGTTTTCTGAAATTAGCATACATCATGTGCAGTAATGTACTAAATGGCCAACCTCCTAGTTTGTTTTATTCTTGTATCGATGTCATTAGCAAGGCTGCCATTCGCCACCCATCCCCAATTACCCTCGAACAGAGCGGCTGTCCGGCTATTTCAGAGGGCAGTGAAGAATCAACCACATAGCTGTGGGTCTGGAGGCACCAGTGGGCCAGACCGGGTAAGGACAGCAAAATCCCTTCCCTGGGATGAAGCGTTTCAGCAGTGGAGAGAGGCTGCATAAACTTGGGTTGTTTTCTTTGGAGCAGAAAGGGTTAAGGGGGGAGGGGAGGGACCTTGATTGAGGGGTAGAAGATTATCAGGGGCATGGACAGGGTGAATAGAAAGCAGCTATCACCCTTAGTCAAAGGGTCAATAACTAGGGAGCACAATTTTAAAGCAAAAGGTAGAAGGTTAATAGGGAGGAAAGACTTCTCAGCCAGAGAGAGGTGGGAGTCTGGATTGCATTGCCTGGGAGGGTTATTCAGGCAGGAAACCCAACAACCTTAAAAAAACATGGATGAACACTTGAAGTGTCATAATGTTCAAGGCTATGTGCCAAGTGTGGGTAAGTGGGTCTAGTGTAGGTAGCAGTGCATTTTTGGCGGTATAGACTGGATGGACCAAAGGGCCTCTTCCATATTGTTTGATTCTATGAATTTTCGCATCTCTCCTAATTGGACAATCCCATCCATCCAATCTCCATAACATTAAAAGTTATGGTCCTAGTGCAGGAAAGTCGGACTTGGGTAGGTACAAGTATATTTTTGGCAGCACTGACTTGATGGACTCGAGGCCCCTTCTGTACTGTATGATCGGATGATTCTAAGGACAATGAGATGGGTCTTTACAATAATTGACAAGGGTCACATAGCCACCTCAAGACCAGCTTTTGACTGAAGCTCGTTTTATTGAAATTAACTCTCAATATCTGCCCTAATGGGATTCCAAAACCATATTCCCTGAACATTAGCCAGGTGCTTTGAATCGTAGCCACCTGACATTGGTATGACGCCACCACTTCCCCTTGACTGAGGCGGTGTCCTTCAGCTCTAGATTTACCAGCCGGGGAAACATCCAAGCTACATCCACCTTTTCCATTGGAAGCAGTTCAAAGATGGTTCATGGGACGATCCCTGGCCTGGAGGGATTGTCTTATGAGGAAATGCTAAACAGGTTGGGATTCTACTCACTGGAGTTTACAAGAATGAGAGGTGATCTCTTTGAAACATACAGGATGGCCATGCTTGTTATCTAGGATACTTAAGGGGTTTGACTGGGTAAATGCTGAGAGGATATTTCACCTCATGGGAAAGTCTAGGACCAGAGGGCATGGTCTCAGAATAAAGGGGCACTAATTTAAGACTGAGATGAGAAGGAATTTCTTCTCTCAGACAGTTGTGAGTCTTTGGAACTCCTGGCCACAGAGAGCTGTGGGGACAGAGTCCTTGTGTCTATTTAAGGCTGAGATAGAGAGATTCTTGATCTTGGTTCTGGATCTGGGAAATAAAGGGCTTTGGAGAATGGTCAGGAAGTTGTGTGTGAGGAATGTTAGATCAGCCATGATTGTCTTGAATTGTGGAGTAGGCTTGAATGGTATACTTTTGTTCCAGTTTCTTATGGTTTTACAGTCTTTCGCACCCTGTAATAATTTTGCAAGCTTTAATGAGGTCCACTTAATAAACTTTAAATTGATAATTGTTGGTTTAGATATTATTCTGGGTCAAGCGACTGTGATTTTTAAATGCAGAATGAGTGAGACAAACTTTGATCTGGATAGTTTATCAGATAGACCTGAACTTTCACATTAAAGCATAAATCATACTGTGTTGCTAGGAAAATGGTCAGAGAGAATCACACCTAAGGATAATAGAGACCTTTCTGAATATCTCTCCAGGAGACTGTCTGTCTGTAGCATCTCGGGTTCAAAGGATCCCTCAGAACAAAGAAAAGTCACATTTGGTTTGATTCTATGAGAACTGAATAACCTCTAGTAACTGTAATGCTAAGGGGAGATCTTTAATTGACATTAAAAGTAGAATAGGGAGGCTTTTGCTTGGAATTTTAATAGAAATCATTATTGCTTACAGGGTGGTGTTAAATTTGTAGTGTTTCTTTCCTTTTGTTAGTCAAAGATTTTCCCTTTTAAAACGTGAAATCTTGTTACATGATCTTCCCAATTGATAACCGGGAACTTTAATTGCCTTAAAAAGATTACTGGCTCTGCAAAGGTTGTCATAATTTGGGTGGAATCTTCCCAAACCCTGAACAACAATTTGGGTGGCACTGTGGCTCAGTGGTTAGCACTGCTGCCTCACAGCACCAGGAACCCGGGTATGATTCCACTCTCAGGTGAGTGTCTGTGTGGAGTTTGCACGTTCTCTCCGTGTCTGCCAGAGTTTCTGCTAGGTGCTTCAGTTTCCTCCACAGTCCAAAGATGTGCAAGTTATGTGGAATAGCCCTGCTAAAATACCCATAGTGTTCAGGGATGTGTAGGCTTAAGTTGCTTAGCCACGGGAAATGCAGGGATAGGTTGGGGGGCTGGGGCTGAGTCTGGGGTGAGCTGATGTTCAGAGGGATAGTGTGGGCACAATGGGCTGAATGGCCTACCCCCCACACTATAGGGGCTTAATAATTCACCATGGAAATGGGAGGGCCAGTTGGGAAAATAGAGCGAAATGGGTAGAAATGAGATTCTAGACTTTGAGGCAAAAAAGTCCAATTTTCCTAGCAAGTTTTGAATGTTGAGACAAGAATCTAGCTCGTGAGTGGGAAGAAGTGTATTTCTATCCATGTGCACTAACATGACATTTTGACCTAATCTTACCTCATTGATATGTAGTTTCTATTCTTCCACCCATCAGATTGAAACGAGATGGTGACAATTATCAACGTGAAAGTCAGAGGAGGTATTTGGTGGCTCCAGCTCAAGGCTTCCTCCTCCAGGCCTCCACTTTGGAAAGCAGTCCTTAATGTCTCATTGCACCCTCCGCAGTAACTACCTGTGACCCTATTCGTGAATGTTGACATCAAATGTGTACCAGGCCTCAATGCACTTCTCCATTCCACTTACAATGAGCTTCAATAGAGTCATATAGTTACAGTGCTGTCCAGCTCACAAACAAACCCTGCGGTCCAACTCATCTGCGCTGATCAGATATCCTAAATTAATCTAGTCCCATTTGCCAGCATTTGGCCCATATCCCTCTAAACCCTTCCTATTCATGTACCCAAACAGATGACTTTTAAATGTTGTAATTGTACCAGCCTCCACCACTTCCTCTGGCAGCTCATTCCATACACGCACCACCCTCTGCATGTAAAAGTTACCCCCTAGGTCCCTTTTAAATCTTTCCCCTCTCACCTTAAACCTATGTCCTCTAGTTTTGGACTCCCCTACCCTGGTAAAAAGACCTTGGCTATTCACCTTATCCAAGCCGATCATGATTTTATAAACTTCTATAATGCCACCCCTCAGCCTCCAATGGTTCACCGAAAAAAATCTCAGCCTATTCAACCTCTCCCTATAGCTCAAACCCCCCAACCCTGGCAACAAATTTTTTTCTTTCAAGTTTAACAACATCCTTCCTATAGCAGGGAGACCAGAATTGACCCATTTGGAGTGGTACTGGCACCTCTCCTCGCAATGCTGCCGCCAAGACATTTTGTGACCAGGGAGAGGCACCCAGCTCAAGGATTTGACTGGGTTGCATCTCACAGCTCCCATTTCTGCTCTTAGCACTCACTCACTTTGTGCCTACTTCCATGAGTTATAGGGAGAGGTTGGATAGACTGGGACTTTTTTCACTAGAACGTACGAAAGTTGAGGAGCTTGTAGAGGTATATAAAATCATGAAGGGCATAGATAAGGTGAAGAGTCAAGATCTTTTCCCTAGGGTAGAGGTGTCCAATACTGGAGGGCATAATTTTAAGGTGAGAGGAGAAAGATTTAAAAAATGGCCTGAGGGGTAACCTTTTCACACAGAGAGTGGTTCGTTTTTGGAATGAACTTCCAGAGGAAGTGGTGGATGCAGGTACAGTTACAACATTTTAAAGACATTTGAACAGGTACATGAATGGGAAGGGTTTAAAGGGATATAGGCCAAACGCAGGCAAACTGGACTAGTTTAGTTTGGGAAACTTAGACGGAATGGACAAGTTGGAGCTAAGGGTCTGTTTCCATGCTGTTTATGACTCCATAACATCTCTGTCTTTCCTTTCCTTTTAGCTTTTTGCACCTTCAGACAGCGTTTAAAGTCCTGCTGTCCAGGGAAGAAAGGACAAGTAGAGACATGGTGTACAGGTATCAGGGCAACTGTGAGAAATCTCGTCAGGGCTTATGGAGGTACACCTTCACAAACATCATCTAAATTGACACTAAACCGATTTCTGTTCAGATTCTATCCCTAGATTTCACAATTTCTGATATCATGGCTCTTAAAAATCAGAGTGTGTAGTTTATCATAGACAGGGCTAGCCTATTGGATTCAGTGGTGTACCTCAACCACAATGTCAGGGTGTTCACACTTCCCAGATGTAGGAATAACTCTGGTCGTTGGGTGAATTCCAGCCACCTCACTTACTTTTAACGCCTTCTTGACAACCTTTCAACCAAGATGTTTGTGACCTCTCCTCATTTCTCCTTCCACGTCTGGTGCACCAGCCATTCTGGTCTCCTCATGCTACAGTAGGGGTGATAAAGGAATGCAATTTCTTTTCGTTGTGGAGTGTTTTCCAAGCCAAACAAAACAAGAAGATTGTTACTGGGGTCCTTAGTCTGGGCTCAACTCGCTTCACCCAGGCCAGTCATTAAATTCAATAGGAAGGAACAACAAACTCTGGAGTATTTTATTCTCAATGGGATAGGACTTTCACTGGCAGACTCAGCAATTGCTGCCCGTCCTGAACTGCCCTTGGGAAGTCCGGTGTGGACACACACACACTCACTCACACACACACTCATTCACACGCACATACACACACAGATGCACACACACACAAACACGCTCACAAACATGCTCACACACACTCACTCACACACACACACTAAAACACACACACACACAGACACACAGACACACACACAGCTGTTAGTGAGGGAGTTCCAGATTTTGCTCCAGTGACAGTGAAGGATTAGCAAATTGAGAATGGTATGGTAGGGTGGTTCAGCGGAAGGTGTAGGTTGGTGTAGGTTGGTAAGTAAAGCCACTGAAACTGAACGAGTAAATCTGAAATCCCCGAGTAACATTCTGTGGTTTCACATCCAAATCTCATCCTGCCGGATGGTGAAATATGAACTTGAGTTTTTAAAGAGGCAATTTCAATGGTGACTGTGTAACAGTTGTTATACAAACCTATCTTGTTCGCCAATGCAGTTAACTCGAAACTGCCCTTTGGGAAAATAGGACCGTAAGACGTAGCTCAGAAATAGTCCATTCAGCCCATCAAGCCTGTTGTGCCACTCAATAAAATCATGGCTGATCTCAGATAATCCTCCGTTCCATCTCGCTTCCTTTCCCCCATAACCCTAGATTCCCTTCCTGACTAAAAATCTTCCTCTCTCAGCCTTGCTTAATGATAAGGCAACAAGGTGTAGGTGCAGACGTAGGCCATTCAGCCCATCAAGTCTGTTCTGACCTTCAGTGAAATGAAGCATGAGTAATAAGTGCTGTCAATGTTCAGAAATCTCATTCACCATTCTTTACAAATGGATCTGATCTCCTAAGTGGTGTCCACCATGAAAAGTCTTGACTTGTCTCTCACTGCCAAATAGCCGATGATTAATATGGAGAAGATCAAAGACTCTGGATGCCTGCGTGACTGATCTTTAGGATAGGGAGACAGGGCCTTTCAGAAACAAAGTTAGTGAGAGAACTGCAACTGCAGACGGTGAGGGGTGCGAAAGGCTGACCTGTCTAGGGATACCTTTGACTTTGCTGCTACAGTCGCTGTCAAGCTCTGACAATTTAAGGAAGACAGATGATCATGTGCAGTTCGAATGACAAGAGCCCTAACTGTAGCTCCACTGCTGCTCCTTCAGATTCTTTGCATCCTTCAGTTCAGTCCCTTTTCATCAAGTCCTTTCCAAATCTGATCAGGACTAGCCACATAAACAAGGATCAGAGATATAGTCAAAACCAATCGAAATTTTTGGGAATAGTTCTTCTCATTGGTGCAATAATTTCTGAGCAAAGAATGAACTTACTATGAGAAGCTTTGCATTATTAAGAACAAGTAGCAACATCTAAGGTCATTATGTTATTCTTTTAATGTTTGCCAATGAAATGATAGAGTTTGAAGTGGTTTATACAACCTCAACACCCTTTCCTACTCCCTATATGGCTCAACACAGACACACACACACACACTTGCACGTGCACACAAACGTGCACACACACACATGCATGTGCAAACACACACACGCACATGCACACACACACATGCACATACTCACGCACGCACACACAGATGCACTCACACACGCACATGCACACACACACACAAGCACATGCGCGCACACACACATGCATACGCGCACGCACACACACACACACACACAAGCACATGCGCACACACACACATGCATACGCGCACGCACACACACACACACACACATAAACACACGACACACATACACACACAAACACACCAAAGTGGGGATGCTCACCAGTGATTAAACAATGTTCAGCACTATTCGTGTCTTCTCAGATACTGAAGCAGTCCATGTTCAAATACAACAAGGTCTGGACAATAACCAGGCTTAGCTGACAAGTGGCAAGTAACATTTGCGCCACACAAATCCCAGGCAATGACCATCACAGCAAGAGACAATCTAACCACAGTCTCTTGAAATTCAATGGTGTTTCCATCACTGAATCCAGCACTATCAACATCCTAGGGGTTACCATTGACCAGAAACTCAACTGGACTCACCACATAAACACAGTGGCTGCAAGAGCAGGTCAGAGGCTATGCAGCGAGTAACTCACCTCCTGACTCCCCAAATCCTGTCTACTATGTACAAGGCCCAAGTCAGGAGTGTGATGGAATACTCCCCACTTGCCTGGATGGGTGCAGCTCCAACAACACCCAAGAAGCTTGACACCATCCAGGACAAAGCAACCGCTTGATTGGCACTACATCCACAAGCATCCATTCCCTCCATCACCGACGCTCAGTAGCAGCAGTGTGTACTATCTATAAGATATACTGCAGAAATTCACCCAAGATCCTCAGACAGCACCTTCCAATCCCGTGAGCATTTCCATCTAGAAGGACAAGGGCAGCAGATATATGGGAATACCACCCCCTGCAAGTTCCCCTCCAAGCCACTAACCATCCTGACTTGGAAATATATCGCCGTTCCTTCACTGTCGCTGGGTCAAAATCCTGGAATTCCTTCCCTCATAGCATTGTGGGTCAACCCAGAGCACATGGACTGCAGCGGTTCGAGAAACCAGCTCACCCACACCTTCTCAAGGGGGCAACTAGGGACGGGCAATAAATGTGACATCCACACCCCCAAATGAACAAGTAAAAAAATGCACACATAAGCGAGCAAACACATCCATATACATGAATACAACACACACACAAAAAGCAGACATACACATTCATACACGCACACTTCAGTTACTCATCATCATCACTATCATCATCAGCGGTCCCTCACAAAAAAGGATGACTCTCAGGGTGAGTCTGTATGTGAATGTACAGACTGGTGCAGCGACCGCAGGCTCTGTTACACTCGGGGCAGTTGGTGGTCAGGGGAAGGGGTGGGTGGGATGTTGGTGTGACAGTGCGCTCTCTTTTTGCTGTTTGCCCCTGGCCTCCACATTTTCCCAACAGCAAGTCTCCAGGTGCTCGACACCTTCCCGGCTGCTCCTTCTCTGCTTTGGACAGTCTTAGATCAGTGATTCCCAGGTGTTGGTGGGAATGCTGCACATCACCAGTGATGCCTTGAGGGGATCACTGAAGCACCTCCACTGGCCGCCTGGGGCTCGCCTGCTGTTTTGGAGCTGGGAGTAGAGCACTTGCTTGGGAACTCTCGTGTCGGTCATGCAGATAATGAACCCAGGCCATTGTAGCAAGGGTGGTCAGTGCCTCTCTGCTGGGGATGTTGGTCTAGTCGAGCATCCTCCTTAGTACATCTTTCTTCCCAGCAGATTCGTAGGATCTTGCATGGGAAGTTTTGGTGGGTACTGCTCCAGTGCCTTGAGGTGCCACTTTAGTTACTGGTGAGCAAATGGCACCCAGAAATAACACAGCGATTCTAACCTGTGGAATTTCAATTTCCTCCAGATTGCTTGAACGAGGGATAACACCTCTACTCTCTCCCAAAATTTAAGGATGCTGCATTCTTAATAAATCAAGGCAAGTTTCAATCCAGAAGTGTCCCGATATCACAGCTTCACATGGACAATTTCAGTAATGGAGACAAGGGTGAATGAGGAGTTGAAGAGTCACAGTGATGCAGACTTACGTTCAAAGACTCTGCTTCTATGTCTGTTTCAGAACAAGAGTTCCAAAGACTCAGGAGAAATAAAGTCTAATGTCTGTTTTAAATGGCGACCCCTAATTTTTAAACACTGATTTCTAGTTGTAGATTCTCCCATGAGAGAGAGAGATCATCCTGTCCATATTTACCCTCTCAGGGCCTTTCGGGATTTCATGTGTTTTAATGAAATCACCACTTACTCTAAACTCAGTTGGATATAAACGTAGCCTGTCCAATTTTTCCTTGTCTGGCAACCTGCCCATTCCGACTATTAATCTGGGAAACCTTCTCTGAACTGTTTCCAATACCTTCATCCTTCATCCTTCCTTCAATCAGCAGACATGGTAATTAGGATTTGATTTCAGCAATGCCCTAAAGAACTGAAGCATAACCTCCCCACATTTGTGTTCATTTCACTTGCCAAAAATGACCACACTCCATTAGCTTTCCAGATTGCTTGCTGCCCCAGCAGACTAAACTTCTGTGAGTCATACATTAGGACACCCAGATCCCTCTGCATCTCAGAGCTCTGCAATCTCTCACTATTCAGAAAATATGCTTTATTTTAATTCTTCTTGCCAAAATGGAAAATTTCACACTTTCTGAAATGATACCTCCTTTGTTGTTAAAAACAGACAGGATTTAATCTCACGCCTGAAACCTCAATGTGAATTAGAATCCCTACAGATACAGGCCATTTGGCCCATGAAGTCTGCACCTCCAAAGAGGATCCCACTCCCAGCCCTGCATTTCCCATGACCAACCCACCCAGCCTGCAAATCCCTGGACACTATGGGCAATTTAGCATGGCCAATCCACCTAACCTGCACATCTTTGGACTGTGGGAGGAAACCAGAGCACCCAAACAAAGTTCACGCAGGCACACAGACACTGTACAAACTCCACACAGACAGTCAGTCGAGACTGGAATCAAAGCCGGGTCCCTGGCACTGTGAGGCAGCAGTGTTAACCACTGGGCTACTGTGCAGCCCTGTTCCATAAATATTTTTGAATGGTTTATCATCTCAAGGCCTCACTGTATCTTACCAAACTCATCTCATTAACTACTTATCCTGCCCCTATCTCACTGCGTGCCATTCCTGAAATAACGGATCACAGGCGGGATATCCCAGAATTGACTGGTATCCCTGGCACCACCACCATTTTTAAGAGGCTGTCGTGTATCCGCACAAGCACCGTCAGTCTCAAGCTGCTTGGCACAGTTCCTGACATTTGTCTCTGACATGGGGAATTTGCCATCTGGCCTTGCGGGCGGGGATCTAGGGCTCCTGCTGCTGGATGGATTGGTTCCCGGGTCAGGTGTCCCCTTCCCCCAGGAGCAGTAGTAGAGGCCATGCCACCAGACCATGCCAGCCTGGTCCGAGGTTATCACTGAGGGCTGTTCAGTCTCGGCTGCCTGGAGGAATGTCGAGCACTGTGGGTAGAAGATCAATGACCTTCTCCACTCCACCAAAGAAAGTACGACCACCTTCTCTCCTCACACTCATTCTATCACTGCTGCTGTACCCACCTTCAGAACAAAGCTTATTCCCTACACCTCCACCACAGTCTGCAGCATCTTCCCTCGCTCGCTGTCAGCCACGCCAACCCCAGAAACCACAAAGCCTGCGTGCCCTCTGTTTTGCCTTGGGACACCTCCCCATGGCACTAACACGAACAGCCATGTCACTCACTTTCATCGCCCTGAATACCTACCTGTCTCTCATTCCAGGAGGAAAGCAGCCCACAGTAGGGTAGAATGAGTCAGTGGGTTGCTAGACAGTTGGCTCCTCACCCCTTATGAGGAGACCATCCTGACCCTGTGCACCCCCTAGCTGCTGAACAGACGATCCCCCAGCCTCTGGATGGGTACAAGGGCCTGGTTATGCTGGGAACCTCTGACTGAAGACTATCTCCCTTGACTTTACTGAGGACATCAATGACAAGCTTCCGAGCATGGGGCCTGTTTCCAACTGGCACAGCAATCCAGCAGAACTGTGTAACCTGGTATGTCTGGCTGAGGGGGAAAAGAACAGAAAGGCAAGGTGAGTAGAGATGCTATCAATGTCCACTTTGGCTCAGAGGGAGCAATTACTGTGAGAAGAAACAAAGAGCCTAGAGATAAAGAGATAACAAGCATGGGGCTGGATGAACACAGCAAGTCAAGCAGCATCATAGGAGCAGGAAAACTTGACGTTTCAGGCCTAAACCCTTCATCAGAAATGGGGGAGGGGAAGAGGGTTCTGAAATAAATAGGGAGAGAGGGGGAGGTGGATAGAGGATGGATAGAGGAGAGGCTAGGTGGAGAGGAGGCAGACAAGTCGAAGAGGCGGGGATGGAGCCAGTAAAGATGAGTGTAGGTAGGGGGGTAGGGAGGAGATAGGTCAGTCCAGGGAGGACGGACAGGTCAATGGGACGGGATGATGTTAGTAGATAGGAGATGGAGGTGCGGCTTGAGGTGGGAGGAGGGGAGAGGTGAGAGGAAAAACAGGTTAGGGAGGTGGAGATGAACTGGGCTGGTTTTGGGATGCGGTTGGGGGAGGGGAGATTTTGAAGCTTGTGAAATCCACATTGATGCCATTGGGCTGCAGGGTTCCCAGGCTGAATATGATTTGCTGTTCCTGCAGCCTTCGGGTGGCATCACTGTGGCATTGCAGGAGGCCCAGGATGGATATGTCATCTGAGGAATGGGAGGGGGAGTTGAAATGGTTTGCGACTGGGAGGTGCAGTTGTTTGTTGCGAACTGAGCGCAGGTGTTCTGCAAAGCGGTCCCCAAGCCTCCGCTTGGCTTCCCCGATGTAGAGGAAGCCACAACGGGTACAGCGGATGCAGTATACCACATTGGCAGATGTGCAGGTGAACCTCTGCCTGATGTGGAAAGTCTTCTTGGGGCCTGGGATTGGGGTGAGGGGGGAGGTGTGGGGGCAGGTGTAGCACTTCCTGCGGTTACAAGGAAAAGTGCCGGGTGTGGTGGGGTTGGAGGGGAGTGTGGAGCGGACAAGGGAGTCGCGGAGGGAGTGGTCCCTCCGGAAGGCAGATAAGGGTGGGGAGGGAAAAATGTCTTTGGTGGTGGGGTCTGACTGCAGATGGCGGAAGTGTCGGAGGATGATGCGTTGGATCCAGAGGTTGGTGGGGTGGTGCGTGAGGACGAGGGGGATTCTTTTTTGGTTATTGTTGCGGGGACGGGGCGTGAGGGATGTGTTCCGGGAAATGCGGGAGACACGGTCGAGGGCATTCTCGACCACTGTGGGGGGGAAGTTGCGGTCCTTGAAGAATGAGGACATTTGAGATGTGCGGGATTGGAATGTCTCATCCTGGGAGCAGATGCGGCGGAGACGAAGGAATTGGGAATAGGAGATGGCATTTTTGCAGGAGGGTGGGTGGGAGGAGGTGTATTCCAGGTAGCTGTGGGAGTCAGTGGGCTTGAAATGGACATCTGTCTCTAGGTGGTTGCCCGAGATGGAGACAGAGAGGTCCAGGAAGGAGAGAGAAGTGTTGGAGATGGTCCAGGTGAACTTCAGGTTGGGGTGGAAGGTGTTGGTGAATTGGATGAACTGTTCGAGCTCCTCGTGGGAGCATGAGGCGGCGCCGATGCAGTCATCAATGTAACGGAGGAAGAGGTGGGGCTTAGGGCCAGTGTAGGTATGGAAGAGGGATTGTTCCACATAACCTACAAAGAGGCAGGCATAGCTTGGGCCCATGCAGGTACCCATGGCCACCCCCTTTGTCTGTAGGAAGTGGGAGGAATTGAAAGAAAAGTTGTTGAGGGTGAGGACGAGTTCGGCTAGGCGGATGAGGGTGTCGGTGGAGGGGGATTGGTAGCTTGTTCCAGTCGAGAGCTGGGGGTGTGCGCTCCGAGGTACAGCACCGCAGGGGAGTAGCACCCCATAAGTCAATCAGAGATGTGGTTCTTAGACATTTTGTATTCAGAATACTGTGAGCAGTTTGAGTTCCATATCTAAGGAAGGATGCGCTAGCACTAGTGAGGGTCCAGAGAAGGTCTACAGCAATTAGCTTGGGTTGGAGGGTTTGTCATATGAGGAACAGTTGATAATCTGGGTCTGTACTCGATGGAGTTTAGAAGGATGAGGGGGGGATCTGATTGAAACTTACAGAATACTGAGAGGCCCAGATTGAGTGGATGTGGAAACGATATTCCCACAGGTGAGTGAGACTAGGACCGGGGGCACAGTCCCAGAGTGAAGGAGTAACACTTCGGAACTGAGATGAGGGGGAATTTCTGCAGCTAGAGGGTGGTGAACATGGGGAACTCACTGCTGCAGAGGATGGTGGAGGCCAAGTCATTGAGTGTGTTTCTTTTAATTCATTCACAGGATGAGGGCACCGCTGGCTAAGACAGCATGTATTGCCCCATCCCTGATTGCCCAGAGGGCAATTGAGTCAACCACGTTGCTGAGGGTCTGGAGTCACATATAGACCAGACCAGGTAAGGATGGCAGTTTCCTTCATTTGTGAACCAGATGGGTTTTTCCTGACAATCAACAACGGATTCATGGTCATCATTAGATTCTTAATTCCAGATATTTTTATTGAATTCAAATTCCATCATCAGCTGTGGCGGGATTTGGACCCAGGTCCCCAGAACATTATGGGTCTTTGGGTTGACAGTCCAACGACAATACCACTAGGCCATTGCCTCCCCATTCTCATTTAAGACAGACACAGATAGGTTCTTGACTACTTAGGGGAGAAGTTACGAGAATGGGGTTGAGAAACTTATTAGTCTCAATGGGCTGAATGGCCTCATTCTGCTCCTATATCATATGGTCTACAGATGCCAATATCTGCAGTTGTGGTGTTTGTGTGGCTGGTGCTCATGGAGTGTGCCAGGAGATATTGAAGCCCAGTGTCCAACATGGAGCTGGGTCCTTTGGAGCAAGCAGCGAGCTGAAATCACCAGGTACCCGCTCAGAATCCCACGCTCAGAACTCTCAGCATTTGGTTTGTTTGGCGTATTTGCAAATAGATAGGAAGGTGCATGTTAATGAGGCGAGTTGCGCAGTTAATATGGCCTTGGTAATCCTCGCCATTGGCAACTTTCTGCTGCCTTGAAAGAAAATCACCTTGCCGCTCATCAAATGCATAAAAGATGCAATGAGTTGTTTGTGACATCGAGGTAGACTTCAGCAGAGTTATCACTTGATTACTACATAAATCACAACGTTGCCCACATTGCTTCGGCCACTGTAACAGGCAGCCCCATAACGTTTCAGATCAATAGGGGGAAGGCAATGGCCTAGCGTTGGAATGTTAACCCAGAGACCTACGGCAGGTGGTGGAATTTGAATTGCATAAAAATCTGGAATGAAGAGTCCAATGATGACCATGAATCGGTTGCCGGTTGTCAGAAAAAACTCATCCAGGTCACTACTGACCTTTAGGGAAGGAAACTGCCATCCATACCTGGTCTGACCTACATGGGACTCCAGACCCACGTCAATGTGACTGACTCTCAACTGCCCTCTATAATGACTGAGTGAACAATTTCCCAGAGATCGAGCCAAAGTGGAGGAGACCAAGACCTTGCAGGGAGTGTACTTAGGAAAGACTGTTGAATTTTCACCTTCATTCCTTTATTTTTCCACTTAATATTAGCAAGGACTGTAAGGTTAACTTCTAACTTTATTTCTTCATTTTAAACTAAGAACAATGGTAATGCTTTACTTAGAACTTTGTTTCTCAGTGTTACTACTTGTACCTAAGTTTTGTACCGAGGTACTTTTGTACCTAAGACAGCGCCATGCATGGTAACATTGCACACTTTTCACTGTAATTCTGTCCTTGAATGCACATGATAATGGAGCTTAAATCAAATTAGCCATGGGCAATAAAATTCTGGCCTTGCCAGAGACACTGACATCCCATCAGAGAACTTTATCTTTTGTTGATCTGTGGGATGTGGGCCTTGCTAGCTAGGCCAGCATTTATTGCTGATCCCTAATTGCTTTGGAGAAGAATTACTGAAGTTTATTGAGGGTAGGTAACCCCACAGCGCTGAGAGAGAGAGAGAGAGAGAGAGAGAGAGAGAGAGAGCGAATTCCAGGATTTTGGCCCAGCAACAGCAATATATTTCCAAGTCAGGGTGGTGAGTGGCTTGGAGGGGGCGCCTACAAAGGTTGATGTTTCTACACTCTAGATTCAAGGTCAATGCCAAATGGTTTAATTCCTTTCCTACTGAAACACTAAGTGGCCACCTTGCTCACTTCAGAGGGCAATGAAGAGACGGCTACATTGCTATGGATGTGTAACATAGACTGGGATAAGAATGGCAGGTTTCCTTCTATAAACGACAGTGGTGAACCAGATGGGGCTTTTAACAATAGTAGTTCCATGGCCATCATCAGATGTGCTTCTAATCCCATATTTATTAAGTAAATTCAAACTTTACCATTTGCACAATGGCTCAGCAGTTAACACTGCTGTCTCACAGCACCAGCCTCAAGGTGACTGTGTGGAGTTTGCTCTTTCTCCCTGTGTCTCCTCCCCACAACCCAAAGATCGTAGAATCCCTACAGTGTGGGAACAGGCCCTTTGGCCCAACAAGTCCACACCAACCCATCCCACATAACACACCTAAGCTACACATCCCTGAACACTATGGGCAATCCACCCTAACCTGCACATCTTTGGGCTGTGGGAGGAAACCAGAGCACCCAGAGGAAACCCACACAGACACAGGGAGAATGTGCAAACTCCACACAGACAGTTGCCTGAGGGTGGACTTGAACCCAGGTCCTTAGTGCTGTGAGGCAGCAGTGCTAACCACTGAGCCACCGTGCCACCCATGTGCAGGCTAAGTGGAATAGCCATGGGAAATACAGAGTTACTGGGATGGTCTGGCTAGGAAGCTGTTCAGACTGTCAGTGTTGACTCGATGGGCCATATGGCCTCTTCCTGCACTGTAGGGATTCTAGTCTATGGTTCACAGCCATGCCCCCATTCACCTGGGTTTCTACATTGGTGATATGAGTGCTGTGCCACTCTCCCCTCCCATGGAGTACATACTTTTGCAGAACTGTAGTTTTAATTCTTCCACGGCCACCCCCCTTTCACCTCTGCCGAGTCCAGTTTCCTCACCAAACCTCAGGTGCCTCAAATTGTGAGCATTTTCCAGCAGTGAAGCCGGGGAGATAGGGTTCTCACACTGCCCTGGTGTGGATCAGGGGACCTGTGTAAAGCCTAACACAGCAGAATACATATGCTCCAGCAGCGGTCATCTGACAACTACCCCGCGGTGAGACAATCAGCTGATATTTCTCTCCCTAGGCTCTGAGCATCCCGGGAGCTGCCCACACACCACTCAGTGACCAGAGTCAGAAGCAGAACTGTCCTGGTCTGACTGAGCATTAGTTAGATCCACCTTGAGAAGGAGAAAATCAGACTTCCTAGACAGAGAGTATTCATCCAGACAGGACAGCATTTACCCACACAGGAGGGTCCCTGCCTGGGATGGAGTTACACAGACAGGAGAGCATTTACCCAGATAGGGAGGTCACTGCCTGGGATGGAATTACCCAGACAGGAGAGCATTTATGCAAATAAAAGCAAAATATGCGGATACTGGAACTCTGAAATAAAGACAGAATGTCCTGGAGAAACTCAGCAGGGCTGGCGGGCTCTGTGCAGAGAAAACCAGAGTTAAGAGCCCAGAGTGACTGGTCATCAAAACAAACTCTAAAATGTTAACTCTAGTTCTCTTGTCACAGATGCTGGAGGATCTGCATTCTCTATGTGCATTCCTGTAATTATTCAGACAGGAGAGTAATTACACAGACGGGGGTAATCACACAGACAGGAGGGTAATTACACAGACAGGAGGGTAATTACATAGACAG
>JAHRHZ010000018.1:4995074-5021809 GCA_024137785.1 Ginglymostoma cirratum
CGTCCGTCCGTCCGTCCGTCCGTCCGTCCGTCCGTCCGTCCGTCCGTTGTGAAAAATCATTGACTCTGTCACAGCCTCATCAGAGTCAGCATCAAGAGTGTCAAGGTCACTGATGCTCCTCCTTTTATCTGTCGGCCAGGGCTCCCTGATTGGACCAGCTTAACAGCCTCAATCAGGGAACTCATTATATGAGGTCCAGATGGTTGACCTCATTACAATTACTATAGTTAGGGTTACCCTAACCCTCTGAGGGAAGAAATTCCTCTTCAACGCTGTCTTCGATTTGCAACTCCTTATTCTGAGATGATACCCTCTGGTTCTAGACTCTCCCATAAGGACAAACAACCTCTCCACATCTACCCTGCCAAGGCTCCTAAGAATCTCATACGTTTCAAAAAGGTTACCTCTCATTATTCAGAGGCACTGACTCTGGGATGACACAATGCTGAACACCTTCCAGGCAGTTCTCAAGACCCCCATGGCACTATTCAGAGAAAAGCCAATGAGTTTTTTCTGATTGAATTAGCCAACATTCTTCCCTCGATCCATACACATACAAACTCGTTTATAACATTCTGCTAATCCCCAGTCGCTCAGTGGATAAGGTTAAGAGCAAGTGAAACCAGCATTGGACATCAGGTATTGACTGCATATTCAACTCATTGCTGTTTGTAGTATCTAGCTGCTGACAAACTACCCTGTCGTGTTCACCCACATGTCAGCAGCCAATACTGGAGTGAATTATAAAATTTCTGAAGCACTGGAGAGACACATGAAAAGAATGTTGTAATAAATGCACTGCTTCCTTCATTGGGTGGCTCAGTGGTTAGCACCGCTGCCTCCCAACGCCAGGGATTCGGGTTCAATTTCAGCCTCGGGTTCTCTCTGTGTCTGCGTGGGTTTCCTCCCACATTTCGAAGATGTGCAAGTCGGGTGGATTGGCCATGCATTAATTGTCCATAATATCCAGGGGTGTATAGGTTAAGTGGATTAGCTGTGGGAAATGAAGGGCAATAGGTAGTGGGCTGGGTCTGGGTGGGATGATCTTTGGAGTGCCAGCGTGAACTCATTGGGCTGAATGGCCTGCTTCCACACTGTAGGGGCTCTATGATTCCTGCCCAATCCCACCATGGAAGCAGTATCATTAAAGAAGTCTAAGAAAAAGGGGTAAGCCATTCAAGACTGAGATGAGGAAGAATTTCTTCACTCAGAGAGATGTGAACATGTGGAATTCTCTCCCACAGGAAGCTTTTGGGGCCAGTTTGTTCGATATATTCAAGAGAGAGTTCGACAGGACCCCTGCTGTTAAAAGGATCAAGGGGTATGAAGAGAGGATGGGAATGGGATACTGAAATTGCATGATCAGCCATGATCATATTGAATGGTGTTGCAGGCTCAAAGGGCCGAATGGCCTATTCCTGAATCTATTTCCTCCTATTACTGCTCTTTGCCCTCCTAGCATTTAGCAGGACAGATATAGATCGCTTCCTCTCTTTCTCTGACAGAACAGTCCAATTCTTAAACTCACCAGAAAATGAGAGGACAGATAGACGTCCTAATAAATTTATAATCCGCTCGAATCAAGATGCCATATACCTGCATCGTCATTCACCTCCTGGGCTTTGAATTAAAGCGAAATTCTGCAAATGCTAGAAATCTGAAACAAGCTCACAGAATGCTGGAGAAACTCAGCAGGTCTGACCATATCTGTGGAGAGAGAGAGAGAGACAAAGTTAACATTTTGAGTTCAATGTAATATTTCTACAGGAAGAAAGAGCCGCACTAGGCTTGCGGTGTTAATTCTGTGTCTCTGTCCACAGATTCTGCCAGGCCTGCTGAGTTTCTCCCAGCATTTTCCATTTTTATTTCTTGTTTCTGATGGTGTTTCTCACTCCTTTAGGGGGTCAGTTAGCTTTGGACAGCTGCTTTGTGGTCCAATGTGATGTCAGCAACATGGATTCAATTCCCACACTGAGTAAGGTTACCATAAAGGTGTCTTCTTCTTTAACCTCTCCCCTCACTGTCTTTAGGTTAAACCACCCCCAGTCACATCTCTCCAATAAGAGAGCAACCCTATGGTCTGGTCAGACTATGGCAACTTTGCCTTTACTTTGCTTCTATTTTCATTGAACAAAGTCTTGCATTTGTATAGCATCTTTAACAAAATTCATTGAAGTAACTTTGAAGAGTAGTCATTGTTGTCTTCCAGGAAATGACAGCGTGCAGTCAATTTATACACAGCAAGCCCCCACACCATCAGATAACCTGTTTAGTGATGGCTGGATAGTTAAGGAAGAAGGGAGATTCTTGTATTCAAAGATTTCATTGATCTGTGCTTGATTACGTGAGTCTGATGACTAATCTATGCTCACTGTGCTCAATTGGTTAAGTCTGGTTGTTAATTCTGAGCCAAAGGTACACAGAAAGACACCAAAACTGGGCTGCAAACATGGTGTGGGTGCAGAGATGTTTCAAAAGTTTTATGAATAAATTTAATACTTATGTAGAATATTGTGTATCTCTGCATTACTCTAAGATGTATAAAATATGCAGCACTGCTACCACAAGAGTGCTATGGCCTCTGTTCACCCTCAAAATGGCAGTGCAAGCCTCCCTGTATCCAACACTAGCGTCTCGCCTCTCAAAACATGCTCAAGGCGCTGCAATGGGATTTGAAACGAGAATCCTCAGGACAAAAAGCTGCAAGAGATATCCACTGATAATTGTAGCACAGTGGCTCAGTGGTTAGCACTGGTACCTCACAGCGTCAGGGATCAGGGTTCAGTTCCTCACAGACAGTCACCTGAGGGTGGAATTGTCTCTGCGTGGGTTTCCTGTGGGTGCTCTGGTTTCCTCCCACAGTCCAAAGATGTGCAGGTTGTGTGGATTGGCCATGCAAAATTGACCGTCGTGTGCAGGTCAGGTGGGTTAGCCATGGGAATTACAGGGAAAGGATGGGGGAATGGGTGTGGCTGGTGTGCTCTTTGGAAAGTTGGTGGCTTGCTTACACACTGTATTGATTCTACGGCTTCTACATTGCGCAGGAATTCCTAATGTTTGAAAAAGCCGAAAGTGGGGAATTATTTCTTTTTTTAACCTCTTGTTTCTGTGGAAATATAAACATCTGTGCTTTTGGCATCATTATGCTGGTCTCTGCTATCTTTGTGACCCAACCACATTGAAAGATCTGCCTTTAAACATTTCGAGCTTGCAGTTCGATACACAGCCGTGTTGCCCAATTCTCCAGAATCTCTCAATCTCGGGCTATGTTTGAGGGAATTTTACAGTTCTGTCAAGTTAGCATCCCTAAGGAAGTCCCTCTGAATCAAGGGCGGTGAGCTTACACTGGGCCTCAATGAGTTCTGAGATGGATTGAGAAGTCCATGTGGGACAGGCGCTGTTGGAAGGGTCAGGGAGATGAGTTGTTGTTGAGTTGTTGGGAGATAGAGGAAGTTAGTGCACTCTTTCAGACATCTCACCCTTACTTCTCTGTCCATTTGCACATCCCCGACAAAGTCTCCCAATGTGTTCGGTGCCTTCCTGAATCTAACGTCTCCATTTTAGCCAGTCACGGGATAAGGATTCTCACGAGTCAATCATGACATTTAACCTCTCTGTGTGTTCAAGCCATTCCTACAGCATTTGCTGCTGAACCACTGTGAAAGCTGACAGCCCGTACAGTGCAGGAATGACAGTTTGAGCTGTGGTCAGCTGGTGTCCTGTAAAAACACAATGTTAGTCTATTGTCCCTAATCCCACAAACCAAGACTTCCCCTTCTGTCCCTGCCCCCACCAGTACAACCGAAACCACATCCCAGGTCGTCACAGGAAGGCAAAATAAGCCAAATGCACAGCACGTTGCCTGAAACCAAGCAAGGCCATTGGCTGCAGGCAGCAGCTGAAAAGAATGCAGGACCACCCAACTTTTCCTCTCTAATCCGACCCCCTCCCCTCCTTCCTTTCTCCTGCCTGCCTCGCCCAAGGGCTTACAGCAATGCCACACAACTAATGTGTCTGTTTCCTAACCATCGCTGCCCCCTAAATGTACACTCCGCTCTCTCCTGCCTGTCCATCCCATTTCATATCGAATGCAAGGTCACAGTTCCACACCCGGTCCTTTAAGGGAGAGAGAGTGAGGATGTACTGCTGGGGATAGTGCAATCTCTGGATCGCTGTGGGAAGGAAGTTTAGAATCCCCTCCGGATCCAGGAGGAAAGGAATTGTAAGGAATGTGAACTCTCCGCACCAAACAGCTGAGATGATTGTTTTCAAGGGAACTCCTCCACAGCTGTTAATGTCATCCTTCTGTTGCACAGCCTGCAGGGGTGATGGTGCAGGAAGCCATGTTATAAAGAAAGGTTTGATCACTTTGCCAATGCCTAGTTCAGTCGAGACATTTTCCCCATGTGTTATCGCCTGTATCCAATCACATAGAGGAATGACCACGCTTAGGAACACAACAACAGGGGTTTCTATTTGGGCCGAGTGGGAATTTATTTTTCTTACATTTGCTCAGGTTCGAGATGCCAAAACCTTCACATTTTGCCAATGGGTTTCGCTATGATTGAGAGATCTTGATGTGAATGCATTTCATTCCTGCAAGTCATTGTAAGCTGCATAAGGTCACAGTGACCTACCTTGGGGAGTGAACTTGCTGCTAATCATTGAGTTAATGCCTTCATTTGAGATTCCTTGCCTGCCTTTTTTGTATATAATGAAGACGTTTGACCCTTTTTAGTGTAAACAGAGAAACGTCACGGTGGTTCACTGGTTAGCACTGCTGCCTCACAGGACGAGGATTCGATTCCACCCTCAGGCAAATGTCCGTGTGGAGTTTTCACCTTCTTCCCATTCTGCGTGGGTTTCCTCCAGTTTCTTCCAACAGCCCAAAGATGTGCGGGTTAGGCGGATTGGCCGTGGGAAATGCAAGGATAGGGGAGGGAGGCTGGGTCTGGGTCGGATGCTCTTTGAAGGGTCAGTGTGGACTCAATGGGCTGAATGGCCTGCTTCCACGCTGTAGGGATTCTACAATTTGTTGCTGGAGAAAGGAATTCGGGATGTGGCTGGTAAACACTGATACCTGGCAGTAAGACACTAACCAATTTAGACTCTCCACAAATAATAAATTATCAATAGACACTTCCACCTTTTACCCCCTTCCCTCTGGATAAACATGTGCAAATATCCTCCCACAGTTCAGTTGGCAACATTTTGACCTCTGTACCTAAAGGGTGAACAGCCAGCTGTCGTGGTGCATATAGGCACCAATGATATAGGTAATAAACGGGATGAGGTCCTACAAGCAGAATTTAGGCAGTTAGGAGCCAAGTTAAAAAGTAGGAACTCAGCGGTAGTAATCTCAGGATTGCTACCAGTGCCACGTGCTCGTCAGAGGAGAAATGAAAGAATAGGCAGGATGAATAAGTGGCTTGAGAGATGGTGCAGGAGGGAGGGGTTCAGATTTTTGGGACACTGGGGCCGGTTCTGGGGGAGGTGGGACTATTACAAAATCAGACGGTCGACACCTGGGCAGGACTGGAACCAATGTCCTCGGGGGTGCTTTTGCTAACGCTATTGGGTAGGGTTTAAACTAATGTGGTAGGGAGTTGGGAACCAAATGAGCAGGTGAGTGGACAGTAAGGAGGTGGTAACTAAAGCCTGTAAGGAACTAGATAATGAAGTCAGTGTGACTGAGGGGAAGAGTAGGCAGAGAGCAGATGATGAACACAAAGGGACAGGTGGTCTGAGGTGCATTTGTTTTAATGCGAGGAGTGTAGTAGATAAGGCAGATGAACTTAGGGCTTGGATTAGTACCTGGGGGTATGATGTTATTGTTATTACTGAGACTTGGTTGAAGAAAGGGCAAGTTTGGCAACTAAATATCCCAGGATATAGATGCTTCAGGCGGGATAGAGAGGGAGGTAAAAGGGGTGGAGGAGTTGCATTACTGGTCAAAGAGGATATCACAGCTGTGCTGAAGGAGGGCACGATGGAGGACTCGAGCAGTGAGGCAACATGGGCAGAGCTCAGAAATAGGAAGGGTGCGGTAACTACGTTGGGGCTGTACTACAGGCCTCCCAACAGCGAGCGTGAGATAGAGGCATAAATATGTAGACAGATTATGGAAAGATGTAGGAGCAACAGGGTGGTAGTGATGGGAGATTTTAATTTTCCCAACATTGACTGGGATTCACTTGGTGTTAGGGGTTTAGATGGAGCAGAATGTGTAAGGAGCGTCCAGGAGGGTTTTATAGAGGAGTATGTAAATAGTCCAACTTGGGAAGGGGCCATACTGGACCTGGTGTTGGGGAATGAGCCCGGCCAGGTGGTTGAAGTTTCAGTAGGGGATTACTTTGGGAATAGTGATCACAATTCCGTAAGTTTTACAATACTCATGGACAAAGACGAGAGTCGTCCTAAAGGAAAGGTGCTAAACTGGGGGAAGGCCAACTATAGCAAAATTCAGCAGGAGCTGGGGAATGTGGTTAGGGAGCAGCTGTTTGAGGGTAAATCCACATTTGATGTGTGGGAGGCTTTTTAAGAGAGGTTGATTAGAGTGCAGGACAGACATGTTCCCGTGAAAATGAGGGATAGAAAGGGCATGATTAGGGAACCGTGGATGACAGGTGAAATTGTGAGACTAGCAAAGAGAAAAAAGGAAGAACACATAAGGTCTAGGGAACTGAAAACAGGCGAAACTTTGGAAGAATATCGGGAAAGTAGGACCAATCTGAAACGAGGAACTAAGAGGGCTAAAAGGGGTCATGAAATATCTTTAGCAAACAGGGTTAAGGAAAATCCCAAAGCCTTTTATTTGTACATAAGGAGCAAGAGGGTAACTAGAGAAAGGGTTGGCCCACTCAAGGACAAAGGAGGGAAGTTATGAGAAGAGTCAGAGAAAATGAGTGAGATTCTTAATGAGTACTTTGCGTCGGTATTCACTGAGGAGAGGGACAGGACGGATGTTGAGGTTAGGGATAGACGTTTGATTACTCTAGGTCAAGTCAGCATAAGGAGCGGGGAAGTGTTGGGTATTCTAAAAGGCATTAGGGTGGACAAGTCCCCAGGTCCGGATGGGATCTTACCCAGGTTGCTGAGGGACACGAGAGAGGAAATAGCTGGGGCCTTAACAGATATCTTTGCAGCATCCTTGAGCACAAGTGAGGTCCCGGAGGACTGGAGAATTGCTAATGTTGTCCCCCTGTATAAGAAGGGTAGCAAGGATAATCCAAGTAATTATAGACCAGTAAGCCTGACGTCAGTGGTGGGGAAGCTGCTGGAGGAGATACTGAGGGATAGGATCTATTTACATTTGGAAGAAAATGGGCTTATTAGTGATAAGCAGCATGGTTTTGTGCAGAGAAAGTCATGTCTTACCAACTTGATAGGACTCTGTGAGAAAGTGACGAAGTTGATAGATGAGGGAAGGGCTGTAGATGTCATATACATGGACTTCAGTAAGGCGTTTGATAAGGTTCCCCATGGTAGGCTGATGGAGAAAGTGAAGTCACATGGGGTCCAGGGTGTACTAGCTAGATGGATAGAGAACGGGCTGGGCAACAAGAGACAGAGAGTTGTAGTGGAAGGGAGTTTCTCAAAATGGAGAACCGTGACCAGTGGTGTTCCACAGGGATCCGTGTTGGGACCACTGTTGTTTGTGATATACATAAATGATCTGGAGGAAGGTATAGATGGTCTGATTAGCAAGTTTGCAGATGACACTAAGATTGGTGGAGTAGCAGACAGTGAAGGGGACTGTCGGAGAATGCAGCAGAATATAGACAGATTGGAGAGTTGGGCGGAGAAATGGCAGATGGAGTTCAATCTAGGCAAATGCGAGGTGATGCATTTTGGAAGATCCAATTCAAGAGCGAACTATTCGGTAAATGGAAAAGCCCTGGGGAAAATTGATGCACAGAGAGATCTGGGTGTTCAGGTCCATTGTACCCTGAAGGTGGCAACGCAGGTGGATACAGTGGTCAAGAAGGCATACGGCATGCTTTTATTCATCGGACAGGGTATTGAGTACAAGAGTTGGCAGGTCATGTTACAGTTGTATAGGACTTTGGTTTGACCACATTTGGAATACTGCACACAGTTCTGGTCGCCACATTACTAAAAGGATGTGGATGCTTTGGAGAGGGTGCAGAGGAGGTTCACCAGGATGTTGCCTGGTATGGAGGGCGTTAGCTATGAAGAGAGGTTAGTAGATTAGGATTATTTACATTAGAAAGACGGAGGTTGAGGGGAAACCTGATTGAGGTCTACAAAATCATGAGAGGTATAGACAGAGTGGATAGCAAGAAGCTTTTTCCCAGAGTGGGGTTTCACTTACTAGAGGTCACGATTTCAAGGTGAGAGGGAAAAAGTTTAAGGGAGATATGCGTGGAAAGTTCTTTACGCAGAGGGTGGTGGGTGCCTGGAACAAGTTGCCAGCGGAGGTGGTAGAGGCGGGCAAGATAGCGTCATTTAAGATGTATCTAGGCAGATACATGAATGGGCAGGGAGGAGTGGGATACAGATCCTTGGAAAATGGGTGACAGGTTCAGATAGAGGATCTGGATCGGCACAGGCCTGGAGGGCTGAAGGGCCTGTTCCTGTGCTGTGATTTTCTTTGTTCTTTGCTCTTTATTGTCGCTTTGACCCCTTTCCCCTCTAATTAAAGGCCGGCTGAAACTTGAGTGCATTACTAAGGGTGTTTGGATTGCAATACAATTATATATTGTAAAGACTCTGTCCTTTTATTTTTCTGTACTTTTGACTGTGGGCCAAAATGGGAAATAAAACATATAATCGAGGCTACTTGGCCCCTTGAACCTGCGCAACCATTCAATCTGATCATTATTGATCCTCCATCTCAATGACATATTTTTACATTCTCTTCATGCCTTCAAATTCTAAACAAAAAATTATCAATCTCTATTTTGACTCTATTGAGTGACTTTGCCTCCACAGCATTCTCTGGTAGACAATTCCAAAGATTTGTTACCCTTTGAGAGAAAAAATCTTTTCTCATCTCATCTGAAATGGTCTACCCCATATCCTGAGACTGTGTCTGGTTACCCGAAGAGGTTTAGTCCTCGACAACTACACAACAGGAAGGCACAACACATCCAGAGGCAATAGTCACCCTACTGTACATTAAGGACAAATCTGAAATGACAACCAGATTACTCCGCTCCCTCGGAATCATTGTAGCCCACAAACCAACAGCTATGCTATGACAGCTACTGATGAGAATGAACGATCCAACATCCACAGCTAACAGAACCAAGGTTATTTACAAGATACTGACAAAAGACTGAAAAATGCACTACACAGGGCAGACCGGAAGGAAATTAGCCATGAAGATTTATGAACACCAGCTAGCTACCAAGAGACAGGAAAACTTGATGTTTCGGGCCTAGACCCTTCATCAGAAATGGTCATCTCAATGAATCCTGTAGACAGAGAACTGCCTTCCCTATTTTCCCCATTTCTGATGAAGGGTCTACGCCCGAAACGTCAAGTTTTCCTGCTCCTATGATGCTGCTTGGCCTGCTGTGTTCATCCAGCCCCATGCTTGTTATCTCGGATTCTCCAGCATCTGCAGTACCTTTTATCTCTAGCTACCAAGAGACATGACCAACTCATTTCAATACACGTGAACATAGAGGGACACCAGTTTGACTGGGACAACGCAGCCTTCCTAGGACAAGCTGAGCAAAGACACGCACGAAAATTCCTGGAGGCCTGGCACTCAAATCAGAACTCCGTTAACAACCACGTAGAACTGGACCCCATATACCAACCACTAAGAAACAAACCCAGAAGTGATGCCACCCACCCCAACAAACCAAGACACACGTGTAACAAGCAGGACGCTTTACCGGAGGTGCACTGATGATGTTACCGAGCATGGTGATGAAATGTTTGCGAACAAACTTACCAGGTCAGAGAGCAAGTCAACAATCACATCAGCAATCCGAGCTACAAATCTTCTCAAAAGCCTTGAACTGTGTCCCCTGTTTTAAAAACCAAGGATGGTGGGCTTTTTAAAAGGAAGCTGCCAGCACTCATTAAAAATGCTGTTTCCACTGTTGTTTGTACAACCCATGGCGGATATTGAGTTGCAGACGAACTGGCACCGGGATGTGTGTACAAAATGACTTTCAGCAGGTAACAAGTAGTTGATTGGTCTGCAGAGTGGTGACCCAGTTATCGATCGCAAAGGCCTTCTACCCACTAACAACTGGACAGTTGGATCCCGGGTAGTCGAGCAGCTTGTGGGTATGAATAACATAGCCAGAAGCCTTCAGGCCTCTGGAAAAGGAGGTGCTGTCCACCTCTCTGCCCTTAAAGAATGCACCTGCAGGGTACAGGGAGACAGTTTATTTTTCCCTCCCTGTAAACTATCAATTCTGATCAATAAGTCAGAGAAGTTATTAGTTGTGAACTAATCGCTCTGTGCCTCCCAAAGAAAAGTGAAAGTAGCTGAAAAAGGCAGAGATCCCCAGACAGCAAACCCTGCCAAGTCAAGAGGTTCATCTCAATGAATCCTGTAGACAGAGAACTGCCTTCCCTATTTTCCCTCCAGCCATAACACTCATGAACCGGCAGGAATGAGACTGAGTACTTCGTGGCATGGTATAAAGATAGCAATCTCTCCCTCAACATCAGCAAAACTGAAGAACTGATCATCAACTTCAGAAAGCAAGGTGGAGGGCACACCCCCATCTACATCAATAGAGCTGAGGTGGAGATGGTCGAGGGAGTCAAGTTCCTATGAGTGACCATCACCAACGATCTGTCCTGGACATCCTGCATTGACACTACAGTCAAGAGGGCACAACAACACCTCTTCTTCCTCAGGAGGCTGAGGAAATTTGCCATGGCCATAAGGACCCTCACCAACTTTTACAGATGCACCATAGAAATCATTCGATGTGAATGCATCATGGCTTGGTATAGCAACAGCTCTGTCTAGGACCATAAGAGATGTGAACACAGCCCAGTGCATTGCGCAAGCCAACCTTTCATCCACAGACTCCATCTACACTTCTTGCCGCTTTGGGAAGGCAACCAACATCATCAAAGGCCCCATCCACCACCTCCCCTCCCCCCCCCCCCACCGCCCCCACTCCCCGGTCCTGGTTATAATCTCTTCCAACCTCTTCCTTCGGACAGAAGATACAGAAGCTTCAATACACATTCCAACAGGTTCAAGAACAACTTCTTCCCTGCTGTTATTAGATTTCTGAATGGCCTCTCAAGTTTCAAATCTAATGTTGATCTTGCTTTTTGTGCACCTTCCCTGTGGCCATAACATTATATTCCTCACTTTGTTCATTACCCTATAATCTTTGTAGGGTGTGATTTGCCTGTACTGCACATAAAACAAAACTTCTCACTGTACCTAGGCAATAAATCAAATCAAATAATGATTTCCCATTTGTCCCTACATGTACATAGGGGGAGTCCCCTATATGTTTCCCATCATCGCTACATTCCCCCTTGAGATGGTGGAGATTTTTTTTCATTATTCATTCACAGCATGAGGATGTCGCTGGCTGGGCAGCATTTATTGCCCATACAGCAGTTAAGAGTCAACCACATTGCTGTGGGTCTGGAGTCACATGTAGGCCAGACCACATAAGGATGGCAGTTTCCTTCCCTAAAGGACATTAGTGAACCAGATGGGTTTTTCCCAACAATCGGCAACAGGTTCACGGTCATCATTAGACCCTTAATTCCAGATATTTATCGAATTCAAATTCCGCCATCTGCCATGGCAGGATTTGAACCCATGTCCCCAGGGTATTATCCGGGGGCTCTAGATTAACAGTCTAGCAATAATACCACTAGGCCATCACGTCTTCAACATCCAGCCCACCAAAGCCCCTTCAGATAGTTTGTGTTTCAAACGGATCACCTCTCATTGTTCTAACGAATATCTGCTCCCTCTTTCTTCACAAAACAACCCTTTACCTTACCTAAGGTAAAGAAAACGTTTTGTGAAACTTATTGTAAAATCTCTTCTGAGAATCACCTTGAAACAGCAGAGTTTGAGAACTGTGGGGCCTTAAATATTTCGGGTGTAAACACACAGCTTATGTCTGTTAGCTCAGTTGGCTGGATGGCAGGTTTGTGATTCAGAGTGATGTTAATAGCATAGGGTCAATTCCCACACAGACTGATGAAGGAGACAGGCTCTCCTTCACAACCTCTCCCCTCAGCTCAGGTATGGTGACCCTCAGGTTAAACCACCACCCGTTATCTCTGTCTGTTGACAGAGCAACACATTGGTCCGGTAGGTGAACAATTTAGCTTGCTGGGGATTTGGATAATTTGCATCTTTGCACAGAGTGGGTGGGGGAGGTGATCAAGGGGCTTGGAAATTCTATTGGACCAGAAAAATCAGGAGAGACATAAAACAGTCACACACCTTACCCCATTTCTCATAGTCAGGGACTTGATTGGCTGCGAGGAGCTTTGGGACATGCTGAAGTCATGAAAGGTGCTATGCAAATGCAGGTGCCTCCTTTCTTTTTTTTTGAATCAGAAGTGGGGACGTTCGCCGATGATTGCATAATGTTCAGCACCATTCACGACTCCTCAGATAGTGAAACAGTCTGCGTTCAAATGCGACAAGATCTGGACAATATCCAGGCTTGGGCTGAAAGGCGATGAGTAACATTCACGTCACTCAAGTGCCAAGGTTCTGACCATCTCCAGAAAGAGACAAGCTGTCCACCGTGCCTTGACATTCAACGGTGTTACAATTATTGAATCTCTCATTACTAACTTCCCTGGGGTTATCGTTGACCAGTAACCCAACTGTGCTTGTTGTATAAACACAGCGGCGACAAGAGCAGGTCAGACACTAGGACCACTGCAACGAGTAACTCACCTCCTGACTCCCCAAAGCCAGTCCACCATCCACAAGGCACAAGTCAGGAGTGTGCTGGAATAGTCCCCCACTTGCCTGGATGAATGCAGCCCCAACAACACTCAAGAAGTGTGACACCATCCAGGACAAAGCAGCTGCTTAATTGGCACCACATCCACAAATATCCCACTCCCTCTACCACCGACGCTCAGTAGCAGCCTTGTGTATTAGCTACAAGATGCACTGCAGAAATTCACCAAAGATCCTCAGACAGCACCTTCCAAACCCATAACCACTTCCATCTAGAAGGACAAGGGCAGCAGTTACTTGGGAATACCACCCCCTGCAAGATCCCCTCCAAGCCATTCACCATCCTGACTTGGAAATATATCATCACTCCTTCAATGTTGTTGGGTCAATGTCCTGGAATACCCTCCCTAATGGCTTTGTGGGGCAACCCACAGCAGGAGGACTACAGCAGTTCAAGAGGGCAGCTCACCACCATCTTCTCAAGGGGGCAACTAGGGACGGGCAATAAATGCTGGGCTCAGCCAGCGAAGGCCGTTTCCAATTAAATGAAGGAAAAGGAATTGTTCAGCAAGATCGAGGCAGATCAATGGAGAAAGTCATGGTCAATGTGGGATCTCCCTCAACTCGCATAAACAGGCAGATAGGCCTTTGGACTAATACCTAATCTGAAAGAGGGCACTGCCAACTGTGCAGTACTCCCTCAGAGCAATGCCACTAAATAGGTGAGCACCACAGAGGGTTAAACCTGAATCCACGCCGTGTCCTACAGGCCTGGTCTCCCGGGCACTGAGTGAGTGGCCAGCCCACTCAGCATTCTGAACAAAGAACTGCACTTTGTGTCAGTGAATATCGCATATACCTGCTCCCTGGTATACACTTCTCCTTGCTTATTTGTTGTGTGATGCGCAGAATTTAAAACTGATATTCCCATCTGATCCATTTACAGCTGAAGTTCTTTTGAATTATAAGCTCAGAAAATTAGAATTTAGGAAGCACTCCTTTGTGTCAAGCATAGTAGGAGTTTGGAATTCTCTTACACATATGCTGATCAGTGCAAGATCTGTAGTTAACCTTGAATTTAAATAAATAAAACAAAGACTCTGGAGATCTGAAACAAATAAAGACAGAATTGGCTGGAGAAACCAAGCAAGTCTGGCGGCATCTGTGGAGAGAAAGCAGAACGAATGTTTCGAGCCCAGTGGCCCTTCTGAAGAACTAGAAGCAGCTGGGAAAAATGACATCTCTGCTGATGACAGGGGCTGGGGAAGGGTGGATGGAAGGAGTGAGCAGATAGGTGGAGAGGGAGCCCAGAGAGAGAAAGAAAGAGAGAGAAGCAGATAGGCAGACAAAGGGATTGTTGATAGTAAGCCAGGGAAGAGGAGAAGCTGAATAGATGAAAATGGGGACTATGAGTAGTTGAAAATGGGTTGGTAGTGCTGAAAGCAACCTATTTAAGGATGTGTGTGTGTGTGTGAGATTGTGTGTCTGTGTGTGAGTGTGTGAGAGAGAGATTGTGTGTGTCTGTGTGTCTATCTGACTGTGTGTCTGTGTGTGTGTGTGAGAGTGTATGTGTGTGTATGTGTGTGTGAGAGTATTTGAGAGTGTGTGTCTGTGTGATTGTGTGTTTGTGTGAGAGTGTGCGTGTGTGCATGAGTGTGTGAGTGTCTGCGTGTGAGTGTGTGTCTGTGTGAGAGAGAGTGTGTGAAAGTGTGTGTGTGCATGAGTGAGTGTGAGTGAGTGTGTGAGAGTGAGTGTGAGTGTGTGTGTGTGCATGAGTGAGTGTGAGTGAGTGTGTGAGAGTGTGTGTGTGTGCATGTTGAGGTGGGTTGTTGTTAATATACATGGAAGGAAGTTTTCATGCTCTAAAATTATTAAACTCAAGATTGAGTCCTGTATGCAGAACATGAGGTGTTGTTCTTCTATCTCTTTTTTTGTTCATTAATAGGATGACGGTGTCACTAGACAGGCCAGCATTTATTGCCCATCCCTAATTAAGAGTCAACCACATTGCTGTGGGTCTGGAGTCACAAGCAGACCAGGTAAGGGCAGCAGATTTCCTTCCCTAAAGGATATGAATGAGTCAGACTTTTTTTCTCACGGCCAACAATGATCGCCATTAAACTAATTCCAGCATTTTACTGGATTCACATTTTAACCACCTACTGTGTTGGGATTTCAAATCAATGTCACCAGAATATTATCCTGTGGCTGTAGGTGCTAAACCTAGTGACATTACCACAATGCCACCACTTCTACCTAAATGTGGGCTATGTCCAAGGCAGCCGATTCAACAGCGATGGGGAGGCAATGGCCTAGTGGTATTATTGCTGGGCTATTAATCCAGAGACTTGGGTAATGGTTTGGGCACTTCAGTTTGAATCCGGCAATGGCAGACAGTGTAAATTGACTTCAATAAAAACCTGGAATTAAGAGTCTGACGTTGACCATGAAACCATTGTTGACTGTCAAGAGAAACCCATCTGGTTCACTCATGTCCTTTAGAGAAGGAAACTGCCACCCTCACCTGGTCTGGCCTACATGTGACTCCAGACCCACAGCAATGTGGTTGACTCTTCAGTGTGTGATTGCCTCTGGGCAGTTAGGGTTGGGCAATATAATGCTGGCCTGGCCAGTGACACACACGTCCCGTGAATGAGTTTTTTAAAAAAAAATTTAAATGACAATCAAAAAAGAATTGGATATGTTCTTGAAGGGAAAGCAGTGCAAAAGCTATGGGTTAGGAATCGGCGGGGGGAAGGAAGTTAGGTTGGATGTTTGAATATCCTTGGACAGCTCTTGTAAGCATCACACACTGGCCCAAATAGATTAGCTGTCTTTCATGGAATCTGTGCTGTAAGCTGTTATCTTTTCATACATTCCATGTAAGTGATTTATTCGACATTGCATTCTCTTCAGATACTAAATACCAGCTTTCAGGAGTTAAGCTAGCCCCTGCAGTATACCGCTGTACATAGATGTTTCAGAGTTTGTTGGAATATTTATCAGAAACCTTGGGCAATTGTGTTAATTTATTCTCAGGGATATGGGCATCACTGGCATGGCCAACAGTTGTTGGCATTCCCTCGTTGCTTTCTTGAACCAGTGCGGTCTATGTGGTGTTGATTGTTCAGGAAGGAATTCCAGGATTTAACTCAGTTCAGGATGGTTTTTGCCTTGGAAGGAGGTTGGTCAAAGGTGGTGCATGGTCCTGTTTCTGTCACCTCTGCTCTTCGAGGTAGGAGAGGTCACAGGTTTAGGAGATGCTGTTGAGTTAACCTTGGTGAGCTGCTGTTGTGCATTTTATAGATGGAATATACCTCAGTGATGGAGTAGGAGTTTAATGAATAAGTGATCGAGGCTTATAAAACCATAAAGGGTTTTATTCACCATAAGGTGAATTGCAGGTGTCTTTATCCTATGGTTGAGGATTTCAAGACACAGCAGGCAGATTTTTAAGGAAGGAGGAGAAAAGTTTTAAAAAGACATGAGGGGCAACTGTTTTATACAAAGGGTAGTTTGTGTGTGGAATGAACTTCCGGAGGAAGTGGTGGATGCGGGCACAGTTACAACATTTCAAAGACATTCGGATAAGCTCATGGATAAATCTTTGGAGGGATATGGGCCAAGCGCAGGCAGGTGGGACTAGTTTAGTTCGGCATTGTGGTCAGCATGGACTGGTTGGACCGAAGGGCCTGTTTCCGCACTGTATGACTCTATGACTGTATGAATGGGTCGCCAGTCACGCTATTTGGTTTATGGTGCACGGTGGTTGCTGTTGTCATATGTTGTTGGAACTGTGCCCATCTAACCACGTGGAAAGGATTCCATACAGCCATGACTTGTGCCTTGCAGCGGTGATCGGGCTTTAGGAGTTAGGCCGCATAGCACAGAATACCCAAGCTTTCCCACTCAGTCTCTGGGACTGGCTCAATATTTGCCTGAGATACCAGCTTCATGTTGACATGGGGAGGCCAGACCGATAACACTGGATAAGCGGTCACTTATCTGAAGGAGATGCACATGACTACCTTCCAAGTAAAAAGCCCTTGCTTGAAAAGACAGACAGACACATGGTCCAGGAGAGCTCTGAACAATTCTGAATACCTTAGCATGTATATGCCAACTGACTGAAGATTTTACCACGTCAAGTAGTACTGGAAATGACACATGATTTCAAAGACTTTCATTTTGGGCTCATGAGGACACTTCACAAGAACATCAGTTCAAGGGGAATATTTATACTGCATGAGAGCAGGGTGCGGATTGGTTGGCAATTGGACTCTGGTAGATGCTTCGTCACAGTGAATATAATCATTTTATCAGGACTACTAATGAGATGGTGTGTTTGTATTATTTTGGTGACTGGGGTGAGCAGGGTGGATGTCTGGTTTGGAAAATAGTGAGAGAAGGTAATAGCCCATCTCGTGGACATGAAAGGCCAGGCACAAAAGATCCTGTGGCTTGCTTTTTGCTTCCACCAAAGTCAAATTTCCAGCTCCATTCCATTGTGGGAGGACTTGAGCTTGAGCAATGTGGGCTTGTCTGGCTCAGAGGTTGGTTAGAATTCCTACAATTCCTCTATAATTGGTGCTTGGTGATTTCCAGTGAATTCCAAGAACAGGAGATATCATGGTCTGGAATCCCCATGTTTAGCACAAGGGAAATGGGAGACAAATTGTAATGTTACCTTCTTCCAGTCTGGGGGAAGGGTGTTTTAATTGTTGGTTAATATGTCAAAGCTATGTTTAAATTACTGAGGAAAAACAAGATCTTGTAGTAATTAGGACCAAAAGAGAGGTTGCACTGAAAATAACCTTACTATTCTAAGTCTTCACTGAATGGTAACAGTCCACAATACTGACTGAAGATTTTACCACGTCAAGTAGTACTGGAAATGACACATGATTTCAAAGATTTTCATTTTGGGCTTATCAGGACACTTCACACGAACACCAGATCAAGGGGAACATTTATACTGCATGAGAGCAGGGTGCGGATTGGTTGGCAAGTGGACTCTGGTAGATGCTTTGCCACAGTGAACATATGAGAAGGGGCCGCTGTTGGATTGGGTTGGACTAAGTCAGAAGTCACATAACACCAGGCTATAGTCTGACAAGTTTATTTGAAATCACAAGCTTTCAGAGTGCTGCTCCTTCGTCAGGTGACAATAAACCTATTGGACTATAACCTGGTATAACCAGCATGGGGCTGGATGAACACAGCAGGTCAAGCAGCATCATAGGAGCAGGAAAACTCGACGTTTCGGGCCTAAACCCTTCATCAGACTATAACCTGGTGTTGTGTTACTTCTGAGAGCGAATTTTACCCATTGATGCTCCTTGGTAGTTTAATTTCCATGGCAAGGTATCTACCAATCATAGTCCACTTGCCAACCAATCACGTGAATGCTTACTCCTATTTGACTTTACTTACTTTCTTGGGGATCTCCTAAACAAAGAACATGTCACAGGTCTTCAGGATGATGGGATTAATAAACTGTTTATGTTAGACTCCAGGATAGAATTTAACAGTTAGGAGCGAATTCTTAAAATTATTTCTCCTCACCCCACTGGGCAGAAGATCTGTCCTTTGAGCTGCCACCATGAGTTGTTGATGTTGAGGTTAAGGTGGATTAAGGGGAACCTATAGGTGTAATGTATTTGAATCTCTAGCAGGCATTTGACAAGGTGCCTTTTTAAGACACACAAGGTAACGACACATAGCGGAGGGGATAAGATATTAGTGTGGCTCGAAAATTGGCTTGCTGACAGGAAACAGGATAAATCATTTTCTGATTGACATTTGGTAAACTAGTAGAGTAAGCCTGGGATCGATGCTGGAGTCACAAATATTTTCAAGCTGTACTGAAAACAAAAATTGCTGGAGATCACTGCGGGTCAGGCAGCATCCCTGGGCAGAAAGCAAGCCAACATTTCGAGTCTACTACGGTTAGTTGCTCCTACATTATGTTTTCAATCATTGACTTGGATTTGAAGTGTGGTAGCTCATGTTGCTAACAACACAAACAGGAGTAAAAAAGAAGTTGCTGACTCACTGGAACCCAGCCTGGACACTCCCCTTTGTAATGAAGAGAATCCCACATGTTGTCGTGGAAACTCAGGGCTCCCTTAAGGACAAGCAGTAAAAGATAAGGGACAATCCCTTCAAATACAGGACAATCAATCACCCTGAAAGTAAATATTTAAAATCCTGCTACACTTTCCAGGAAAGTGCAGCTCGTCCCATCCCCAGGAACACACCTACTCTTTGCTACCTCCAGCATTTCTTCCTCCTGTTTTCTTTCCCTGTTACAATGCAAGTGTTAAAACTGCTGGGTGCTGGCTCCATCCCCGCCTCTTCGACTTGTCTGCCTCCTCTCCACCTATCCTCTCCTCTATCCATCCTCTATCCGCCTCCCCCTCTCTCCCTATTTATTTCAGAACCCTCTTCCCCTCCCCCATTTCTGATGAGGGGTTTAGGCCCGAAACTTCAAGTTTTCCTGCTCCTATGATGCTGCTTGACCTGCTGTGTTCATCCAGCCCCATGCTTGTTATCTCGGATTCTCCAGCATCTGCAGTACCTTTTATCTCTGGGTATACCTCCAGCTCAGGTTACAGCTCTGTGATTACTTGTTTTCACATGTCCCAGTGTCCCACAGAGGTGTCGGCTTTGGGGCCTTCTCTCGGCTCTCTGGAATTGTTGACCAAGCTGTTAGGCAAAATTTTTCAGTCAGACTTAGGTGTGAAAGATGGGACCAACTTTGTATTCACGGTAAGACAAACATGACCTCAGACTATCACAGATAAAAGGTACTGCAGATGCTGGAGAATCCGAGATAACAAGGCGTGGGGCTGGATGAACACAGCAGGTCAAGCACCTGCTCCTATGATGCTGCTTGGCCTGCTGTGTTCATCCAGCCCCATGCCTTGTTATCTCAGACTATCACAGTCTACTTAAGAAGGGTCCCGACCCGAAACATCAACTTTCCTGCTCCTCTGATGCTGCCTGGCCAGCTATGTTCCTCCAACTTCACAAACTTCCCTGATTCATCTTGTGGGAAAGTCTCAGACCAAGGATTATAATCTTAGAATAAAGGTTCACAGATCTAAAACAGAGATGAGGAGGAATTACAGAAATGACGAGGAATGTCTTCTCTGAGAGGGGAGTGAATCTGTGGAATTCATAGCTTCAGAAAGCTGCCGAGGCTGGGGCATTAAATATATTCACGGCTGAGAGAGATTTTTCATCAGTAAGAGAATCGAGGGTTATAGGAAAAAGACAGGAAAGTGGAATTGAAGACTGTCAGGTCAGCTATGATCTCATTGAAACGCAGAGCAGACTTGATGGGCTGAATGGCCTACTTCTCTTCCTGTACCTATTGTCTTCTTTTAAGCAAGAAGACAAATAAATGATAGATGGAGTGTAATGTGAGAAAATGTGTGGTTTTCCACTTTGGCAGGAAGAATAGAAAAGCAGAATGTGATTTAAATGGAGAGAGACCGCAGAATGCTGCAGTACAGAGGGCTCTGAGTGTCTTTGTGCATGCATCATAAAAGGTTAACTTGCAGGTCCAGCAATTATAAGTACGTCATGGAAGACATATTGAAAATAGCCGTTATTGCAATGCTGTTGGAATATACAAGTCCTGCTGCAGCATATACAGTGTATTGGTGAGGCTACACCTGGGTGACCATGTACATTTCTGGTCTCTTTATTTTAGGAGGAATGCAATGGCATTAGAGTCAGTTCGGAGAAGATTCACTGGGTTGAATCTTGAGGTAAATGGATTGCCTTATGCGGAATGGTTTTGAATAAAGAAGAATGAAGAATGATTTTATTGAAACTTACTCAATTCTGACGACGCTTGAAAGGGGAGATGCTGAGAAGATGTGTCCTCTCGTGGGGAATCCAGAACTCAGCAATCACAGTTTAAAAATAAGAGCTCCCCATTTTCAATGGACACAAGGAGGAGTTTCTTCTCTCTGAAAGTCATTAGCAATGCTCCCAATGATCTTTTGTTTCTGGTGGGTGAACCGTGGATGTCTATACACAGTGGTTACACCTGTCACCCTCGGAAGTTACAACAATTGGTACATGCTGAACCTCAAGAGAGGCCGCACAGCTCAAAGGGAGCCCTGGTCATCAGTCTTTGGAATTCCCTTCTGCAGAGACCAATGGAGGTTCTGTCAATGAATATATTCAAGGTTGAGTTAGATAGGATTTTGGATGGATAAGGGAGTCGACGGTTCTGTGCATCAGGCAAACAAACATGAAGTTAAGTCCACAGTCAGATCAATCACGATGTTTTTGGCTGGCAGAGCAGGACTGAAGGGCCGCATGGCCCTATTCAACTTTTATATCTTGTGATCTTTCCATACTGGCTCTGAGTCACTTACAAAGACAGATAGTAGAATGTTGTTGGATTAGAATGATTGGAACTAGAAGCAACGATGTTGGCAGTAAAGTCTTTGATTTCAAGGTTCTTGATGTTACAAATTAGTTGAAATTGCTTTCTTCTCGTTCCTTTCGACTGTGGCTATGTGACAACACACAGAGTGAAAGATTTTTCCCTTCCTCCACCTGCAGTGCAGAGGTTTTTAATGGCTGCCCTCGAATGGTAACCTTACTGGTTCAGCAGTCCACACTGTAGGTCAGGCCACTAATGCATACAGACTGCGATCTGTTTTTAATGCATTTTTATAAAGCCCTGGAAGGACTTTTTTTTAAAAATTTGTGCTTCCAAGAGATGGCTTCCTGAGGAGAGGAGTAAAGGACAGTCAGACTCTCACTATCTCTTACTTTGTAGTCACTCTGTTCCGAGATTCCCTGACTCTATATGGATCATATGAATGTCTGACATTCTGTGGATCCACATAGGACTCTGCCAGGCAGTAGCTGAATGTACCTTCGCTATCATCTTTTTCGCTCGCACCTAGCAATCCATTCTTAACAAAACGCATGTTGGAATTAAAAGTTCAGTGTTCCTTAAGAACTTTGGGTCTGATCCATTACCATGACGCTGTGAGTTCACTCCAAAAAGTACTGACTCGGTTATAAAGGACCTGAGGTCAAGAAGGTGTGCTCTAAGTGCCAGTCTTTTTGTTGATCGCCTCACTTTATTCCCCCTCTGCATGCTTCCTTTAAAACCCTCTTTCACAACAGCATCCCAAGTCCCTCCCCAATAACTCCTTCCTTTCCTCCTTCAGCTCCTACATCAAGCAACTCCTCTCTCTCAGAATGCTCCCCCAGCTCTCCTTGCCAGCCTTCCCTCCTTACACACAATTCTCTTTCATCCTTCGTCCTCAAGTAAACTCTACAACCTGCAATCCCCCACAACAATGCCAGCTCACGCTCCCTCACTGTTGCTGACAGGCTATTTCTACACGATTTCCCGAAGAGATGAGATTGCAGTTTTAATTGCATTGGACTACTTGCTGTGCATTGAACTCTAAGCATCACGTCAGCTCCTCAATCCACACACCACACCCCACTACACCCCACCGCCGCACCCCCCCCCCCACACACACACACACAAACACACACACACACATTACACACACAGTCACACACTCTCATACACTGGCACACTTACAGGCACACACACACACACACTCTCACACTTACATACACACTCACAGGTACACACACTCACACACACGCTCTCTCGCACATACATACACACTCACAGACACACACACTCGCAAACACACTGACACATATACACACACACAGACAAACTCAGACACACACACACACTCACAGACACTCACATGCACATTCACAGACACACACTTGCATACACAAACATTAATATAAACACACAATCGCACACACAAATATAAATACAAACACACAATTGCACACACACACTCACATATACACACACGCATAGGCGCACTCATAGATACACACACACGCAACACTCACAGAAACATACATACATATAAACACAGACACACATTCTCACACACACGCACACGCAACACTCACAGAAACATACATATATATAAACACAGACACACATTCTCACACACACACACAAGTGCACACGCAACCACAAACACACAATCTCACACACACACACTCTCACGCATGCGCGCACACACACTCACACACACAAACACACTCTCTCACACACAGGCACACTCACAGGCACACACAGTCTCACACACCCTCTCTCACGTACATACACACTCACAGACACACACACTCGCACATACAAACATAAACACAGATGCACAATCACACACACACACACACATATACACACACGCAGACACACTCAAAGATACACATATGCACGGACAGACACACACGCTCGCACACAGGCACACTCACAGGCATACACAGTCTCACACACACATGCACACGCATTCACATGCACACACATGCACACACACACTCACACGTGCATACAAACATAAACACAAATACACAATCACACACACAGACACACACTCACACACACATAGACACTTACAGACACACACACTCTCACACACAGGCACACACACTCACATACATACACACTCACAGACATACACACTCACACATACAAACATAAGCACAAACCCACAATCACACACACACACACACACACTCTCTCTCTCTCTGTCTCTCACACACACGCACATTTTGTGACGAAGCTCAGTTGTTCGTACAACACTGTGAAGATTTGCTTAGCAGCTGATGACCTCGAGGGAAAATAAAAAAAAGTGTTGCCAGGAATGCAAGTGCTAGGCCGTGAGTAGTGTGATTTAGCGTCTGAGTCAGCAGCGCAGGTACTGGCTGAGGAGGGTGTAATCTGATATGGACAGACACATGTGCGCTCTCTGTAAACTGATCTTCAAGCTAGTTCGTGCATTGGTGCTGAGGCTGAAAGGTAAAAGGACATTGTTGCACTGCAGACACGTGCAGTTTTTTTCACCTTGTGTGTTGCATCTGCCACGTCCCATCGCATGTACAATGCAGATAAATGCTCGACCCAAAGACTTGCAAAACAAGGGCCCCACTCTGAAATATTTCACAGCGAAGCTGACAACTTCCGGGAGCTTTCCTAACAGGCCCAGGCAGAGGCTGAGGGCAATCTGAGAAGGACAGTATGAAAACTCAAGCATGCCATGCGCCCACCTCTTCCAACATTGCCCAAGGGCTGGGGAGGCTATAGCATAATGGTATTATTGCCGCACTATTAATCCCAGAGACCCAGCTAGCATTATGGGGATAATAGGAGACAGACCTATCTCGCCCCTACCTCCCCACCTACACTCACCTTTACTGGCTCCATCCCTGCCTCTTTGACCTGTCTGTCTCCTCTCCACCTACCCTCTCCTCTATCCATCCTCTATCCGCCTCCCCCTCTCTCCCTATTTATTTCAGAACCCCCTTCCCCTCCCCCATTTCTGAAGAAGGGTTTAGGCCCGAAACATCAAGCTTTCCTGCTCCTATGATGCTGCTTGGCCTGCTGTGTTTTTCCAGCTCCACACCTTGTGATCTAGCGTTATGGGGATCTAGCATGCCTCTACCTTTGACTGTTACTTATTTTCAAATATCAGAGCCTCATATTAAGCTGCGATCTAGCGTTCTGGGGACCTGGGTTCAGATCCTGCCATGGCAGATGGTGGAATTTGAAATCAATATTAAAATAAAATTAAGAGCCTAATGGTGACCGTGAAACTGTTGCTGATTGTTTGAAGGAAAAGACATCTAGTCCTTTAGGGAAGGAAACTTCCACTCTTACCTGGCCTGGCCTACATGTGACTCCAGGCCCAAGGCAATATGGTTGACTCTCAACTGTCCTCAGGGCAATTAGGAATGGGCAATTAAACGTTGGCCCTGCCAACGATGCCCACATCCCATGAAAATGGAAGGGTGTAAAACTTCAGTCTGTTCAATCACCTCAGACCCCACAACTCTTGAAAGAAAGCCACTCCCCGGTTCTGAAGGATGAGCTACAGGGGAAGGAGAGGAAGGTATTACCTAAAAGCTGGTGGAGACAGATCCAACAGGAAGTCACAACGGGGGAACCGGATGGAACAGAGGAGAGTTTGCAGGGTCGGGGAAGTGAGTTGTGGTGGGGCTGATGGGGCTGGTGGGGCTGGTGGGGCAGGTGGGGATGGATTCTGCACAAGCATGTTAAGTAATAGAGAGGATTTACATTCATATAACGCCTTTCACATAATATACACATCTCAAAGCCTTTCACATGTTGAATGAAGGGAGTCCAACAGCAGATTTTAACACAGCAACATCCCACAATCAGTGATAGGAAGAAGCCCTGGTTATTTTGATGATGTTAATTGAGAAAGAAATACCAGCAAGGGGAAACTCTCCTTCTTGCCTCAGAGTGGGGAGTGTTTGTTTTATTCATTCACAGGATGGGAGCATCACTGGCTAGGCAACATTTATTGCCCATCCCTAATTGCCCAGAGGGCAGTTAAGAGTCAACCACATTGTTGTGGGTCTGGAGTCACATATAGGTCAGACCAGGTAAGGATGGCAGTTTCCTTCCCTAAAAGGCATTAGTGAACCAGATGTGTTTTTCTGGCAATTGGCAATAGATTCATAGTCATCATTAGATTCTTAATTCCAGGTGTTTTATTGAATTTAAACCCCACCATCTGCCATGGCAGGATTCAAGCCCAGATCCCCAGAGTCTCTGGATTAACAGTCCAGCAATATTACCACTAGGCCATCGTTTCCCTGTGCATCTACAGCTCAGCTAATACCTGCCCACCCCACAGAGCCCTGATTCATACAATGATGATAGTCCCTTCTCCTCGGGGACTGACTGTATTGTCTTTGAATCTGCCACCATTGCATCCTCTCCTCACTTTGCAAACGCCTCCTCTATCTCCGACCTCCCTCTGGCCTTCAAACTCCTCAAAGTGTCGTCACTACTTAACCTTTCACCCACAACTCCGTGTTTGAATTTTCCCCGTGCGAAAAACAAAACAGGGGAGCGATGTAAAACAGGACAATATCCAAAATTTAAGATCGACTGCACCCCCCTCCCCCCCGGCTCCCCAATAATGTTCCAACTCCTCTGAGGAACATATGAAGAAGGCTGAAAGCTCAAGTTTCTTCCGATCACCCCTCAACAATTTTTCTCACTGATCGAACGATCAGTGCATCCAGCGATTTCCAGAAACTTCTTCCTGCTTCAGGAGGTAATGAAGTGAAATATTTTGGACCATGCTGAAGAAAGGCAAGGCTATTAATTGAAAAAAGAAAGCATGCCTCTACCTTTAACTGTTACTTATTTTCAAATATCAGAGCCTCATATTAAGCTGGAGCCTGGCTTCAGTCTGATAACAAATACCAAAAAAAAAACATAAATCCCAACTCTGCCCTTCTCTTAACACTCATGAAAGATTTCCTTTGAGACAAGCCCTCCAAAAGAGGGTTCCTGACAGGAAAGGGACATTTTCGAACAGATGAGCTACATAAATAGGGATGAGCACTAAATGCTGGCCAGCCAGTAACGCCCAAGTTAAAAAAAGACCTGTTTATATCTGTAAGAGAGCTGCCAATTTTTCTTGTGTATTTGTTCACAGGATGTGTGTGTCGCTGGCTTTGTCAGTACTCATTACCCGTCCTTAATTGCCCAGAGGTCAGTTCAGAACCAACGCTATTGCCACGAGTCGGGGATCAAGTGTAGGCCAGACTGCGTGAAAATGGTGCATTTCCTTCCCTGAAGGACATTGGTGAACCAGATGGGATTTTACAATGATCACATGGTCTCTATTAGATACTAGGAACTGCAGATGCTGGAGAATCTGAGATAACAAGGTGTAGAGCTGGATGAACACAGCAGGCCAAGCAGCATCAGAGGAGC
>JAHRHZ010000018.1:5030034-5040141 GCA_024137785.1 Ginglymostoma cirratum
CCAGAGTGGGTCTCCCAGCCTCCAGGTGATTCCAGAGTGGGTCTCCCAGCCTCGAGGTGATTCCAGAGTGGGTCTCCCAGCCTTGAGATGATTCCAGAGTGGGTCTCCCAGCCTCCAGGTGATTCCAGAGCGGGTCTCCCAGCCTCGAAGTAATTCCAGAGTTGGTCTCCCAGCCTCGAGGTAATTCCAGAGCGGGTCTCCCAGCCTCGAGAGCCTCGAGATGAAGCCTGGTGTGATCTGGAGCCTCGGCCGGTGTGGACTAGAAGCTAGGTGACAGCATGTACTAGGTTGGAGACACTGTTGTTCTGAACTTTTTATTCCTCCATTTTCTAAGTTATTCCTACGATCTGTAATGCTGGATTTTTATTTTTTAGTTTTCCTTTTTTAATCCCCAAATAATTTGTATGGAAGAATCTGTACCTTGGCACCTTGTACCTAAGATGGCACTGTAGGTGGTGACTTGTCATACTGTTGGCGCCTTCAGCCTCCTGACACCGAAGTTGTGGGGTCTCCTCCCCAACCCTCGCCAACTCTCACACATCTTTTCAGGGGCTATTTGAGGCAATATCCTGTTACACCACCTAGTGCCAGAATGTATTTGATAACACTCCTTTGTCGAGCCTGAAAAACACATTGCTACAATTAAAGGTGCCATATCAATGCAAATTGATGTTGCTATCATGAAGAGCAGCGAAATGGGGCAATGAGATAACTTACTTCAATTTCAGGCTAAATCTCGAAAGATGGTGTAATCCATGGCTTCGAAAAGATGTTTTTGCCAGCGTCTGTTTGCGGTAGATCAGATAGTTTTGTTTACACATTGAGCACTATTGACATCATGGAAAAGGTTTAGAGGAGCAACTGAGCTTGACAGTGAGAGTGAGCTTAATTAGTATCAGTGCACACAGCCATTCACCCCAGGGATCCTTTAGATCAACTCTCTTCATCCTAATGCCACTCACTTCTACTTAGACCTACTCCTGATCCTGGTGCGATCATTTTTTAAAATTATCTCCAAATGTTTTAACTCAGACTCCTCTCTGCTATCTTCAGATCAGAAATAAGGTGCACCGTATATCAACTTCCACAAATTCACAACGCCTCAAGGCTTGACGTTTTTGCGTTGATGGGATGTAGGCATTACTAGCTGGGCCAGCATTTATTGCCCCTCTCCCCAGTTGCCTGAGTTGAGAAGCTGGTGGTGAGATGCTTTCTTAACCTGCTACAGGCCACGGGGTGTAGACAGACCCACAAAGACCTTCTCTTTGGAGAAGGACTTCCAGCGACAGTGAAGGAACAGCAACATATTTCCAAGTCAAGGTGATGAGTGACTCAGAGAGGAAACTTACAGATAAGACAATATGGCATAGGAGCAGATTTAGACTATTCGGCCCATTAAGATTGTCCTGCCATTTGATCATGGCTGATATGTTTCTCAACCCCATTCTCCTGCCTTCACCCTTTAACCCTTGATCTCCTTACCCATCAAGAACCTGTCTATCTCTGTCTTACATACACCCAGTGACTTGGCCTCCACAGCCCTGTGAAGTAATGAGTTCCACAGATTCACCAGCCTCTGGCTGAAGAAATTCCTCCTCATCTCAGTTCTAAAGGGTCGTCCCCTCACTCTGAGGCTGTGCCCTCAGGTCCTAGTCTCTCCTACTAGTGGAAACATCTTCTCCACATTCACTATATTCAGGCCTTTCACTATTCTGTAAGTTTCAATCAGGCCCAGAGCCCTCAACCACTCCTCATTTGATCAGCCCTTCATCCCCAGGACCATTCTTGTAAACCTCCTCTGGACCATCTCCAATCACAGCACATCCTTCTTTAGATATGGGGCCCAAAACTGCTCACAATATTCTAAATCCCGTCTGACCAGAGCCTTGTACTGCTTCAGCAGTACACCCCTGCTTTTGTATTCTTGACATCATTCTAACATTGCATTTGCCTTCCTAACATGCAAATGAACCTGAATGTTAAACTTAAGAGAATCCTGAACTAGGGCTCCTGTTTGAGCTTCAGATTTTCAAAGCCTTTCCCCCAGTTAGAAAATAGTCTATGTCTCTATTCTTCCTACAAAAGTGCATAGCCACAAATTTCCCCATAATGTATTCCATATGCCACTTTTTTCCCACTCTCCTACGCTGTACAAGTCCTTCTACAACCTTCCCCTTCCCCAATACTTCCTGCCCGTCCACCTATCATTGTGTCATCAGAAAGCTCAGCAACTATGTCCTCAGTTCCTTCATCAAATCGTTAATGTCTCAACTGAATAGTCGTGGTCCCAACACTGACCTCTGCGGAACTCCACTAATCATTGTTTGCCATTCTGAGAGACACCCCTTCATTCCCACTCTCTGCCTTCTGCCAGCCAGCCAATCCTCTACCCATGCGAGTAGCTTTCCCCTAACACCATGCCCTCTTATCTCATTTAGCAGCCTCCTACGCTAGCCTCCTTGTCAAAGACACTCTGGAAATCCAAATAGATCACATCCACTGGCTCTCCTTTGTCTAACTTGCTCATTACCTCCTCACAGAACACTATCTGATTTGTCAGGAATGCCCTCCCCTTGATGAAGCCATGTTGACTCTGCCCTATTTTACCACGCACTTCCAAGTACTCTGTAGCATCATCCGTCATAATGGAATCAGAAATCTTACCAATGATTGAGGTCAGGCTAACCGGCCTTCCAGTTTCCTGCCTTCTGCCTCCCTCCCTTCTTAATCACGAATGTTACATTAGCCATTTTCCCGTCCTCTGGGACCCTCCCACTGATTCCCGAAAGATCATCACCCACACTTCAACAATATTCCTCAGCTAGCTCCTTCAAACCTGTGGGGTGTAGTCCATCTGATCCAGTTGATTTATCCACCGTCAGACCTCTCAGCTTCCCCAGCACCTTCACCTTAGTGACGGCCACTACACTCACCTCTGACCCCTGACTCTCTTGAAGCTGAAGTATGCAGTAGGTGTTTTCCACCACGAAAACTGATGCAAAGTATCTGTTCAGTTCCTCCACCATTTCTTTGCTCCCCATTACTACTTCTCTAGTCTTATTTTCCAGCAGTTCAACATCCACTCTGGCCTCTGTTCGCCCCTTTAAATATCTGGAAAAAAAACTCTTGCAATCTTCAATTTTCACGTTTTCCCCCTTATTGCTTTTCTGGTAACCCTCTGCTGGTTTTTAAAGGCTTCCCCATCCTGTGGCTTCCCGTGAATTCTCACCACATTCTACGCTTTTGCTTTCACTTTTATGCTGTCTCTGACTTCCCTTGTCAGCCACGGTTGCCTCATCCTCCCCTTAGTATGTTACTTCTTCCTTGGGATGAATTTCTGCATTGCCTCCCAAATTAACCCAAGAAATTACTGCTCTACCACCTTACCTGCTACATAGTGCTGTTCCCATGCATCTGCTGCCCTGGTCATTGGGTTGGGTTTGCAGGTTTGGAAGGTGCTGACGAAGGAACCTTGAAAATTTGTTTTCGTCCATCTAGTCGCTACTTCTCTCATCTCACCATTATGGATCAGAGAAAGTTGGGGTCGAGGCTACCTTCTTAACATATGTTGAGGAGATTTGGTCCGCTCCATGACAAGACAAAATTGAGCACTTGACCATTCTATTCCCATTTTCCAGCAATTGGCCCATAGCCATGTGGGCTTTGGCATTGCAAGCAAGCATTTAAATCCTGCTTCTCGGAGGAATGCCATGCAGGGCTCCCATGTTTTCCACAGAGAGCATGCAGAAGCTCAGTTTAACGCCAACACCCTCCAACAGCAATCCATCAGCTCTGAGGCTAAGGTCAAAAGTCACACGAACCCAGGTTGCAGACCAACTGGTTTATTTGAAGACAAAGGTCTTCAGAGTTTTGCTCCTTCTTCAGGTGTCAGTGAGAGAGGTGGCATCAGACACAGAATTTATAAGCAAAAAAATCAAAGGGTCTTAGAACTGATGTGAATGTGTTAAATAAGCCCAAAGTGGCTGGTAAATTTTTAATCGGTTAGAAAGGATTAATATACAAATCCCAGAACTTCTTTCAAGTCACTGCCCTGAACTAAAGCATTTATCAGTGTACCAGAGGTGATATCCTAGGTCAGACAATGCATTTTAGGTATGAGGCTTTGTATGGAATCTGGCTGTGTATCAAATTAGACTCAGACTAGTTTTATTTCCAAAGTAGGAATTTATAAAATGCCACATTGTCTACAAATTGGGTGATTTTTGAACAAAATATAATGTATCTGCAAATACAAATCTACAAATGCAAATTCACCCCATAGATTTATAGATTCCTCCTCCCAGTGGGGGAACATTTCAGTGCTCAAGGACATGCAGCCTCCAACCTTTGGGTAAACATCTTCCAAGGCAGACTTGGGGACACACAACAACACAGCGTCACCAAGCAGAGGCTGAGAGCCAAGATCAGTCCCCAGGAGGACGGCCTCAACCCGGATCTTGGGTTAATGTCGCACTACAGATAACCCCACAATCCAAACACTCTCACACACACACTTAAACACACATACATACAAACATTCTCTCTCACACACACACGCTCACACACACACACTCACACACTCGCACAGACTCTCTCTCATACACACACTGTCTCTTACACTCTCTCTCACACACACACTCTCTCACACGCACACACACACGCTCACACACACACACTCACACACACACACACGCTCACACACACATACACACTCGCACAGACCCTCTCTCATACACACACTCTCTCTCACACACTCTGTCACACACACTCTCTCATACACACACTCGTGCGTGCTCTCTCACATACACACACACACTTGTGCGCGCTCTCTCTCTCTCACACACACATTCCCTCTCTCAAGCACGCGCGTGTGTACACGCACACACACGCACACACACACACTCTCTCACACAAACACGCTCACACACACGTACTCACACACTCGCACAGACCTCTCTCCTACACACACTCTCTCACACACACACTCTCTCTCACTCCCTCTCTCTCACACACACAAACACACTCTCCCTTTCCCCCCCAACACACACACACACACACACACACACACACACAAGCTCTCCCACAAACACACATACACTCTCTCTCTCCCTCTCTCTCACACACACACACGCACACACACACACACGCACACACACGCACACACACACACACGCACACACACACACAGTCTGTCTCTCTCTCACTCACACACGTGCACACCCACACACATGTGTGCACGTGCACACACATATAAATCTATGGGGTGAATGTGCATTTGCAGCTTTATAGTTGCAGATACGTTCTATTTTGTTCAAAAAGCACACAATTTGCAGACAGTCAATGTGGCATTTTATAAATTTCTACTTTGGAAATAAAACCAGTCTGGCACCAAATGGATACACAGCCAGATTCTAAACAAGGCCTCACACCTAAACTGCATTGTCTGACCGAGGATATCACCTCTGATATATTGATAAAACCTTTAATTATCTGGGGCAGTGACTTGAAATAAATTCTTGAATTTGTATATTAATCCTTTCTAACTGATTAAAAATTTAACAGCCACCTTGCGTTTGTTTAACACATTCGCATCAGTTCTATGACCTTTTGATCTTTGCTTGTAAATTCTGTGTCTGATGCCACCCCTCTCACTGACACCTGAAGAAGGAGCGAGAGTCCAAAAGGTTGGGATTTCAAATAAACCCGTTGGACTATAAGCTGGGGTCGTGTCATTTTCGACCTTGCCCACCCCAGTCCAACACCTGCACCTCCACATCTGAGGCTGAAGCAGTAAGATTTTGGAGTCGAGTTGCTGGAGAGGGGTTCTGAACCAGTAATGTTCTTATTCAGATGTGACTTACTTAAACCAGAGAAATATTTGATTCAGCGAAATACCTCTGAAGCCATGAGACCCTCGTGGATACAGTGCTAAAACTTCAAGCTTGGTGGCTCCTGAAAGCTACTTTTAGCTTCCGTACTTATCATTTTGGAACACATTGTGCCTTATCTCAACTTTGCAATAAAAGACCTTTGTCCCCATGTAACAATAAAACTGCCTCCTACAACTTAAAACCTGCTCTTCCAGTGCCTTGGATGTACTTTGAGAGAATAGACTTTGCTCCCTCGATCCTGGCAGATCTGTTTTATAGGACCTGTCCTCTCAGGCATTATGAGATCCAGACTTAACCATTAGCCAAAATGCAGTGAACCAAAGGCCAGAATTTGATTAAAGGTTTCTTTTTCTGTGGATGGAATCTCATCACCTTGGCCAGAACTTTTGCAAGTTTTGATAAACACCAGGAATTACTTACAATGTAACGATTACACACAAGTGCAGGAAGCAACGTATTACGTTGACAGTAAACATCCATCACATAATTCAATGCTTCTGTTGGCTTAAAGACTACAGAGCAACAACCTTCACACAATGTTGCATCTTTTGTTTCTGAGTCAGAAAGTCACAGGTTGACTAACACACATAAGCTGAGTTTAAACCCAGTCACTGCAAGGTGTGGGATTTGAAATCCTGTCTCTGGGTCCCTGTCCCCTGGGACCCAGGATTGCACATACAGTGACGTTACCACCAAGCCACCATCTGTGCCCTCTGCCAGAATAGGGGCTTGGAGACAATAAGGACTACAGATGCTGGAAGCCAGAGTCTATAGGTGTGAGGCTGGAAACGCACAACAGGTCAGACAGCATCCAAGGATCGGGTAAGTCAATGTTTCGGGCCGATAAGCCCTGACAAAGGATTTCGGCCCAAAGTGTTGATTTACCTGCTCCTCAGATGCTGACTGACCTGCTGTGATTTTCCAGCCTCACACCTATAGACACATCAACAGGGACAATTAGCCGTGGAGTGAACAATAAGTCAGAGCATGGATTTGGAATTTAATGTTCTGGGATGGGGTCTGGCTGAGCAAGAAAGGCCAGTGTAGGTCAGCGAGAAGAGTGAGATGGGTGCTGTAGTGTTTGGAATGAGGTCAGCCAGGTGGACATCATAGAATATGAGTTGGAGACAGTGAATTTCATGATTGGGGCTGTTAATCTAGGAGCTGGCTCTGAGCTGGCTGGGTCAGTGTTAGGTACAATGAGGTGTAAATGAAGGGTGACTTGGTGACAGGATACCAGCCTCTGTGGAGTTATTTCAGGTGCGCTGAACTCAGTGTAGGTTGGGATTTGCAGTAACCAGTTTGGATGGGATGGTATGATGAGATTCAGAGAGTGGCACGGTGGCTCAGTGGTTAGCACTGCTGCCTCACAGCACCAGGGGCCCGTGTTCGATTCCAGCCTCAGGCAGCTGTCTGTATGGAATTTGCACATTCTCCCTGTGTCTGTGTGGGTTTCCTCTGGGTGCTCTGGTTTCCTCCCACAGTCCAAAGGTGTGCAGGGCAGGTGGATTGGCTATGCTAAATTACCCATTGTGTCCAGGGTAGGTGGGTTGGCCATGGATAATAGATGGATTTGGGTATAAGTCAGGGGTGGTGGGCTAGGTCTAGTTGGATGCTGTTTGGAGGGTCAACAGACTGAATGGGCCAAATGGCCTGTATCTGCACTATAGGGGTTCTACATAAATCATGATGATTAGACACAGGAACAGAAGTAGGCCATTCAGCCCACTGTGTCTGCTCTGCCCTTAATAGGTTAAAAACCTATTTATCTCAGCCATGAATGAACTTAATTCTTTCTTTCATTCAATCCCTAAAGCCCTCAATGACAGCACATCTCTCTTTTACTACTCCTTAAATCCTTCTACCTTTCCTCAAGCTGTTGCTGGCATGTTTTACTATCAGTTTCAATGGGCTCAAGTGTCAAAATTCTGCTTAAAGGCACCGAAGTCCCAAGACACTTTGCCAGAGTGTTATTCAATGTCAGTAAGCACTGAGCCACATAAACGGTCAAAGAGATTGGGGTTAGTGAGCAAAGTAAAGAATGAGAGAGTTACAGGAAGGGAGGAAGCTATAAAGGTAGGGAGGGAGTGGCAAGACCACAGAGTGATTTGAAAACCTTCCTCAACATTTGTGAGGGAAGAGAACCTTCTGTTGTGCTCTGGCATTGTCCGAGATACTTATTTATAAGAATGACTCCAACGACGCTGCCTCTGAAGTTGCCTAACAGGCTTCTCATATGTAACACAGCAATCAGCACATGGTACTGCAGTTTGTGAACAGGCACACCATCACCTTCACCATGCTATTTATTTATGTATTTGCTGATTGCGTGACCCTAAAGCCAAGCACTCGTTTTCTCAGTTGAATGTGAGCAGTTGGTGCACCATCTGCAGATGGGCCACTCCTCAGTTAACAAGCGGGTGAGGGGTTTGTCCCATTAGAGGCCATGGTAAGAATTTGACTGAGCAGGAGCCCTGGCTCTTCCTTGGGGGGTACAATGCACCAGTGTTGGTGTTGTCCCCCCTCCGATTCCCTGTTAGTGCCCAGGGGAAGCAATTAATCCAACCAGCAGATTGAATTCCAAAAGAAAAACACACATTCCCAATCCTCTCCAGTACCCAGCAGACCCCTGGCTTTTTGACAATAGGCTTTACTTAACGTTGAGAGCCTATAGTCTGCCAAGCAATGTTACAACTTTGCCAGCGACACCATCACTTGAAAAGGAATAGATAGAATTTGCAGCAGTACATTGCAGTTACAAGTAAGGGCTGTTCCTATTTCTACAGCACTTCACCGCGATGAGGAGCACACCTTTCGCATGGACCAACATCACAAATACTACAGATTAGCTGGTCTTACGTTTCGGTGGGACTATGCCATGCCCATCCGAACTCCAGTGGTTCCTGCAGTACAGTAGTGACTGCACCACAACAAGGAATTCCCTGGTTGGGAACTACCTAACATATCCTGGGATTTTTCTTTTAGAATATGCTGAAGGATGTGACAAAGTCCCATGGGTATCATTCTGATTTACCTGAACAGGAAGGCAAGAGGTTGGATGTTTAATGCAGCTACTCAAGGAATATAAAATGAGCAGGGACCTGAGGGAGAGCTATAAGTATAGAGAAGTAAAGATCGTATAGCTGATGTGAGTGGAGTGTCAGATGATGAGTCTCTGCAGGTGACCAAGAGTGTTAGACAGTGTGTAAAGTGTTTATAAAGCCCATGTCAGTGCTGTGCTGGCGTGACAATCAGGCAGAGCCATGGGAATGTACAAAGGGTGACATCTCTTTCTTTAGGAGGAATGTCCTAGCGGGATCTTTCACCTCTGCCTGAGAGGGACAGGCTAATTATCAGCTTCACATCTCGCCCAAGTGACTGCACTGGGAGTGTTGGCTTTGATTTTTTATGTGCGCTCGGTTCTCTAGAGCCGTGTATGAGCCCACAGACTCCTCACTCCAAGAGACAAGGGTGGCACAACTCATGGCAACTGTGTATCTGCAGCTCCTCGGTGAAGACCTCCTTCATGGTTTGGAGTAACCCTGCCATGGCAACCTCTCTAAGACAGGTCAGATCATCGCCATGGATACTACCATCATAAATGTGAACACCACCCACCACGTAGACGGCAGATGCTCATGTGACTAGGTCAATGTTGTCTATCTCATACCCTCCAGGCAAGGATGCCCTGAGGCATGGTATATTGGCGAGACCATGCAGACGCTATGACAACGTATGAATGGACACCGCACAATAGTCACCAGACAGGAATGTTCCCTCCCAGCCGGGGAACATTTCAGCGGTCCGGGACATTCAGCTTCCAATCTTCAGATAAGCATCCTCCAAGGTGGACTTTGTGATACATAACAGTGCAGAGTCACCGAGCAGAGGCTGAGAGCCAAGTTCCATACCCATGAAGACAGGCTCAACCATTATCTTGGGTTCATGTCATGCCACAGGTGACCCCACCCCACGTACTATAACTATAAAATCTTAATTACTTTCATGTTTTGACACCTTCACTTTGATAATTTATTACGATCTCTCTACCTTAATTAGTTTGTACAGTTTTGAATTACTTATTACACTCTTTCACACACACACACACACACACACACTCTCTCACACATACACGCGCACACACACTCGCACACTCTGTCTCTCACTCTCACACACACACACACTCGCACTCACACACACTCGCACACACTCTCGC
>JAHRHZ010000018.1:5040151-5060491 GCA_024137785.1 Ginglymostoma cirratum
CTGTCACACACACACACACAGACTCGCACTCGCACACACTCTGTCTCACACTCTCTCACACACACACACACACACACACACACACACACACATGCACACACGCACAATCTGTGGGGTGAATCATTTCATCCAAGATGTTTGTTTATTTGCAGACACATTCTATTTTGTTCAAAAAACAGATAATTTGTAGTCACGGTCAGTCAGTATGGCAACTTGAAATTTTCAGCTTTCGGAACAAAACCAGCCTGATTCAAAGTTAAAACCCTGAGACAGATTCTGAACAAAGCCTCACACCTACAATTCAGTGTCTGACCTGAGATGTCACCTTTTGTACATTCCTATGGCTCTGCCTGACTGTCATGACAGCACAGCACTGACATGGACTTTATAAACACTTTACGCACCGTCTAACACTCTTGATCTCCTGCAGAGACTCATCATCTGACACTCCACTCACATGATCTTTACATCTCTCTGCCTATAAACTCTGTGTCTGTGTGCCCTGCTCTCTCACTGCACCTGATGTGCTCAGAAAGCTTGTGTGATTTCGAATAAACCTGTTGGACCTGGTGTCGTGTGACTTGTAACTTTGTCCATCACTCACTCACTCGGGACCTGGGTTCGATCCCAGCCTTGGCAACTGTCTGTGTGGAGTTTGCACATTCTCCCCGTATCTGCATGGGTTTACCTCCAGGTGCTCCGGCTTCCTTCCCAAAATTGGGCAGGTTAGTTGGATCGGCTGTGCTAAATTGCCACATAGTGTCCAGGGATGTGCAGTGTAGGTGGGTTAGCCATTGTAAATCTGGAACAAAAACAGAAGTTGCTGGAAAAGCTCAGCAAGTCTGGCAATATCTGTGAAGGAGAAAACAGAGTTAACATTTCAGGTCTGGTGACCCTTCCTCAGAACTGATGGTGGCTGGGAAAATATGCAGAAAATAGGGAGGTGGGTGGGGTAGGGAGTAAACGATAGGATAGAGCCCAAAGAGAGAGAAAGACAGTTGGACAGACAAAGGAGTTGCTAACAATCAGGCTGGGAGGGTGAATAGTTGTTAATGGGGACTGTTAGTGACTAACAACAGAGGATGTGTAATGGCAGGCAATGCAGTAACAAGGCCTGGTGGGTGGGCTGGGGGTGCTGGGACATGAGAGAGTTTAGGCCCTAAAATTATTGAACTCAATATTGACTCCAGAGGGCTGTAGAGTCCCCAAGCGAAAAATGAGGTGTTGTTCCTCCCAGCTAGCGTTGGGCTTCACTGGAACACTGTAGCAAACCAGAGACAGAGATGTTGGCCAGAATGGCAATTAGTCATTGCAAAAAACCCACCATAGGGTTACAGGGATAGACTGGGAGAGCATTTCTGCATGGGATGCCCTTGCAGGCTCGATGCGCCAATTGGCTTCTTTCTGCACTGTTGGCATTCTACGAATCACTTTGTTGTATTAAGCACAGCCTCAGTGTGCAAATTCTAGGACTGGTTGGGGTAAGCCAAACACACGCACTGCGAAGCCTCTTCTAAGGATACCTTGAAGAAGTTACCCTCCTCCCTCTGGAAAGACCTCAGTGGATCTCTCTCCCACTGCAACCCTCTTATAATCTCTTCAGCCCTGAAAATGCTCAACCACTTCCTGAAGCAAACCAGATACTCCATCCCCGCCTCTTTGACCTGCCTGTCTCCTCTCCACCTATCTTCTCCTCTATCCATCTTCTATCCGCCTACCCCTCTCTCCATATCTATTTCAGAACCCCATTCCCCTCCCCCATTTTTGAAGAAGGGTCTAGGCCTGAAACATCAGCTTTCCTGCTCCTCTAATGCTGCTTGGCCTGCTGTGTTCATCCAGCTCCACACCCTGTTATCTCAGATTCTCCAGCATCGGTAGTTCCTACTATATCTCACACACCAAAGGGGATTTCTTTTTATTCTTTCAGGGGATGAGGGCATCACTGGCCAGCGTTTATTGCCTGTCCCTAATTGCCCATAGGGCAGTTAAGGGTCAAGCACATTGCTGTGGGTCTGGGATTACATGGTCCAGTATTAGTGCAGAGGCAGAAGCAACAATTCACAAGGAGAAGTGGGGAATGGAGGCCCCCAACACCTCCTTCCTCCAACAAATCACTTGTCCTATAATCATCAGATACAAGCAACCTCCACAACTGCATATTAGCATTATGCAGGATAATATACCTCTGGGAACACACTCCTTTAATAGGACCCCTCACAATAAAGCAATTCTACAGCACAGAGAGCAAATTACTTACAGCAGCTTGTGTGATATGTTTATAACAACGAGTTAATTTACAGCATTTGGCAGAATATGGAGCCGTGACATTTACAGGCTGTGGTTTCCAGCAGTTTATGAATGATGTGGTGTTATAGCCAGCCCATTCTGACAAACAGTTAGCAAATTGCCAGGAGGACAGCGAGAAAGACCAGTTAAAGCTAGAGGATGAAATAGAGAATAAAATTAAGGTAAAATACAGTGGGTCTTGGAAATCTGAGATATAAAATTAAAAACGCTGCAAACACTCAGCAGAACAGGCAGTATCTGTAGAAAGAAAAAGAAATGAGATATTGGATGAAAAGCTATCAATCTGAATTAGTATAACAAGGTGTAGAGCTGGATGAACACAGCAGGCCGAGGAGCAGGAAAACTGATATTTCGGGTCTAGGTCCTCCTCACATTTCTGAAGAAGGGTCTAGACCAGAAACGTCAGCTTTCCTGCTCCTCTGATGCTGCTTGGCCTGCTGTGTTCATCCAGCTCTACACCTTGTTATATCAGATTCTCCAGCATCGGCAGTTCCTACTATATCTGAATTAGTAACTCTGTTTCTCTCTTCATAGATACTGCCTTAGCTTCTGAGTATTTACAGCATTGTTTGTTTTAATACAAATGTGTTTTACATGCATCTGTATGTGTGAGATACAGCATACTCCTTGTAGCATGTCATGCTTCAAGTGATCCAAGTTAGGATGGTGTACGAGATCTTTATACCCTTAGGTCATCCCACCATAACAGAATTTGAGATCAATAAAAATCAGAGAGTGTATTGAGGACCATGAATCAATTGTTGATTGTTGGAAAAATCCATCTGTTTCACTAATGTTCTTTAGGGAAGGAAACTGCCATCCTTACCTGGTCTGGCCTACATGTGACTCCAGACCCACAGCAATGTGGTTACTCTTAACTGCCCTCTGGGTTATTAGGACCTACCCAGCGATGCCCACAATCCTATGAATTAATATTTTAAAAGGTCATCTATTTTTCTAATTCAGTAATGGGAATGTCATGATTTGAACACATCTTCCCCAGAACATTAACCTGGATTTCTGGGGATTATGAATGCAGTAACATGCCAGAACACCACCTCTTCTTCCCCACCATACAGTGTGAATTTCTTAATGCTGCACACTGTCCTTGATACATTGCACAACTGGTTCCTGGAATAAGAAGCTGTAATAAACGCAGAGAATGCTGGACAAACTCAGCCAGTCTGGCTGTGGGGAGAGAAATAGAGACATATAGAGTTATAGAGACATAGAGAGGCACAGAAACAGATCCTTTGGTCTAACTCGTCCATGCCAACCAAGTATCTTAAATTAATCTAGTCCCATTTGCTAGCACTTGGCCCACATCCCTCTGAATACTTCCTACTCATGCACCCATCCAGATTACTTTTAAATGTTGTATTTGTACCCGCCTCCACCACTTCCTCTGGCAGCTCGTTCCACACATGCACCACTCTCTACATGAAAAAGTTGCCCCTAAGGTCCTTTTAAATCTTTCCCTACTCACCTTAAACCTATACCCCTTAGCTTTTGACCCGTCTACCTTAGGGAAAAGACGACTATTCACCCTATCTATGCCACTCATGATTTTATAAACCTCTATAAGTTCACCCCTCAGCCTCCAACACTCCAGGGGAAATAGCCCTGGTCTACTTAGAAAGATATAGGGGGGATCTAATTGAAACTTACAGAATACTGAATGGCCTGGACAGAGTGGATGTTGAGAAGATGCTTCCATTGGTAGGAGAGTCTAGGACCCGAGGGCACAGCCTTAGAGTAAAGGGAATACCTTTAGAACGGAGATAAGGAGAAACGTCTTCAGCCAGAGAGTGGTGAATCTATGGAATTCACTGCCACAGAAGGCTGTGGAGGCCAGGTCATACATTTAAGACTGAGAGAGATAGGCTCTTGATTAGCAATGGAATCAAGGGCTACGGGGAAAAAGCAGGAGAATGGGGTTGAGAAACTTATCAGCCATGATTGAATGGCAGAGCAGACTTGATGGGCTGAATGGCCTAATTTCTGCTCCTATGTCTAATGGTCTTATTCAGCCTCTCCCCATAGGTCAAACCCTCTATCCCTGGCATAATCCTTGCAAATCTTTTCTGAACCTTTTCAAGTTTCACAACAACTTTCCTCACAACAGAGTCCAGAACCGAAGGCAGTGTTCCAAAAGCGGCCTAACTAATGTCCTGTACAGCTGCAACATGGCCTCCCAACTCCTATACTCAAGGCACTGATCAATAAAGGCAAGCGTACCAAATGCCTTCTTCACCACCCTATCTACCTGCAACTTAATGAATTGAGTCCAGTTTGATTCTTGTTCAGTTCACATTAGTTTCTCTCGAATTCTCTCAGCTTATTTCAGATTTCCAGCATCTGCAGTATCTTGCCTTTATTCGAAATTGAGCCTATATTGTCCGCAGTTTAGAAGAATGAGAGGTGATCTTACTGAGATACACAAGAATGTGAAGAGGTTTGATAACTATGCACTGACAGGTTGGTTTCCCCAGTTAGGAATCTCAGACATCGGGACACAGCCTCAGCATAAGGAGTCTACCCTCTCTAGTCCTATTAGAGTTTTATAGATTTCTATGTGATTCCCCTCATTTTCCAAACTCAAGCAAGAATAGTCTTAACCAATCCAGCCTCTCTTCATCACCAGTCCCTCTATCCCAGTCTGGTAAACGTTTGTTGCATTCCCTCCATAGTCAGAACATCCTTCCTCAGGTAAGGAGACCAAAACTGCACACAGTACTCCAAGGACAAGGCCCTGGACAGTTGAAGTGAGGTCTGTGATTCACAGCAGGCAACTGGAAGCTAGTATGGGGGAGAGGACATAGTGCGGAGAATCACAGAGACCGGAAAAACAATAAACAAACTGTGATCCAATTAGGTGGAAAATAAATTGAAGAAATACACCAAAAACGTTTCTGGTCATTATATGCTCATGATTACTTTCTCATTTAGACATGTCATTCTTCAAAACCAGTTTATAAAAGTGGACTTGTCAGCTACTTCCCTTAGAATCTCTACGGTTTGGAATGAGGCCACTTGGCCCATTTGGTCTGCACCAACTCTCTGAAGAGCATCCCACCCAGACCCACACCCCAACCCTAAAACCCCACATGTCCCATGGCTAACCCACCTATCCTGCACATCCATGAACACTATAGGCAATTTAGCACGGCCAATCCACCTAACCTGCACGTCTTTGGACTGTGGGAGGAAACTGGAGCACCTAGAGGATACAGGGAGAATGTGCAAACTCCACACAGACAGTCATCTGAGGGTGGAATCGAACGTGGGTCCCTGGCGCTGAAAGATAACAGTGCTGACCAATGACCCACCGTGTCCCCCCACCCTGGTTTGGTGCAGGCTAAGTGTAATCTGATAAAGGGCCCTCACACTAACAGAAAGGAGAGGGCAGCTGGTGGTGACAGGGTAGAAGGAACGCAGGCGTGGAGGTGTCCTATTTGTGATGGGAATGGGACGTAGGGCGAGAGGGGATTGGGAACAGGGCATGAGGCATGTGCTCGGTAGGGCACAAGGTGTGGGAAGTGTCGGAAGGAAGGGGTGAGGAGGAGTGTACAATAAGGGCAGTGTGACAGCTGAAGGAGTAGTGTAGAGGCGATTGTGTGAGGGCAAGTTTCTAGTCGACCTGTGACAACCTAGTGGGTGCTGTGCAAAATGCATGGCCATGTTTCACCTGCCATTTTTCATAAATCCATGAGACACAAGAAGCAGAACTAGGCCATTCAGCCCATCGAGTCTGCTCCACCATTCAATGAGATCATTGCTTATCTGATCATCCTCAACTCCACTTTCCAGAAATTGCTGGGAAAACTCAGCAGGTCTGGCAACATCTGTGTGAAGAGAAAGCAGAATTAATGTCTTGGATCCGGTGACCCTTCTTCAGAGCTTTTCTCATAACCCTCAATTCCCTTACGAATTAAAAATCTGTCTATCTTGGCCTTGAATAAAGTAATGACCGAGCCTGTACACCCGGCTGTGGTAAAGAATTCTTCAGATTCACAACCCTCTGAAGGAAGACATTCCTTCTCATCTCTGTCTTAAATGAGCAATCCTTAGTCTAATATTTTGCCCTGTGGTCCTATACTCTCCCACAAGGGGAAACAACCTTTTCACTTCTACCCTGTCAAGTTCTCTCCTACATGTTGCACTAGTAACTCTGCTTCAAGAGCTGAAAAACCACCTTGGTGCTATCTAAATGCAAGAACAGACTCTCCTTCCATTTTTCTATCACAAGCCTCACTTCAGGTCTTGTAAAGGGTCCAACACTCTCGGCCCTTAAGCCAAGAGTAGTCATATGCTCAAGTTGTTGTTGTATTGGTGAGTGCGAACTCTCCCGGACAATTGCGGATGCCGGATCAGCGCTCCAGGATCCCGGAGATGGCTAGACTGAGCAGGAACCCTTACAAGCCGAGCTTTGAGGCACACGCAATCTAGTCAAGGAGCTCCCACGACGAGAGGTTTCCAATTTCACTTTCTCAGATTTACAGTGTACACTGCGTCCTGTACGCTGGCAGGAAAACAAAAGGTCACCTTGATAGGGACATGTTTTGTTTCTGTCTTTGTTTGGTCAATTATCTGGGTACTCTGTGTTGAGGACCTGTGATAAATCATGAATGGTTCATAAACTGCCCTGTGAAAATCTCCTTCGGGGCAAGCCAGGAATTTGTACTCCTCAGAGCTGAAGGAGAGCTGGCAGAAAAGCAAGGCACAACCTTGTGTGACCCTTCCACTAGATTACTTGTGTGCCCACCTCTCTGTTTGGGTGAATGAAGCAGAGAATTGGGTGGAAGGCAAGGAGAATGTGTTTAAAGGCCCTCTTCCCTTCCCTGACAGAGAAAATAACAAAATGTCTTTTTAAACTTTTTTGCCAATTTCTGCTTAATTCCGAGATGATGTGACAGAACTGGAGAGTTTAGGAGATAACAAGCATGGGGGTGGATGAACACAGCAGGTCAAGCAGCATCATAGGAGAAGGAAAACTTGACGTTTCGGGCCTAGACCCTTATGAAGGGTTTAGGCCCGAAACGTGAAGTTTTCCTGCTCCTATGATGCTGCTTGACCTGCTGTGTTCATCCAGCCCCATGCTTGTTATCTCGGATTCTCCAGCATCTGCAGTACCTTTTATCTCTGGAGAGTTTATGTTTTGTGCACAGATCTCTGACAGCCTGATTTCATTTGGACTATTCCTCACAATAGACACTTTATTGCTCTCTGGCATAGAATCCGTCAATGTGGACAGAGGACATTCAGCCCATCGAGTCCACACTGACCCCTCCGAATAGCATCCCACCCAGATCCGCCCTATGCCCGTGGACCTGCATTTCCTATGGCTAGCCCACCTAATCTGCACTCTATGCACAATTTAACATGGCCAATCCACCCTAACTTGCACATCTTTGGACTGTGGGAGGAAATTGGGGCACCTGAAGGAAATCCACGCAGACACGGGGAGAATGTGCAAACTCCACACAGACAGTCGCCTGAGGGTGGAATCAAACCTGGGTCCCTGGCGCTGAGATGGAGTGATGCTAACCACTGAGCCATTATGTTGCCCCCTCACACCCATCTCCTAGGTCAATTTCATTTTCGCCCTTCATGGTATGTGGTATCACCTTGTGCTCATCCCTAATTGCCCTTGAACTAAGTGTAATGCTCAGCCATTTCAGACAGCAGTTAAGAGTCAACCCTTACTGTGGGTCTGGAGTGACTCGCAGACCAGACCGGGTAAGGATGGCAGATTTCCTCCCCAAAAGGGCATTAGTGAACCAGATGCGGTTTTGAAACAATTGGTGATCGTTTCATGGTCACCATTACTGGGGCTAGCTTCCAATTCCAGTTTTACTTCATTGAATTTAAACCCCACCTGCTATCAAGGCTCGATTTGAACCCGAGCCCCCAGAACTTTAGTTGTCTCTTCAGTGACGTTACTACTCCAGCACCTGTACCACCAACCTCCCCAGTCCACTCCCTAATATACCCCTCAATCAATGTCATAACAGCAGATTATCAGGTAATAATCACATTGCTGTCCATAGGAGCCTGCTGTGAGCAATTAGGTAGCATCGCAACAGTGGACTGCATTTCAAAAGCACCTCATTGTCCATAATGTGCTTGGTGACATCTGGTGGTCATGAAAGGTGCCATGTAAATGCACATCTTTCCTTTATACAGACTATCATATAAACCTCTATGGTCACCTTTCTTTGTTTTTGTTGTAACATTTTAGGTTCTGGTCAAACAGTGGCAAGGAAATACAGTTCTCAACCACCACATGCCCTCAGTTAGCGAAGGGATGTCAAGGAGTTGGGGATGGTCTAGAGGAGCTTTATGACAGTGATACCAGGGTTCAGGAATTCCAGTTTTGTAAAGGAGTTAAAGAAGCAGAGTGCGTCCTTTTTGGAGCAGAGAATTCTCCCCATCTATAAAGTAGGGGAGACAAGCTTCTTAACCAATTAGTGTTGCCTATTACCAGGAATGGAGCAGAATGTTGGGCCAATAGGAAAAAGTAGACGGGCGAAGGATCATAGAAACATAGACATTAGGAGCAGCAGCAGGCCATTCGGCCCGTCAAGACTGATCCACCACTCAAATGATCATGGGTGATCATCCAATGCAGTCAACAGCCACGTTGTTCCGTTATCCACTTTTCACAAATGACTCAAAGACTGAACCTTTTAACATTTATTTTTCTTTAGAGCCCACTTCTCATTTCGAATCTGTGTATATCCTTGTTGTGTGACTAAATCCTCTCATAGTTAGTGATTAATAAACGTTGTCCTTTTGTTTGTGCGAGAAAGCCTGGCTAAGTTGCTTCCTTTTAAAACACATGTCCATTTGAGTCTGGGATGAGGTTCCAACAAGGAACCAGGGTAAGGGTCTGGTAGGTGTGATTGTCTGGCCCGGATTCCAAAGGCTCTGGATTCAGCGGCACCGATATAACAAGCGTGGGGCTGGATGAACACAGCAGGTCAAGCAGCATCATAGGAGCAGGAAAACTTCACGTTTCGGGCCTAAACCCATTTCTGATGAAGGGTCTAGGCCCGAAACGTCAAGTTTTCCTGCTCCTATGATGCTGCTTGACCTGCTGTGTTCATCCAGCCCCACGCTTGTTATCTCGGATTCTCCAGCATCTGCAGTACCTTTTATCTCTCGGCGGCACCGATGTTGGCTTTCTGCAGCAGTGGAGAATGTGGGTCCCTGATAATTCTTCAAAGATGGACTTTGTCTTAATTTTTTTATTTTGTTTTATTACATCATTGAATCCCCCACCATCAACATCTTGGTGATAATTATTGACCAAAAACTCAACTGGACTCACCACATAAACAAGAACAGGTCAGAAGCTGGGAATACTGCAACGAGTAGCTCACCTCCTGACTCCCCAAAGCTTGCCTGTCGTTTACGAGGCATGAGTCAGGAGTGGGATGGAATACTCCCCGCTTGTCTGGATAGGTGCAGCTCCAACAATACTCGAGGAGCTTGACACGATCCAGGACAAAGCAGCCCGCTTGATTGGCACCACATCCACAAGCATCCACAAGCAGCAGCAGTGTGTACTATCTACAAGATGCTCTGCAGAAATTCACCAAAGATCTTCAGACCACGTCCATCGAGAATGACAAGGGCAATATACAATACACAATGCAATAGCCTCTTATTGTCACGTGTACTCCATTGTATCAGAGATAAAAGCTTCAAAATCTCCCCTCCCCCAACCGCATCCCAAAACCAGCCCAGTTCATCTCCGCCTCCCTAACCTGTCCTTCCTCTCACCTATCCCCTCCTCCCACCTCAAGCCACACCCCCATCTCCTATCTACTAACATCATCCCGCTCCCTTGACATGTCCGTCCTCCCTGGACTGACCTATCTCCTCTCTACCCCCCCACCTACACTCACCTTTACTGGCTCCATCCCCGCCTCTTCGACTTGTCCGCCTCCTCTCCACCTGTCCTCTCCTCTATCCATCCTCTATCCGCCTCCCCCTCTCTCCCTATTTATTTCAGAACCCTCTTCCCCTCCCCCATTTCTGATGAAGGGTCTAGGCCCAAAACGTCAAGCTTTCCTGCTCCTATGATGCTGCTTGGCCTGCTGTGTTCATCCAGCCCCACACCTTGTTATCCCTGTACTCCATTGTAGTACATTGAAAAACTGTTACAATGTCTGTCTTATGGTGACATCTTTTAGGTACAACTACCTCGGCACAATTCATGGTAGTTGCTTAATTACAGAGTTGAAAACATGTTAGAAACAGGAAAAAATTAAGGGGTTAACATTACAGAGTTCTAAGGTAAGGACTGTCCCCTCACACCGGTCTCTGTCCAGAACTCACAGCCCACTGCTGCTCCCGGCTCACAGCCCACTGCTACTCTGGGCTCACAGCCCACTGCTGCTCCGGGCTCACAGCCCACTGCTGCTCTGGGGCTCACAGCTCACTGCTGCTCAGGGGCTCACAGCCCACTGCTGCTCCCAGCTCACAGCCCACTGCTGCTCCGGGCTCGCAGCCCACTGCTGCTCTGGGGCTCACAGCACACTGCTGCTCCGGGCTCACAGCCCACTTCTGCTCCGGGCTCACAGCCCACTTCTGCTCCAGGCTCATAGCCCACTGCTGCTCTGGGGCTCACAGCCCACTGCTGCTCTGGGGCTCACAGCCCACTTCTGCTCCGGGCTCACAGCCCACTGCTGCTCCCGGCTCACAGCCCACTGCTACTCCGGGCTCACAGCCCACTGCTGCTCTGGGGATCACAGCCCACTGCTGCTCTGGGGCTCACAGCCCACTGCTACTCCGGGCTCACAGCCCACTGCTGCTCTGGGGCTCACAGTGCAGGTGCTGCTCCGGGGCTTACTGTTTGCGATGTTCTGAGGCTCATGGGGCTAGCCTGCGGGCCCCAGAGCATAAGGTCACGCTGCCCCTGCTGGTTCCACTGTGGAACACAGCCCATGTTCTCTTCTGTCTGCTGTGGGACTTGGCCCCCTCTCTCTACAACTCCAGTCTCCAGGTTGGAGGCGGGAGAAAGGGAAAACCACAAAGAGGAGAGAAAAAAAAAGCGAAGAAAGGTAAAGGGACTGGTGAGCAGAGGGGCTCCGACCGGAGCATCATACTCTGCCACCATCTTAATGATATATGGAACACCAACCCCTCCAAGTTCCCCTCCAAGCCACTCACCATCCTGACTTGGAAATATATTGCCGTTCTTTCACTGTTGCTGGGTCAAAATCCTGGAATTCTCTCCCTAAGGGCATTGTGGGTCAAACCAAAGCAGGAGGACTGCAGAGGTTCAAGAAGGCAGCTCACCACCACTTTCTCAAGGGGCAACTAGGGACGGGCAAGAACTGTTGGCCCAGTCAGCGACACCACAAGTGAGTTGAAAACAAAATATAATTTCTGTTATTAATATAGGCGCTGCAGTATGACAACATAAACACTTTTCACTGCCTTTTGTTTGTGAAAGCACAAGTGACAATAAATTACCTTTCAATTCTATTGTTGTGACCAACCAAGGGAGCAGATGAATACCAAAGGGGAACCAGGTCAACAAGGACCTTAGCAATTCCCACTACCCCATCTGGATCTGCCAAAGTCAAGGAATCCTGCCCAGGGTCTGGCCATAGCAGCAGCATCAACATATCTAAGGGAAAGCCGACATTAGCACACAAGGGAGAAGCGACTGCTGAGATAAGTTAAAGCAGATGACTTCCACAGGAAAGCTTTGATTTGATTTGATTCATTTTATAGTCACGTGTACTGAAATACAGTGAAAAGTTTTGTTTACGAGTGTGTACAGGCAGATCACAGCAAGCAAACGATCTACAGATTCAAAAGACTTAAGGGCATACAGGTTACATTGCAGGTTACAGTATTTGAGGCTAGAGCCCATTCAAAATTCTGATAATGGCCAGAAAGAAGCTGTTCCTGAACCTGCTCGTGTGTGTGTTCAGGCTTCTGTATCTTCTGCCTGACAGAAAAGGTTGTGGGAGATCATTACTGAGGTGCGATGGGTCTTTGATGATGTTGGCCGCCTTTCCGCAGCAGCGAGCTGTGTAAATGGAGCCCATGGATGGAAGGTTGGCTTCTGTGATGGTCTGGGCTGTGCACGCCGCCTTCTGTAGTTTCTTATGGTCCTGGATAGAACAGTTACCGTACCAGGCTGTTACGCACCCGGACAGTTTGCTTTCAATGGTGCATCTGTAGAAGTTGGTGGGGGTCCTTATGGACAGGCCAAATTTCCTGAGCTGCTTGAGGAAGAAGAGGCGTTGTTGTGCCTTCTTGACCGTCACATTTACGTGGGAAATCCAGGACAGGTCGTCAGTTATCGTCACTCCGAGGAACTTGATGCTCTTCGCTCTCCCAACCTCAGTTCCATTGATGTAGATGGGGGCATGTTCGCCTCCTTTCTTTCTGAAGTCAACAATCAGTTCTTTAGTTTTGCCAACGTTGAGAAGCAGACTGTTTTCATTGCACCATGTCACCAAGACCTCTATCTCCCTTCTGTATTTTGACTCATTGTTGTTAGATATCTGTCCCACTACGGTGATGTCGTCAGAGAACTTGTAGACTGCATTTGCTTGGAATTTAGCAACACAGTTGTGGGTGTACTGGGAGTACAGTAGGGGACTGAGGACGCATCCTTGGGGGCCTCCAGTGTTGAGTGTTATTGTGGAGGAGGGGCAGTTGGCAATCCTCACTGATTGCAGTCTGTGGGTCAGAAAGCTGAGGATGGAGTTGCAGAGACCAGAGTCATGCAGTTTTGAGATCAGTCTGGAGTTAATGGTGTTGAAGGTGGAGCTGTAATCAATGAGCAGGGGTCTGACATAGGTGTCCTTGTTATCCAGGTGTTCCAGGGATGAGTGCAGGGCTAGAGATATGGAATCCTCTGTGGACCTGTTACGTCAGTAGGCAAGTTGTTGGGGATCGAGGTAGGTTGGGAGACTGGAGTTGATGTGGGCCATGACCAGCCTCTCGAAGCACTTCATGATTATTGGGGGCAGAGCCACTGGGCGATTAAGATACATTGCATGTGTTTTCTTAGGTACTGGGAGGATGATATTCTTCTTGAAGCAGGTGGGTCCTTCGGCTTATAGGAGCGAGAGGTTGAAGATTTCGGTGAATGCCCCCATCAGTTGGTCCACACAGGATCTGAGTGCTCTTGCTGGAAAAACTCAACAGGTCTGGCAGCATCTTTGGAGAGAAAAACAGAATTAATGTGTTGGGTCCAGTAACCCTTTTGTCCAGCAATCTCTGTTTTCCAGCATCTGCAGTTCTTTGATTTTGATTTTTGTTTAGGCCTATACTGTTATGGCTTTTATGCTCCACACAAGCCGACTTCATTTCATTTTGCCAACGTTTTATACAATTCCTCTCTCATTCACTCTCTTCCAATCGACCCAAACTAAGCAGGTCTTTTTAGTCGGGGGGGAGGCGGAGATCATTTCAAATTTCCTTTGCCTTTTGTGTGAAGAAATGCTTTCTGGGTTCACAGTTGCAAGATAAGGGCTTGCCCATTGAAGCCAAAGGAGGCGAAATTGCTTCCCACGGAGAGTTGTTAGTCTTTGGAAACTCTTGTCCCCAAGAGGCAATGGAAACAGAGTCTTTGGGGGTAGATTCAGTTCTACCAGTTCTGAGGAAGGGTCACCGGACCCGAAGCATTCACTCTGTTTTTACCTTCACAGATGCTGCCAGACCTGCTGATCTTCTCCAGCAACTTTGTTTTTGTTCCTGATTTACAGCATGCGCAGTTCTTTCGGTTTTTATTTAGAATCTATGCTTTCTTCACATTCAGTATAACGTGTTGAATCTCCTTAAAATGGCATTGTTGCAACTCATTCTGATGAGCTCAAAATGAAAAGCATTAATAAAATCAGTCTTTTTCCAGTAACATGTAAGTTCAATGCTATTGAATGACTAATGGTGTAGATATAAACTGCAGGTATAATGAATATATGGCAGTTATTAAGTAATAAAATTCTTCCAGTTTTGGTTGCTTGAGCATCCCTGATCTTTCTCCCTGTACCTTTGGTGGCCATTGTCAAGTCCCTACCTTCTGGAGTTCCTGCTCTAAACCTCTATCGCTCTGCCTCTCTTTCCTACTTTAAGATGAGGTCAGACGTCACACGACACCAGGTTATAGTGCTGCTGTGAAAGCTTGTGATTTCAAATAAACCTGTTGGACTATAACCTGGTGTCATGTGACTTCTGACCTTATCCACTCCAGCACCTCCACATCATGGTTACTTTAAGATGCATCTTAAATCTACTGCTCTGACTAAACATCGGGCTATCTGCTGTCAATATAATTCCATGGTTCAATGCCTAACATAGCTTTATAACACTCCGTTGAAGTGCCTTCTGGGAACGTTTGTAACATTAAAGCTTCGATACAAATATTCAGTATTGCTCTTCTGACTTAAAGGTGAGAGTCCTCCCGAACTGAGCCACAGCTGGTTTGTAAGCCCTGGGTTATGGAGGTCACTATCCTTCTCATTTTCCTTCCCAATAGGGGCATAAGGATGTGCTCCAGTGAACTTCCAACTTGATACTTAGAATTATGCTATTTTTCACAGTTAGAAATGTATACTGGGTAATTCTGAGATGTATTTGAACAAACAGACACACCCAAGTCTTTTCACACCTGTCTTGAGTTCTAATAACCCCGTTGTTCGTTCAAATAGTTTAGTGTGGTAATAGCCCTGACCTTTTACTTAATCCTTTTATAGATATCCCACTTGTTTTGCCGGTCATAAGGAATAAATGGATGGGAAATGGTCAATCAGACAGAACTATTTCTACAGGCTCTGTGCAGTTACTCTACAATGGATCCTTACCAGTTTTAATTCCTTGACATGCAGGTACAGCAGGCAATTAGAAAGGCAAACAGAGTGTTGTATATTTATTAACAAAGCATCTGTTGTATACGAGTAAGAAATAGGATTGTGCAGGGCATTGCATTCTCGATTCAGTAGTGCCTATATATCAGAAGGTGTTTGGTGCACCTGCGAATAGGATTGAGTGCAGTTGTAGGAGCTTTGATGATGTTGTGGTAGTGTCCCTACGTCTGAGCTAAGCCACCACATTCAAGTCCTATCTACTCCAGATGTTTGTGTTTTTAGTTTGTTCATGGGATGTGGGCATTACTGACCAGCCCAGCATCTATTGCCCCATCCATAATTGCCCAGAGTTAACCACATTGCTGAGGGTCTGGAGTCACATGTAAGTCAGACCAGGTAAGGATGGCTGTTTCCTTCCCTAAAGGACATTAGTGAACCAGATGGGTTTTTCCAGTCGCCGATGGTTTCATGATTACTTTAATTCCAGATTTCTTTTTATTCAATTCAAATCCCAGCATCCACCAGGGCAGAATTCAAACCTGAGTCACCAGAACACTACCTGGGACTAGTTTAGTTTAGGATTATGTTTGACATGGACTGGTTGGACTGAAGAGTCTGTTTATGAGCACTCCGACTCTTTGACCCTTGATTAACAGCCCCTGATAATACCACAAGGCCATCACTGCCCCTAAACCTGTCTGAACGGGCCGATTACACATCTATGGAGCATTGGTCTGGGGAAATCTGGTAGACCAGTGGTAATGTCACTGCCTTATACCATGGAAAGCCTTAGGGTAATGTTCTGTGGATGTAGGTTCAAGTCCCCAGTCACAAATAGTAAACTTTGAATTCAATTTTATTTAAAGTTTCAGGAATAACGAAGCAAATGGTGACCATGGGCTGAATCCCAAGTTAAGGGCTCTTGCAGTGCAGTGGTATTGTCCCTAACCCTGGGCCAGGAGATCTGGGTTTATGTCCCACCTGCTCCTGAAGTGTGGCATTACATTTCAGAGCAGGTTATACAATTAGAAAGATAGACAGGTGTTGGCTATTTATCCACAGGCTATCGGGAGGCTGCAGTTTTGATTCGCTTATGTAAAGAAGGACAACTTGCCCGAGAAGGAGCACAACAAACATTCACAAGACTGATTCCAACGATGAGTGAATCAGCTGATGAAGAACAGACTTGGCCCTAGCCAGAGCTCTGAAGAACAAGATTTATTTGAAGTGCTTAAGATTCTTAAGGGACTTGACAGGCTGTTTTCTGAGAAAATATTCCCCCTGCCTGGTGATTTTGTATAACCAGGTGATTGTACCATTTAGGACTGAGAAATGGAGAAATCTCTTACCTGAAAGAGTTGTGGGCCTTTGGCATTCACTGCCACAGAGAGCTGTGGATATATTCAAAACAGAGATGAATGGAGTTTTGAGGAATCTGCAGATATGTGGGTTGGGTGAGAAGGTAGAGCCTAGGGAGGAGGTGAACAAAGATCCTGTTGATTGCAGAGCAGGCTCAAAGGGCTGAATGGCCCACTCAAGTTCCAAATGCAAAATTTATCAAACAAAACCCCAGAATGTCGCTAATGTTGATGCAATGCCCACCCACCCACTACGGACAAATATCACAGCAAAAACTCATCCGTCTTGCTCCTGTTAGCAACAGCCATAAGCTGTATTCACATGGCACCTTTGGGAGGTGAAGTGTGCATGTTGCTCTACAGAGAGTTACCAAACTAAATTTGACATTAAAAGCCACATTAAAAGACTTTAGAGCAGATGACTGTCAGCTTGGTCACAGAAATGGATATTAAGCTGTGTATTAAAGGGGGAGAGAGAGGTGCATGGGTCTAGTGAAGCTCATCTCTCTCCCCCGGAGGAGAAAGCATCTTTTTCTTGTATTTTTTACCATATATTTCTGCCTCAGAACCCTTTCATGTTGTTTCTTTTACGTATTTCAGAGACATCAGTGACACCAGCTGGGCCAGCATTAATTGCCCATCTCTATCCCTGAGGGGCAACTTTTTCACACAGGTAGTGGTGAATATATGGAACAAGCTGCCAGAGGAAGTGGTAGAGTCTAGTACAATTACAACATTTAAAAGACATTTGGCCAGGTACATGGATAGGAAAGGTTTAGAGGGACATGGTCTAAACACAGGAAAATGGGACGAGTTCAGCTCAGGAAACCTGGTCAGCATAGGCGAGTGGGGCTGAAGGGCCTGTTATACTGCTGTACGACTCTATGGCTCTAATTGCCCTTGAAAAGGTGGTGGTGAGCTGTCTTCTTGAGCCACTCAGTCCATGTGCTGTGGGAACACCAAGAGCACTGTTAGAGACGGCGTTCCAGGATCTTGGCCCAGCAATGAGCAATGAACCTAGTGAAGGGACAACAGCATATCTCCATGTCAGGATGGTGAGCGGCTTGGAGGGGAGCTTGCAGATGGTGGCACTGCCATGTCGCTATTGCCGTTGTCCTGCTGGGCGCTGGAGCCAACAGGTTGCATCAACTTTGTCCTAATTGTCCATCTAACAATCTCAATAGATCCTACAAATTCCCCTTCTAACAGCGTTGCCAGCCCAATTGCTATCTTTGCAGCATTGCACCAATTTCCAGTTGACTCATATCCTTGACATGGAATTGCCCGTAGTTCAGTCCCACTCTGAACCGTGTTGCCGAGGCCACTTCCAGAGCTGGACTAATACGACGTTCAAACATCACATACAGGAGGGGGAGCTTTTCTAAGGCCGTCATCAGAACATGTTGGAAGGGATAGAGAGCACTTGGTCAGTCCTGCATTTGGCGAGGATCCATTGACAGCCAAACTGACAATTTGCGGTTACGCAGTGAAGATGTTTCAGAATATCGCCTCAGTTTGTCCTTTGGCTGGCCCTGGTGATAACGCACGAATGGGAATTTGTGGCCGGGGAATTCATGGCCAGGGGAATTCTCGTGTTGGCAAATTAAGGAAGAGCTTGCATTGGCCTAACGCCCTTTATGGCTTCAGGATATCCCAAAGAACATTACAGCAAATGTCCTTTGAAGTTTGGTCACAGTCACAATGCAAGGAACACGACAGTCCATTTGTGCATGGCAGGATCCCACAGACTGCAACGAGATAATGACCAGATAATCCATTTGTGTGACAGAAGGAAGAACCACTCAAACATGTAATTGACGCATATGGTCCGACTTGTTTTGTATGCCTCATAACAGTATGACCAGTATAATCTTTTCCAAATATTACCATGTATTTTTTACTGATTTTACCCTCTGGGTGGTGGAGGGTCAAAAGACAGCAATTCTGGAATCTCTCTCATTTCCGGATACTATCATCACTTTCTGGACATTTCTCAGGGGGTTCCTGAGGCTAGTGTTCTAGGCCCAACTGTAGTGATTGTAATGCGGTCAGCCAGTTGAATCTCGTAGAATATGAGTTCCCTGATTGGGGCTGTTCACCTGGTCCAACCTGGGAGCCTTGGCTGACAGATAGAATCAGGAGTGTCAGAGGTTCTGTTCACTCTGCGAGCTGGCTCAGGGGAGATGGATCAGTGTCAAGTACAATGCATGTGTAAATAGAGGGTGACTTGGTGATGGGATACCAGCCTCTGTGCAGTTATGTCACCAACCATTTTTAGCTGCTTCATCAATGACCTTTCCTCCACCGTAAGGATAGAAGTGGTGATGTTTGCCAACGATTGCACAATGTTCAGCACCATTTGCAACTCCTCCGACCGTCAATCACACACATATCCCATGAACAGGTAAAAGAAATAAAATTAATTGAGTGTGCTTTCAACCTCGTTGTCATTGCTGACTCCAAAATGAGTTCCCAATCTCACCTTCACACCATCGTTCAGACTTCCCATTTCAAACTGTCTCAGCTTATCTGCCACTCAAACTATTGTTTCTCAATCCTTTGCTCCCTCTAGACTTGACTATTCCAACAGACTCCTGACTGGCCTCCCAAAAATCTTCCCTTTGTAAATTTGAGGTCATCTAAAATCCTGCTGTCTTTATCTTAACTGATGCCAAATCTGTTCACCCATCACATCTTTCCTTGCGTTTTGTTTCCAAGTCAGGCAATATCTTAATTCTAAAATTCTCATCCTTGCTTTCCACTACCTCCCTGGTCTTTCCACTTCACCATTTCTATAATCTCCTCCAATCTCACATCCCTCTGAGGTATCTGTGCTCACCTAACGCTGTCCCTAGCCCTGATTTTAATTGGTCCACCATTGGTGGCCTCGTCTTCACTTGCCTGGAGCTCTAACCTCCAACTTTATCTGTTTTCAAGATGGAGTTTGATATAGTTCTTCGGGCTAAAGGGATCAGAGGGTATGGAGAGAAGGAAGAAACAGGGTATTGAGACGGGTGATCAGCCATGATCACATTGAATAGGGGACAGCCTTGAAGAGATGAATGGCCTCTTACTATTTTCTGTGTTTATATGTTTCTCCCCAAGCCTCTCCCCTTCTCTCTCCTCTTTTAAGAAGTTCCTTAAGATCCCATCTCCTTGACCAAGCTCTTAACCATCTACTTTAACATCTCCTAAAGAGTTCTGTGCTTACTTTTGCCTTTGAACACTGCTCTGAGGTAGCTTAAGGGGACATTTATAAAATTAAAGCTTCAATATAAATATTCAGTATTGTTCTCAATGGTGAGACTCCTCCCCAACTGAGCCACAGCTGGTTTGCAAGCCATTGATCATGAAGGTCACTATCCTTCTCATTCTCCTCCCCAATAAGGGCATAATGACATGCTCTGGTGAGCATCCAATTTGGTAATTAGAATTATGCTGTACTTCCCAGTTAGAAATGTGTTCCGGATAATTCTGAGGCGCGTTTGAACAAAGACACACCCAAGTCCTTTCACACCTGTCTTGCGTTCTAATAACCCTGTTGTTTGTTTAAATGGTTTACTGTGTTAATAGGCCTGACCTTTTACTTAATCCTTTAATAGATATCCCACTTGTTCTGCAGGTCATAAGAATTAAATGGATGGGAAACAGTCAATCAGACAGAACTACTTCTACAGACTCTCTGCCGTTACTCTACGATGGATCCTTACCAGCTTAAATTCCTTGATATTTCAGCTACACTCTTGTGACGTGAGCAAGGTCACGCTGAGTAATGGAGATCAAAGGTACTGCAGATGCTGGAGAATCCGAGATAACAAGGTGTGGGGCTGGATGAA
>JAHRHZ010000018.1:5081476-5143438 GCA_024137785.1 Ginglymostoma cirratum
TGGGGTTGGCGGAGGTGGGGTTGGTGGGGATGGGGTTGGTGAGGGTGGGGTTGGTGGGGATGGGGTTGGTGGGGATGGGGTTGATGGGGATGGGGTTGGCGGAGGTGGGGATGGTGGAGATGGGGTTAGTGGGGATGGGGTTGGTGGAGGTGTGGTTGGTGGGGATGGGGTTGGTGGGGATGGGGTTGGTGGGGATGGGGTTGGCGGAGGTGGGGTTGGTGGGGGTGGGGTTGGTGGGGATGGGGTTGCTGAGAATGGGGTTAGTGAGGGTGGTGTTAGTGGGGATGGGGTTGGTGGGGATGGGGATGGCGGGGATGCGGTTGGTGAGAATGGGGTTGGTGGGGATGGGGTTGGTGGGGATGGGGTTAGTCAGGGTGAGGTTAGTGGGGGTGGCATCACCTGTGTAATTCAGCACATGGACATTTCACTTTCAAATCTGCTCTTTGTTCAGGCTGGTAGAGGAGCAGACCCAACCTATTACCCTCTAACTGGCCAATTTGGGGAGGTTAGAGGGGCTGGCGATCTGTGAGGGAATGTAACCAGAGGAAGGAAAGTGCACAATTTCAGAACTGAGATAGGAGAGACAAGCCATGGGTCGGGGTGTTTTCACTCAGACTTTGTCTGCCGTTTTCAATGTGGAAAGATGGGAGGGAAATGATTGGGGTACAAGCTGATATGAAGTCACTCAGTGATTATGGAGTTTACATCTCTCCATGGTCAAGTCCCTGCCTCCCCAACTTAGCATTTCTGATGAAGGGTCTAGGCCCTAAACGTCAAGCTTTTCTGCTCCTATGATGCTGCTTGGCCTGCTGTGTTCATCCAGCCCCACACCTTGTTATCTCTGTTTAAACCTTTCCCTGGTTAAATACTTCGCCTTTGTCTTTCAAATCCATCTGTGGTGTCACCCTTTCCTCTCTCAGTTTATCTCCTCTAGACCTATGACCTTCTGAAATCTCTGTGTTCCTTCACTTTTGACCTCTTTCGTATCTGAATTTCCTTCATCCCATCATTGGCTGTGTTCATTCATCAAACTCGGTCCTGAGCTCTCTCTCTCTCTCATTCTCTTCCTTTAAAATGACCCTTAACACTAACCTCACTGGCCAACCTGTTGGAATTTAAGTTTGATTAATAATACATCTGGAACTTAATAAAGTTTGTCACAGGTAATGGTGACAATGAAACTGCCATTGTTCGCTGTACAAAAGCAGGTCACTCAATTTACGGCAATTAGGGTTGAGCGACAAATGATACCTGGACATAGGGGTTAACTATTGAGGACAGATTGTACACATTAAGCCTGTTTTCTATAGAATTTAGAATGTTAAGGGATAATCTGATCAAAGTCTTCAACATGTTAACAGAAAAAGACAGAGTAGACAAGATGGTTCCACTCAGAGATAAAAGGTACTGCAGATGCTGGAGAATCCGAGATAACAAGCATGGGGCTGGATGAACACATTTCTGATGAAGGGTTTAGGCCCGAAACGTCAAGTTTTCTTGCTCCTATGATGCTGCTTGACCTGCTGTGTTCATCCAGCCCCATGCTTGTTAAGTTAGTTCCACTGTTGGGGATTCTAGAACTAGGGGCACAGTGTGAGAACTGAGGCCAGACTGTTCAGGAGAGATGTCAGGAAGGTGGTAGAGTTATGGAACTCTCTTCAACAAATGGCAGTGGATACTGTAAGTTTTAAATCTGACATAGACACATTTTTGTTAAGCAGAGGTATTAAGGGACATGGGTCAAAGGCAGGCATATGGAGTTAGGCCACAGATCAGCCATGACCTCTTTAAATGGTGGAACAGGCTTGAAGGGCTGAATGGCCTACTCCTACTCCTGTGTTCTTCATGTATTCCATTGCCTTGTTTCACCTCACATTTGTCCAGATTGAATTCCATTTGTCACTGAAGAGCCCGTCTCTCTCTGTTTTAAGCTCCGGTGAATATTAACCTGTTCCATGTTCCTCATAAGACAACGTCCCATTCCAAGCATTAGGGAGTTAATGCGTTTATTACATTAAAGGTGTGAATGAAATGCAAGTTTTTACGTTGCTGTTGGTGTTATGCTCCCTGTCTTTGTTTAAAAACTGCATGGTCTTATTCCTCAAGCCACACTAGCAATTTTCTCCAGCCCTCTCCTTCTGCAACTCATTCCCCAGCACCCAACCAGGAGAACATTGATTCTCGGGCTGGGGGTAACCACAAACCCAACAGTAAAATCCAGAGGACGACACATAAAGATACCCATGATTACATGGCGCAAACCGTGAAGTGGAGGTGCCGGTGTTGGACGGGGGTGGACAAGGTCAGAAATCAGATGACACCAGGTTATTGTCCAACAGGTTTATTTGAACTTACAAGCTTTTGGAGCACAGCCCCTTCGTCAGGTGAAGTCACTTTGCTCCAAAAGCTTGTGATCTCGAATAAACCTGTTGGACCATAACCTGGTGTCATCTGACTTCTGACTTAGTGCAAACAGGCAGTCTCCATCCAACCCATGGTCAGGAACATGGAACTCCCACATAGTATCAGATGGATAGCTTAGAGAAACAAGCATCACATTATATTCACAACTTGCAGTGAACAGTAAGAGTTAACATTTTGTGTCCAGTATGATTCTGTTCTGTAGAAGAGTCATAACAGACTCAAAACATACACTCTATTTCTGTCTCCGCAGATACTGCCAGATCTGCTGAGTTTCTCCAGCACTCTCTGTTTCTGTTTGGTTTGAGTTTGTGGAATGTGACTTCTTGTTGACATCTTGGATTTTCTCGGAGTGATTGCAGTTCTTTGTTGTTTCATACCCTCGTGGTCTCCGTGGAGGCATTGGATCTGGAGGTGGAGTCTGGAGCCTGACGCTGAGTTAATGAACATTGAAGACAGTCACAACGCAAAGCCTAGAGAAGAGGCAACTACAGAGAAGCAAGCATTGCGCAGAAAACACGTCAATTTCACAGCGTTTAGCTGAACTGGCAACAGTGCCAGCTTTGCAGTGCCCCCACTGCTTACCGATAGGCAGAACAGGCTCAGCTACAACATATCTCCAGTGGCCTAATGGACAAGATAGAAGCCTCCATAGCTAGAGACGGTGGGTTCAAATCCCACCTGGGGGCTTACAGCTGTTTCACAGCAAGGTGACTGCTGAATTACCTGGGGTGGTTAGCATTGCTGCCTCACAGCACCAGGCACCCAGGTTTGATTTTTTTTCCACCCCTGTGGGTGACTGTCTATATAGAGTTTGCACATTCTCCCTGTGTTTGCGTGGGTTTCCTTCCACCGTCTAAAAATGTGCAGGTTAGGTTGATTGGCCGTGGGAAATGCAGGGTTACAGGGATAGTGTTGCTTTTTGGAGGATCAGTGTGGACTTGATGGGCTGAATAGCCTGCTTCCACATTGTAGAGATTCTACGATCATCTCAAATGGCCACATGGCCGACTTTCTCATTCACTAATCTCAGGCACCGTCTAGCAAGGACCGACCCCTCCCACAGTATCTCAAATCCCCAGATCCCAGCACTTAACAGGAAAAGTGTCTGTCCTCTGGTTTTGGCTGAAGTGCTGGAATTGCCCCCACAGACCGCAGACTGAATTAAGCAAGGTTCTGGTGAATCTGTGCAACAGAAGCGAAAAAGATGTTTCAATGAAGTTACAAAGCCTCACTTGAGCACAGGAGACCTATCTCCCAAAAGCCAATATCAGCTGGAGAATTTCAGTCCACTTTAAATAAAGTTTCCAGGAGATTTTGGACCCCAGCTTCTCTTACATAACCGACCCTTATTGTGAGAGCTATGGAAGGTGGTGTAACTCCCTGTACAGACAGATAACTCCAGTCCTCTATGACCCCAGGGCTGCAAGCAAGAGTTAATGCCAGATATCATGGAATGGAAAAGGAGGAGAATATTCCTGATCAGTTAATTGGTATGAATAAGAGGTGAGACATCCAATAATCTTTCTTTTGGCTGGGCTACAGAACATGGGACACAATGTACCAGCAGAAATTCCATACTGTACCCATTATATCTTGTCTCTCCAGAAGCCTCCAACAGCATTCCCTGGAACTGGCAGTCACTAGTCACTGACTCAGTTTCCCTGAATGTTAAACATTACAAGCTTTGGAGGAATGTGACAATCTGGAAGCCTTGCTAACTGTTGTGATTAATTCAGAAGTCACACGACGCCAGGTTATAGTCCAACAGGTTTATTTGAAATCACAAGCTTTCAAAGTGCAGCCCCTTTGTCAGGGGTGTACCTGACTGCACCCCAGTCCAATACTGACACATCCACATCATTAATTCAGAGACCAGAGTTCGGAATCAGGTTCAGATTCTTGTTGCAATGCTCTGCTGGCTTCGATCTGCGTCAGAAACCTTTCTGTCCAAATAATTTGTCAGGGTCGTAAAACTACCAGACCACACAATGCAGAGGCCACAGTCTGTTTGTCAGCTGGTGTGTCCGGCTCCACCCATCCGTGTCCAAGGAACCTGGGACCATGGGCCATATAGGAACAGTGTATCAACATAAGACAGTAAGATATAGGAGCAGAATTAGGCCATTCAGCCCATCGAGTCTGCTACACCATTCGATCATGGCCGATGTGTTTTTCAACCCCATTCTCAGGCCTTCTCCCTGTAACCCTTGATCCCCTTACCAATCAACAATCTAGACCATGGTCACCATGGGCACCAAGAGCAGGGCAGGAATCACAGAAGACCAATAAAATGTCATCGGGAACATATGTGTTTCAGGAAGAGGCCACACTGTCCCTCAAGCCTGTTCAACCATTTAACTGGACTATGGTTGATCTCAGAACAGGGGGTCACACATTTAAGACATAAATGGTGAGGAATTTCTTCTCTCAGATGGTAGTGAATCTGTCAAATTCTTTACCACAGAGGGCTGTCAATGCTGGGTGTTTAAGCATATTCAATGCTGACACAGATTTTTAAGCAGTAAGGGAATCAAGGGTTATGGGGAAAAGGAAGGAAAGTTGATTATCAGATCAGTCATGATCTCATTGAATAGCAGATAGACTCGATGGGCTGAATGGCCTGGTTCTGATTCCACATTTTATGGTTTTCTGGTCACAGACACCTAGCCTTTTCTTGAATGACTTGTTTGTGGTGACGATCCTTGCCAAAAGGGTATCACTTTTTAGCCACCTCTGGTTTCCTTCACTTTCGCTGAGAGTAAACCAGTGTAAGTTTGAAGTCACGTGTAGACAAGTTGGGAGGGTGCCCAGTGTTGATGTCATCTGAGTGTTTCTTCTCCTCAGGGGCCGCCAAACCTTTTGAACATCGGTAGCTTAGGCCTGGGTAGCTCAAGGCCTGGGTAGCTATTGGGGGAGGCAAAGAAGTCAGGGCATGCTCAAGCGATCAACATGTTGCCAACCCCCAACTACTCATAAGTAGGTGTTGGTGAGCCACCTTCTTGGGCTGCTGCATGATGGGCACACAGAGCTGCTGTTATTCCATCCCTAAAGCTTTCTATAATAGAAGGGTTTCAGGACCCTGGAGTGACCTTGTGATGATATCACAGAGCTGCACATAACTGAGCATAAATAGAACAGTATGGGCACCGTTTGGAGGCACTGCACACTCTGGTAGGGCACCAATGGGCCGCAACTCTCTAGATTGGACCTACATGAGCACACGGATACAAATATACTTAAAGAAGGCACACAAAATGAGACTAGTCCTTACCTAAAATAATTATGATTCAGACCCTGGTCTAGCTGTGATGACCATGTATATTGGCATGTAGTATTCACGTGCAGAAATATAGTGTGGAAGCAGGCCATTCGGCCCTTCAGCCCAAAAAGCACAACAACATCTCTTCTTCCTCAGAAGGCTGAGGAAACTTGCCATGTCCATAAGGACCCTCACCAACTTTTACAGATGCATCATAGAAAGCATTCTATCTGGGGGTGCATAACTGCTCTGCCCAGGGCCACAAGAAACTACAGAAGGTGGTGTGCACAGCCCAGAACATCATGGAAGCCAACCTCCCATTCATTGACTCCATTTACACTTCTTGTTGCTGTGGAAAGGCTGTCAACATCATGAAAGTCCCATGTCATCCTGGTAATGCTCTCCTACAACCTCTTCCGTCAGGCAGAAGATACAGAAGCTTGAATACACACACCAACATGTTCCAGAACAGCTTCTTCCCTGCCTATTAGACTGATGAATGGACCTCTCTAACTTCAAATAATGCTGATCTTGCTCCATGCACTCTGTCCTGTATGCCTCGCTCTGTCAAAGCACCCTTTGATCTCTATGCCCTTGTTTACTATGATTTGCTCACAAAACAAAGCCTTTCACTGTACATAGTTACGTACGATTACAAAGAATCAAGTCAAGTCCATACCAAAACTCCAAAGTGCATCCCACCAGACCCACACTATCCCTGCATTCCTCATGGCTTTAGCATGGCCAATCCACTAACCTACACATCTTTGGACTGTGGGAGGAAACCAGAGGAAACCCACGCAGACACAGGGAGAATGTGCAAACTCCACACAGACAGTCACCTGGAGGCAGAATCAAACCCAGGCCCCTGGCACGTGAAGCAGCAGTGTGAGAAACTGAACCATTGTGCCACCTGTGTACTGTGCTCTCCTCCTTACTGACACTCCTTTTGGATTAATCTTTTGGCATGGTGTCTTAATAACTCCAATTTCGTTTTTGCATCAAACTTGCCTTTTTCTTTCTCATGTGATGTTGGTGTTGATGGCAAGGCCAAAATTTATTATTCATCGCTAATTGCATATGATCTGAGTGTCTTGCTAGATCCATTTCCGAGGACAGTTAAGAATCAATCACATTGCTGTGGGTCTCGAGTCACGTTTCGGGCCCAGACTGGGTAAAGACGGCAGATTTCCTTCCCCAAAGGACATCAGTAAACAGATTGTATTTTGCAATGATCGCAATCATTTCTGAAATCAGCTTTATTCAAATGTCTCCAGCCAGAAGGATTTGCCAGTATGCCCATCTCATTAGCTCTGGCCTCCTGTTTCCTACTCCATAGTACAGGGCACCAGTACATTCCCACTACACCATCAATGTGTCTCCATTCACTCTGTTCGCTTCTGTGAAAGGCTCTGGGATGTTTAAACATGGCAAAGGTGCAATATAAATGTAGAATGTTGCTGTTAAAAGCAGTGAGGCCCTGGCGCAGCGTACAAGCAGATTCAGCATGTTTCCAGTTCCAAACTCTTCTCGGAATCATATAGAGAAGATCCCAAATCTGACTGTTTTCTTTTTCTGTAATCAGCAAAAAATAGCGCAGCTCCTGTTCCTAGAAGTCTGACCTTGAAATTATAACTCAGCGTTCATTATTGTCAAGGGCAGATCTTAGAACAAACAGTGAGGTGTTTGGTGCAAGCAAAGATATTTGGTTTCGTCACCTTTTAACAAGACCCAGTAATTTTATTTGCTGCCGACATTGCTAACTTGCATTTAGATAGCACCTACAATGTTCCCAAAAATGCTTCATTCCAGGGTCAAACTCAATCTAACACTGAGCCACATAAGTAGATATGAGCAGAAGTGATGACCGACCTTGTTAAAGGGGTAGATTTTTAAGGAGTATCTGAAAGGAGGGCAGAGAGGGTAAAAGATGGAAAGGTTTTGGAAGAGAGCACCCAAGTTTAGTGAGATAACAAGGTGTAGACCTAGATGAACACAGCAGGCCAAGCAGCATCAGGTGAGCAGGAAAGCTGATGTTTTGGGTCTAGACCCTTCTTCAGAAAAGCTTAGCGTTCGGGCAGTTGAAGTGATGCAGCTGAAGAAAACCTAAATGCACAAGGGGCCAGAATTAAAGGTTTATAGGCTTCAGGGAGTTGGAGAAGATTATAGAGATGAAAAGGGACCAATCTCCTGAAGGACAATTCCCAAACAAGATGTCAAGAGTTGTTTGACTGAAAGTCCAATGTGGGTGAACAAGCACAGTGGTTAATTTAGTTCCCTCTGGTCGTAAAGATTGACATAAAATAAACTGATGGGGGCAGGAGATGCCAGGAGAATTGTCCATTTTCACAGGGAATTAAACCCTAAGGAGTGGAAACCTTGACTGATTTTCTTTAAAAACCTCCCTAGCCCAGGGCTACAAAGAATAATTGCTGCACAGTCCCAAGCAGCCCCACCTCCCTAACTTGTCATAGGTTACTTACCTTGAACTGAGGTTATATAGAGATAATGATTAAACTCAGGCTTGGACATAAAATTACCAGTTATCAAGGAGATTTACAGTTACGACACTGATTCCCCTCACTTGTGAGTCGTTTGTAATCCACCGTTAAAAGTATTGGACAACGTTGTGATCATTTGAATCTGTCTTTTATAAGCAGTGTTTCCCAGCTGTGACTCCCCTCCCACAGTCCACTTTCTTCAGGCACCCTAGTGCAGCTTTGCTCAAAAGGCTCTCCTACTCAGACTCCCATCAGTCGCCTTCAGCAAAGCTGAGCTCATTGAAAACACTGACCGTAATATCCTACCTGAGTCCTGTTTGCACATTGCCCCCACACTCTCTCCTTCTCCATTGGCTCCCGGTCCTATAATGCTCCAACCCATATCTTCATGGTGTTATGGACCAAACCAGACCCCCTCAAAATATACTGAGAAGGTTGCCTAATCCCTAACTTTTTCTCATTTCAAGGGATAATGCCAGGTGCTGCGTTCCAGATGCAATTCCACTGATTAAACACCCAAAGTTAAACAAGATACAATTTAGTCAAACGCGATAGTTAAAATGCAAAGAAAGAAACAGGAACTGGAATAACTTAACTCTACTGGAAAACCTAATAGAATAATAGAAACAGTAGCTATGACTAATTCACTGTTCTAATATAGTAACATCATTGGAAAAAGGCAAATTCAGAAAACAGAATTGTCTCACACATAATCCAACAGACGAGGAAGAGAACCCCCAGCTTTTGGCTGTAATTGAGAGGGCGGTAAAACTAGCTTCCATGTCTTCAAGACTCCAACAGCAACTTATGCTGAAAACTAAAAATCGAAATTCCTGGTTCTGTGGGTGGGAGTTTGACCACACCCATTCAGGCTGCTTCTATTGTTCCAGCTTTAAGGAAAAACACCCAAGGCTTCACAGGTTGTTTATCTTCTCATAGCTAGCTTGACTCCTGCTTCAAAACTAACCAGGACAAAACACACTTCTTAAAGCCACAGCATTGTCACAGTGTTTAAATCCTTCCAGAGCATCTCCATCCTCTACTCACAAACTCAAAATCCCCTTCCAACCCCACATCCTTCTCAGAAGTCAACTTGGCTCCAAGTCAAACCTTTGGTGCATTTTCCACTTTCTTCACATCCTTCCAACAGAGGCGGTTGTTCATTCAGTTTTCTAGTCTGTGTCAATCCCTGCGTAGGCCTCTCCACCTTGCTCTCCTCCACAGTCATACAGCACGGAAACTGTCCAACCAGTCCATGCCGACAATAATTCCAAACTAAACTAGTCCCACCTGCCTGCTTCTGGCCCTTGTCCTTCCAAACCTTTTCTATTCATGTACATATCCAAATATCTTTTAAACATTGTAGTTGTACCCACATCCACCACTTCCTCAGTAAGTTCATTCCACACACAAACCACCCTCTGCATAAAAAATTTGCCCTTCATGTTTTTTTTTTAAGTCCCTCTACTCCCACCTTAAAAATGTGCCCTCTAGTCTTGAAATCCCCTCTTCTAGGGAATGGACAACTGACCATTAACTCTATCGATACCTATCATTATTTTATAAACCTCTATCAGGTCGCATATCAACCTCCTATGCTCCAGTGAAAAAAGTCCCAGCCTATCCAGTCTCTCCTTATAACTCAAACGTTCCACACCCGGCAAAATCCTGGTAAATCTCTTCTGAACCCTCTTCAGCTTGATAATATCCTTCCTATAACTGGGCGACCAGAACTGGACACAGTATTCTGGAAGAAGGCCTCACTAATGTCCTGTATAACCTCAACATAACATTCAAGAACACTGTACTCAAACCCTACATTTCTCACCAAGTATTTCAGCACCTGCACTTTGTTCTTTGGTTTTGAGTGGATTTTCCATCTGTTGCAATGCTGCGAAATGACTTTGAGATGTTTTTACTAAATTTAAAGGGACTTTAAACATGTTAATCGTTGTCATTGAGTCTTAGAAATAACTTCACATTGGCATTTTAGGTAGTGTTGAACACCTCCTTTCATGGGATGTAGGAGACACTGACAAGACCAGCAATTGTCTCTCATCCCTAAGTGCCTTCGAACTAAGTGGCTTGCTAATCCACCTCCGTGTCAGCCACATGGCTGTGGGACTGGAGTCACATGTAGGCCAAACTGAGTGAGGATTGCAGACTCCTTCCCTAAAGGACTTCAGTGAATGGGATGGGGTTTTCATCACAAAGAGGGGAAAGATTTAAAACGGGAATGAGGGGCAGATGTTTCACACAGAGGGTGGTGCGTGCATGGAATGAGCTGCCAGAGGAAGTGGTGGAGGCTGGTACAATTACTACATTTAAAAGTCATCTGGATGGGTAAATGGATGAGGAGGATTTCAGGTCAAATGCTGGCAAATGGGACTAGATCAAATTAGGGTATCTGGTCAGCATGGACCAGAGGGTCTGTTTCCATGCTGTACATCTCTATGACTATTGATTCATCATTAGACTGTTAATTCCAGATTTCCTTATTATTAAACCCAAATTTCACCATGGCAACCCCAGAACATTACCTGGGTCTCGGTATTAACAGTCCAGTGATAATACCATTAGGCCATCACCAACTCAGGTAAGGACAGCAGATTGCCCTCCCTAAGGGCATTAGAGAGCCAAGATTCAATTCCAAATTTATTAATTGAATTCAGATTCCACCAGCTGCCGTGATGGGATTTGAATCCATGCGGCTGTGTCACTGCAACAACACCGTCTCCCCTGCATTTCCCAGGAGATTGTCCTTCTATCTGCGGCAAATCCCACAAAAATCTCAATTTTTCTTCCACAGACTTTAACACATGCCTAAAAGTCTAGCATTCCTCACACACACTGAGCTAACACTCCAGGTTAACATTATCTGTTGCACTTTTGTATCTGTTTCCAGAAAGTTCTCTCGCTATCATTTTCTCTCAAGGCCAAAGACATAGTTTCCAGTGAATTCAAGACAGAATGGCTACAGAGGATTAAGGAGCATTTGGAAATATCAGCACTTTGACACGACAATAGTTTTATATCTGAACAGAGCGTGCAATCTCTAAGAAAATGCTGAGGTAAAACAACCATGTGTTTCATTAAAGCCGAGATCTCAACATTGGCCACACTGTGCAAGTGTTACCTTGGTTAGGAAACACATTGGGGCATCCCGAAACCATGAAAGGTGCTAGACAAATGCAAGATTGCCCCTCAAAGTCCTTGGAATGCACAATTATGTCAGTTACAAGTGCTGGCATACTTCAGTTCATTCATGGGCCAATTCTTTGGAAAACACAGCAATGGGACAGTAAATCATTGCTGTCACGACCACATCCCAAGGTCAGAGATGGAAAGAATGGAACCATCAAATGCCAACTTTAAGTAACTTTATCTTGAGCAGAATGAGGCGTTCCAAACTGGTCAGCATTCACAATGGCACACCCGTGCTTAGTAAACAGAAGCTCAGCACAACTTGCAACCTTCACATGAGGCCAACGCACAGACAATGATGGCACTCAATAAGATGGCGCCTGACAGAGTGCAAAGTCTTGTTTGCAATTTTGCAGTACAAGGGCCACACTGTTCCTTCAATTTGATCAGTAAACATCGACACCGTGAACGGCTGCTTGAGAAGTTTGGGCCCAGTGAATTGGGCCTTTGTGTCGAAGCCGGGCGCCAGTGCCCCACATGAATCATGTGCTGCTAATTATGGACTTAAGGGTGCATTGTGATCTGCTCAAGGGCCTCACAAGATAAGCCGCTGTTAGGGCTGCTCTCGTTACATAACCATCCCCTGAAAAAAACGACATCTCCCTGCCAAGCCCTCCCCACTCTGCTGTGACCCACCTCCCCACACACACACACACACACACCCTGATACTTACAGACAGCAAACATCTCAAGATACAACTGCCTCCAATCAGCAAGGCCATCTGCCCTTCTCCATTAACTTAGCTTGGCCATTCTGATAACCGAGCTGCCCTCTCCACTGGATGCTAAGGAAAACATTGACCGTCTAACGTCTTTTAAGACATCAAACCAAATCCGACATTCTGGGATAACGTGACTGATGGACGTTTGCTCCTGACTTTGTTGCCAGTGCGTTATAAAGGGGGTGGAATTGTGCTTCATAAATTTCCAGTAAATATCTGTGACAGTCACCCAGCCTAATCCATAACGGTGGGGGCAGACAGCTGTGCAACAATTGACCACAGGGAAATAATTCAGACATTTAGTTTGCTAATCAATGAATCAAATACTTGCAAATATGTGAGAACATGTGTGTAAATGTGCCTGTGCAAGAGGGTGTGTGAGAGTTCATTTGTGAGAGCATGTGTGTGTGAGAGAGAGAGAGAGAAAGAGAGAGAGTGTGTATGTGTGTGTGTGTGTCTGTGTGTCTGAGAGACAGTATGTGTGTGTGTGAGAGAGAGAAAGAGAGAGAGTGTGTGTGTGAGAGAGAGAGAAAGAGAGAGTGTGTGTGTGAGAGAAAGAGAGAGAGTGTGTGTGTGAGAGAGAGAGAGAGAGAGTGTGTGTGTGAGAGAGAGTATGTGTGTGTGTGAGAGAGAGAAAGAGAGTGAGTGTGTGTGTGTGAGAGAGAGAAAGAGAATGTGTGTGTGTGTGTGTGTGTGTGAGAGAAAGAGAGAGAGTGTGTGTGTGAGAGAGAGAGAGAATGTGTGTGTGTGTGTGAGAGAGAAAGAGAGAGAGTGTGTGTGTGAGAGAGAGAGAAAAAGAGAGAGTGTGTGTGTGAGAGAGAGAATGTGTGTGTGTGGGTGAGAGAGAGAGAGTGAGTGTGTGTGCACAACAGAGTGTGCAAGTGTGTGTGAGAGACAGAGAGGGTATGTGTGAGATTGACATTCATCCATAAAAGCCCTCCATTGTGGGAGAGTGCATGTGATGGGATTTTGGGTGTGACAGTGTGATTGAGAATATGTACGTGTGTGTATGTATGAATGCGCGGATATATATGAGAGTGACGGAACATGCTCATGAGAGTGTGTATATGTGCGTGCGTGTGTGTTTTACAGAACAACGTTGGTTTACCTGTTTAAGTAGGCTTTGATCTCATCATTACCACTGTTATGTGGGCCCCATTGGAGTCAATATTTATAAATCTGTGCTAATCATACCATCATAAAATCAGGATTGAAGTAAACAACTAGCAAGGGCTCAGTGTTCAGCTTCCATACCACGCCAGTAAACTGTCACATAAAACAAAAATTAATTGTTAATTACAGCACTCACACTCAATAGAAATTGATCCATTCAACAAATCCTCTGGGACATCAGAAAGGATTTGTTGTCTCGCTCAAGATTAATGGCAATAGAAGGACACAGGAATAGAAGCATCACTGAGATAAGGCAGAATATTTAAATGTCAGCAGGATAGGAACTCAGTTCCAGTATTAATGGAGAACAATTCTCTTTAAAATATCGACATGTTCTGCAAGCCATGCTCGTAACTTAACCCTTTCAAAACCAAGGGGCTATTTCAAAGAATCCCTAGAGTGTGGGAACAGGCCCTTCAGCCCATCAAGTCCACCCTGACCCTCAAAGCATCCCACCCAGACCCAACCCCCTATAACCCACCTAATCTACACATCCCTGAACACTACGGGCAATTTAGCATGGCCAATCCACGTAACCTGCACATCTTTGGACTGTGGGAGGAAACCGGAGCGTCCAGAGGAAACCCACGCAGACACAGGGAGAACATGCAAACTCCACACAGACAGTCGCCCGAGGATGGAATCAAACCCGGATCCCTGCCGCTGTGAGCAGCAGTGCTAACCACTGAGCCACTGTGCCACCCATATTTCTGCATCTGTTGTAACCTTCATCAATTCAAGTTTCTCAGGTCCTGACCCACATCAATTCCCATTTATCCATAGCCCCTGTGGTCACTTACCATCACTATCTCCTACTCCTGTTATGCCTTCACCCTTAAAATTCTCATCGTGCTTTACAAATCCCTCAATGGCGTCACCCTTCCCTATCTTAATGACGTTCTCCACCTCGCAAACCTACAGGATCTCTCCATCCTTTGGGGCACTGACTTCTTTAGCATTCCCCTACTTACTTTACCCCCATTTTCTGCGGCCTAGCCTACACTGACTAGACACCGAACCCCAAAATTCCTTCTCAACATTTCTACTGTTCGCTCCTCCTCCAAGACACTCCCTGATCAAGGTCACACTATCTGACGACTGCGCCTTTGACTTGCTCACATTTCCTCTCTGGCTTATCTTCCTGCGACAGTGGTTTGCAAAATTAAAAGCACTACGTAAATGCAAGTTGTTGTTGTTCCAAATGGACAATCTTTGGAATTGTCCCAGTAAGCAATAAACCATGCACTGGGGTCTGAAACAGGCACAGAGATCAGCATAATGGCGAGGATATTATTGCTGGTCTCAAAGATCCTCGCAAAGGGAGGCCGATAAAAATTATTTCCAGTATCGTTGGCAGCACAACTCCAGTTTCAGGCTTTTGTTGATGTAAGAACAGAGTGCAACAGGATGCCAAAGGGCATAAACATAATTTTGCTCATTTCTGGAGTCTGTCGGAAACTGATGGGTATTTAACCCCCTGTAAACTTCGCCGTGGTATTCATTTTCCTTTAAAATCGGTTTGGTTCAATATTATTCTTTATTCATAATCTCCTCACATATGGATATAGAATCATAGAGTCATAGAGGTCCACAGCATGGAAACAGGCCCTTCAGCCCAATTTGTCCATGCCGTCCAGTTTTCACAATTTATCTAGTCCCATTTGCCTGCATTTCATCCATATCCCTCTATACTTATCCTATCCATGTACCTGTCTGAATGTTTCTTAAATGGTGAAATTGTACTCACTTCCACACTATCCCTGGCAGCCCAGTCCAGACACTCACCACCCTCTGTGTGAAAAAAAATGCCCCCCCGGACCCTTTAGTATCTCTTCCCTCTCACCTTAAACCTATGCCCTGTAGTTTTAGACTCCCCTACCCTGGGGAAAAGCTGTTGGCTATCTACCTTATCTGCTGCCTCTCATGATTTTATAGTGCACTATAAGATCGGCCCTTAGTCTCCTACACTCAACCTGCCCAGAGATATTATGACACACCTCTGGAGAAGGTGGACTTGAAGCTGGGTCTCCTGGCTCAGAGGTAGGGATATTACCACTATGCGACATGAGCCCCCTTCCTCCTATTTCTATTTTTAATGACCATATTTCCTATGAAAAAAACAGATGTGCATTTAAGTAGCACCTTTGGCGATCTCAGAACGCCATGGATTATTTAATGGTGCAGCAAACGGCCACCATGCCTTGCGCTCCAGCCTCATGGAATGGGAATGACACTCAACACCTCCCTAATGGATGTAAAAGATCCCTGGGACTATGCTGTAGAAGGATATGATGCCCCTCCCAACTGGCTAACATTAAACCCTCATTCAACCTCAGAAAAACAGATTATTTGGTCTTTAATCGTGTGGTCGTGTAGGGGAAGTTGCTGAGCACAAACTGGGTCTGGCGCTTCCTACGTTACAACCAGGGCTATGTTTCAGAAAGTCCTTCGTTGGCTGTAAAGCGCGGTGAGGGATCCAGAGGTCACAAGCTGTGCTGTACATTTGAAAAATCTAGCTTTAAAAGACAGGCATTAACCGAGCAGCAGAGTGGTAATTGCTGGGTTCCCCAGGGGCCAGTCTCCGAACCTCAGCTTCTTCCTTTTGGTATTTATCATCTTGATGTGGAGTTGGAAACTCAAAGCTGGTGGGAGTTTGGTGAACAGCAATCAAGAAACCAATGATTGGCAAGTGGTTTCAAACGTGAAGAAATGGCACTTAATGATGCTGTATATATCGATCGGAAGATAAATGAGCTAAGCCAGGAGGAGGTGGGGTAGGAAGCCTGGAGAGCAAATGTAAATCGGTCATTCAAAACGTCTCTAACAGAGGAGATAGTGATAAATGAGGCAAATGTAGATTCAGGCAGCAATCCAGAGCTTGACCCCCACATTTAAGACCGTGCTGATGGCTTTACATCATCTAATGGTGAGACATTAAGATCAGATCAGGTGCAGGCCATTCAGCCCTTCAAACCTTTCACACAGGAGCAGGAGAAGGCCTAGTCAACCCCTCAGACAAATCTACACTTCAAATCAGACCATGGCTGTTCTACACTTTTGAAGTTTATTTGGATCATAGAACCATACAAAAGTTATAGCGCACCAAGAGGCCATTCAGCCCATCAAGTCTGTGAAGACTGAATAGAAAATGGCTGCCCATTCTAATCCAACCTTCCACCAGCTGGTCCGTATCCTCACAGGTTACAGTAATTCAGGGGTAGATTCAAGTCATAATTTTGTACATTTCAGCTGTCACCCTCCTACCTCCCCTGTTCCAAGGAAAACAACCTTAACCTATCCAATCTTTTGTCATAATTACCATTATCAAGCCTTGGCAACATCCTTGTAAATCTCTTCTGTACTCTCTCCCGAGCAATTATGTCCTTCCTCTGACCAGCACGAAACTCAAAACTCCAACTGTGGCTTAACCAGCATTTTGTAAGCTCCACATGCGTCTGATACTTTCGCCCAAAGAAAATCTATTTATCTCAGAATTGGAGGCTTCAGCCCTCCAATTGGAGGAACCAGGATTTGGTGTTCAGCATTTCAACAGTTCTGTGTTTGATTATCTGAGTCTGTTCATAATTAACAATCACTGCTCTTGATTGGTTAAGCCTGGATGTGGACTCGGAGAAGAATGCTCAGACTATAGAAAGAGCTGAAGCTAGAGATGTAGCATAGAATAGACAATTAAAAACCATTATGAGTTTAACCTGATACATACCTCAATAGCTAGTGCCAATCTGCACAGCTCCAAGATAGTTTCTCTCTTGGGATAATCTAGAACTGGGGGCCACAGGATAAAATTAAGGAGTCTAAACCTATTTCAGGAGTCTCCCCCTTAAGATGGAGTCAAGGATAAACCTTGGAGATCATTAATATTTGGAATGTTCCAACCTGACAAGCAGAGAAGGCTGCCATGGATCATTGGATATATTCAATGATGAGTGTGATAGGTGTTAACATTTATAGAGGAATTTGCAAGAAAGTGTCATCTTCTGTCAGGTGAGTATTGATCTTCTTCAATGTCAGAGTAGGCTCAAAGGGCTGAATGGCCGACAGCTGCTCCTATTTCTTATGTCCTAATGATCTCCTCAGCTCAGGACAAGGAGCGGCCAGGATGGTCTTTATAACAGTAATCATTTAGTGCTTTGCCACATCAAATTACCTCACACTGTGAATCAAATCTGACTGTGAACGTGCCGACAGCAATGGGAGGGGCAGCTCAGTCAATCGGCTTTTGGAACAAGGGAAGAATGTCGGCCGGGATACCAAGGCATCTCCTGGCCCTCAGGCAGAACTGCACAAAGCTGCTCCCAGACATAATGTACTTGATCCCACAGTGTCATTGAATTCACTCAAAGTTGAGTCAGCGAGATTTAGGACAGGCAAGCATCAATAGTCAAATGTGATGAGGGACAGAGAGAAAAGTGGGATTGAGATCAGAAAGATGAAGCAGACTCAATGGGCTGAACAGCCTGACTTTGTTCCAAAGTCCCATGTTCCCATGTTCTACACTGTGACATTCTTAAAATTGTGATGTGGAATCCTTTTACAGTAGATTGGAACAAACAGCCTTCATCTCTCTATTTATCGTCTATCTTAATCTGTATCGCTCTATCTATATCTATCATCGATCTCGCTCTCACTGACTATATATATATTATAGCATTCCTAATTTAATTACGTTTATTCTTAGATTGACACCATCATGCTCAATGAAATTATTCAGTGAGGCTTGAAAGTGCTCATTACTGTCTGCCTGTCTCGATAACCCATTGCCTATAATTGAGACAGAGTATAGCTGTGATATTTCACCCACGTCAGAGCTGTTGACAGTCATTGGGATGTTAGATTTATAGAGGAAAAAAAAAAGTTTCAATCTCAGAGAAAGCAGGTGACAATTCACAGCAAAAAATGATCATGTTAGCACTTGGTTAGCTCTGCTTACCAACACCTCAGGATCTAAAGGGTTAGAGGGTTGTCATAGTAGTGAAAGGGGCCATTTGGTCTATCAAGCCCATACTGGCTCTCTGTACAGCAATTTCTTCAGTCCCACTCCCCTCCCTATACCCAGCCTCACATTTACTTCCCTCAGGTGTCCCTACCATTTCCTGTTCAACCTGTCTGTCATCACTGCTAGCATCTCCTCATGATCTCTGAGTTCCAGGTCATTGGGTAAAAGCCTTCTTCCTCACATCCCCTCTGCAACTCTTGGCCAAACTCTTAAATTCTTGTCCCCTTGCCCTTGTATCATCATCCATCCTGATCTAAACCAGTCACAATCCTGGATACTCAACCAGCGACTAGCCCCAACTCCTCCATGCCTTGTTCCCCCAGACCTCAAACATTCTGCTAATTCTCTTCTCCCCTCTTTTAAACTGAAATACACTGGACCATCAAATACTCCCCCAAGACAAGGACAGCGCAAGTTTATGGAGAGAATAAAGTCTCCTCTACTCTTTTAAAACTGAAAATAAAGCCCTCTCGACATTATCCCCATCAAACAGTCCCAGGACAGGCTCGGCACTAGTTTGAGCTAAAGAGTAAAGCTACCTCTACTCTTTTAAACTGAAAATAAAGCTCTCTCTACTCTGTCCCCATCAAACACTCCCAGGACAGATTCAACATTGAGTTAGATACAGAGTTAAGCTTCCTCTATATTGTCCCCATCAAACACTCCAAGGACAGGAGCAGAACAGAGTTAGATGTAAATTCCCCACAAATATTTCTAAAACAGGAAGTCAAAAAAAAAAAAGTCCCTACTGGGGCACCATATCAAAATATAGCACAAATTTACATCCAAACAGAACCTTACATAATGAAACAGAACCATAGTAAATTACAATGACATTATCTGGAGAGATATTGCATCCCAGTCCCTGCGGTTCCCATTGGTCTCCGAAGCCCTTCACTCATCCGTACAGCACTGCATGCTCCATCTCCAGGGGCACCCGAACACAGGCTATTTGACCAGGACTGTCCTCACATCTGACCGTGGCTCCATCCTCAGTGAAGGGAGTCGATCAGGAATGAGAATGCATTGTAGACCATAAACGTGGGAGTCCCTGACAGCAGCTTATTGTCTGCCCTAGGTCACTCCAGACCACAGATTGAAGCTGTAGGCCATTCAGCCCTACGAGCCTATTTTGACATTGAAGAAGATCATTACTCACCTGACAGAAGATGACACTTTCTTGCAAGTTCCTCTATAAACGTTAACACCTATCACACTCATCATTGAATATATCCAATGATCCATGGCCTACCCTTTTCTGCTAGTTAGGATGGAGCATTCCAAATATTAATGACCTCCAGAAGTTATCCTTGACTCCATTTTAAGGGGGAGACTCCTGCAATGGGGTTGGACCTGAGTGCTTTTGATCAGGAGACAGCCACATCAAATCTTCAAGTTATTCCTGATCTAGCTGCTGGATATTAAAGCAACATGCCATTGGGACTGGGGATCAACCAAGCTTTGGACAGGAGCACAGGATCTGATTCTGGATACTGCATAGAAGGCAAGAGACCCTACAATCTACTGCCTCTGTGCATTGGATAGACTTCGTTAAACACTGATGTCTGAATGTGGGGAGGGAGAGATTTAAAAATGTAAATACACAAATGTGCTTTGATATATTTTTATGTCTCAGAGATCTGGAAACACCAGCTCAATTGCTACAGCTGCTTCTGGGCTGAGCAGGTTGACAAGATGAGACCACAAGACCGTGAGGTGTAGGAGCAGAAGCATCGTCAGATGTATGGGCCAGAGCTCTGCCACTCAGTGAGATCATGGTTGCTCTGATAACCTCAATGCCACTTTCCTGCCTTTTCCCTATGTCCCTCAATTCTCTGACTGATTAGAAATATATCTCAGCCTTGAATATATTTAATGACCCAGCCTCGACTGCCCCAGAATTCCACAGATTCACTCATCTCGGAGAGATGAAATTCCTTCTCCCTGATTGCCTCACAGCGCCAGAGACTCAGATTCGATTCTAACCTCGGGTGACTGTCTGTGTGGAGTCTGCACATTCATCCCGTCTCTGCGTGGGTTTCCTCCGGGTGCTCCGGTTTCCTCCCACAGTCCAAAGATGTGCAGGTTGGGTGCATGGATCGGCCATGCTAAACTGCCCCGTAGTGTCCAGGGATGTGTATGCTAGGTGATTTAGCCATGGGCAATGTGACATTACTGGGATGCGTAGGATGATCTTCGAAGGGTTGGCACACACTTGATGGGCTGAATGGCCTCTATTCGCACCGTCTATGATCTTTCTTCCATGATTCACCAGACAGGGATAATCGTCAAATTGAAAGCAGCAAGCACCGCAAAGAAAGCTCAGGCATGGATGACCAATGAAGGAGGAGACTGGACACAATGTTGTTGCCTACCACAGTTGAATAGTTTGCTTACATTCGCCACCATTTATCGCACGGGTAAACCAGGCATGAAATTAGTAGCCCAAAATTCATCAACATTCTTCAGAAGACGAGGAAGAAGACATGAGTGACTAAAACAACTCTTCACAGTGAGACTAATCATTTTAATAGCAGTGATATATATCAAAACTGAAGAAGAGTCATATCGAACCTGAAACATTGACTCTGTTTCTCTCTCCACAGATGCTGCCAGACCTGCCGAGTTCACTCCTGCTCCTTCTGTGTTTGTTTCGGATTTCCAGCATCCGCAGTATTTGGCTTTTATGAATTAAACTGTGGGTTCACAAACAACATTCTTATTTGTCAACGTAGCCTCTTTAAATAATTGTTACCGTTTTATATCAGTCTTTGGAATTAGTTTTCACTCCTTTTCGTTTCAAGAAGAAATGAATGTAACTCTGTGTCATACGACTGGAAGGGTCATCTTATTAACTGCTGGGATCTTTAGTGTGGAAACAGACGATTTGACCCAACAAGTTCATACTGACCCTCCGAACAGCATCCCACCAAGACCAATCCCCCTCATTTATCCCTGTAACTCTGCATTTCCCATCTAATCTATACATGCCTGAGCACTATGGGTAATCTAGCTTGGCCAATCCACCTAACCACATCTTTGGACTTTGGGATACAGTTGTCCTTGTATTTTCTTCACCCCTGTGATATTTTGATGCCTACAGAATAGTTAATTTTTGTTTAATCTGAGGATGGGGTGGTGGTGACAGAGGAAAAGGAGGGAGAGAGAGAGAAAGAGAGAGAGAGTGGAAAACTGCAAGTCAGGGACATCAAACCACACAAGTTCAGAGGGTTCGGGATCCAGGAACTGAATAAATCATCTCCTAATCACCGGAAGAATGGGGCTGACAGAGCAGGCATGCTCTCTCCCATTCTCACTCTGTATCTAATAACACCAGAGATTGGATTCCAGGTCAAACACAACCCTGGTGGGATGACTCCCTTGACCTGAAGTCAATAGGATTTTACATTTTATTTTCCCTAATTCTCAAACAGACCAACATCCTTTAAAAAGTACCCGAATGGGGCAAAGTTGGCACGTCATAACATTCATGGCTATTGGCCAAGTGCTGGTAAATGGGATTAGGTCGAAGGTCCAGGGTTTTCTCACATGTCTCGATGGGCTGAAGGGCATCTCCTGCAGTGTATGATTCCATGATCCTATCATTCACTCCTGCCTTAACTTCTCGGCTGCTGAAAACTTCATTCATTCATTTCAGCCTTATTTCTCTTCATGGTTATAAAGACCTGATGCCAGAGGAATAAAGAATCCCTGCTTCATGATCTTTGCTCTGTCTCTGTGGTTAAACCTCTCATTATACACCACCCACCCTCTTCGGTGAATGCCATCAACCCCAAAGTGTGCAGACCTGGTATTGGGCCATTCAGTCATCTCAGAATGACAGACTCCAGAGTGAAAGAAAGTCATCTTCAGGCCCAATGGATGACCTAAGAAGAGGTGAAAGTTAACGTCTTACTGCCTTTGACCTCCTGCTTGGTAAATATCACATATTTCAAAGATACTGTTAAAAGATGATGGACATTGGGGTCAATGTTTCAAAGGGGTCTGTAGGAATTCAGAAAAGTGCCCCCTTGAGGCCAGCTGAGAGATTAACAACCCCTTCTCTCCTTTGCGTGGCCGCAACATCAGGCCCATTCCATTGAAATATCTGCAGACTACCTCTCACCAAATACAGGGTCTGAGCTTTACAACGATGAATCCCTTCTAGAGTCATAGCAAAACAAATCCTTCAGCCCAACTTATCCATGCCGACCAGGTTTCCCAAGCTGAACTTGTCCCATTTGCCAGCATTTGGCCATATCCCTCTAAACCCTTCCTATTCATATACCCATCCAGATGCCTTTACAATGTTGTAATTGTACCAGCCTCCACCACTTCCTCTGGCAGCTCATTCCATGCCACTCCTCAGGTCCCTTTTCACCAGCTTCTTGTTTACACTGGTAGGGAAAACAAAGTCTTTGGCACTAATTCTGAATGCTTTTTTTTGGAAGTTGAGAGACCTTTGCAGAGTGTTGGGAGGCCCTTCTTAGTTCCACCAACTAGAATGATCTAACTTACAGCAACAAGTTGATTTAAACAGCAAGTTTGTAGATCAGAGACGGTTCACTAGGATGATCCCTGTTATGGAGAGATTGTCTTACGACCAAAGGCTAAACAGGTTGGGACTCTACTCACTGGAGTTTAGAGGAATGAGAGGTGATCTCATTGAAACAAATTGAATTCTGAAGGGGCTTGACAGGGTGAATGCTGAGAGGTTGTTTCCCTTCATGGGAGAGTCTAGGATCAAAGGGCATAGTCTCAGAATAAAGGGGTGCCAATTTAAGACTGAGATGAGGAGGAATTTCTTCTCTCAGAGGGTTGTGAGTCTTTGGAACTCCTTGCCACAGAATTATTACAGTGCAGAAAGGGGCCATTCGGTCTATCGTCCCTGGCCCGGCTCCATTATCCAGAGCCATCTCTTGCCTTTTCCCCATATTGCTGCACACCGTTTCTATCCAAATAACCATCCAATGTCTCTCTTGAATGCTTCAATTGATCCTGCATCCACTACATTTCCAGGCAGTGCACTCCATAAGACCATAAGAATTGGGAACAAGAATAGACTGCTTGGCCCCTTGAGCATGCCCCACACACACGCTCTCTCTCTCTCCCTCTGTCTCTCTCTCTCTCTCAGTTGCAGTCCCAGCTATAACCACTACCAAGGGTGGAGCTAGTGAGCTGCTGGGCCCTCTGGTTGGTCTGGCAGTTCTTGTAGGGAGCGAGCAGATCCCTGGATTGGATGGTGGGAGGCCAGGAAAATGTGGTCACAGGGCCATTGCACCTCCTACTGCAATCACTTCGGCCTTCGAAGGCACTGCTTTCTCTCGCTGAAGACCAGCCCTGGGAATGAATTGCAGGAAGAAATGGTTCTGTAATTTAGAGCAAAGGACATTTCACTTTGTCTGGCACAGCCTCAAAATGTCCCCGATGCATATTGAAGAGCAATTAAACACTACCCGAAATGTAGTCACTGGTGCCGTGCTTGAGATACAGCAGCCCGGGTGTGCACAGCAAGATCCCACAAGCAGCATAACCAGATGATTTGTTTTGGTGATGGTGTTTGGGGAGTAAATAATGGTCAGGACAACAACAACTACTTATATTTACATAACCCATTTAAAGCGGTGGAATGTCCAGAGGACACCCCAGAGAATCTATCTGCATTTTTTTGAAATAGAGTCATTGGTTCATTCTAGTCCATCTCAGAGAGCAGCTGGGGCCTGGGTTTAACATTGATCTGACAGGCAAGTAAAAACGTGCTGAGACTGTCAGGCTCCATTATATTCTCAAGTCTCTCAAGTGGGCTGTAAACCTCTTGCACTGTAGGTTTTCGACACAATGGCTGAGAGTCAAACTGCTGATTTACAGCCTCTAAAGATGAGTGGCCTTACAGACGTTTATAAAATCATGAGAGGCATAGATAAGGCGAATAGCTAAGGTCTTTTCCCCAGGATAGGGGAGTCCAGAACTAGAGGGTATAGGTTTAAGATGAGAGGGGAAAGATTTAAAAGGGGCATAAGGGGCAACATTTTCATGCAGAGGGTGGTTCGTGTATGGAACGAGCTGCCAGAGGAAGTGGTGGAGGCTGGTACAATTACTACATTTAAAAGGCATCTGGATGGGGACATGAATAGGAAGGGTTTAGAGGGATATGGGCCAAATGCTGGCAAATGGGACTAGATTCATTTAGGATATCTGGTCGGCATGGAGAGTTGGACTGAAAAGGTCTGTTTCCATGCTGCTCATCTCTATGACTCTATGAGTCTAAGTTGAAGTGGGTTTGAAACATGGGGACAGCTCCACGGTATCTCTTGGTGAGTTCAATAGCTGAGCTGAACTGAATGTGATGAGCTCCTTTCAAACATTATGTCCCAGTGCCTTGATGAGCTCACACTGCGGAGGAACTGAGCTCAGTGCCTCTCTGGGATTAACAATAAAAAAAAGGCAATGGCTGGAAATTTTTGCTGATGGAATCCTCTCAGCAAGCACTTCCCACAAGGTAGTCATGAAAGTCTGATAAATTGCTGTCAACATGTTGTCATGGGAACCCCCCTCAGGCATTGAGATGCAGAGACAATGCAATTTTAGTTTGAAACCAGACATGACATTGTGTAGCACCCTGCACTATCAAAGCACGGTTCTGTCCATAGCAATGTGTTTGTAAAGTGGGACAGTAGTACAGCTGATTGCGGTCCTATCCCAGATGCCAAGCCTAATCCCCTGGGAGTGTGGGTTCAAAGCCAACATGGCAGACGGTGGAATTTGAATTCAGTTCGTAATATCTGGGATGTAAAATTATTCTTTGTGATGGTGGCCATGACAACGATAATCAATTAGGCTGTTTTTTAAAAAGAAACACACATCACTAATCTCCCTTCATGGAAATCCACCATCCTTACCCAGTCTGGCCTACCTGTAACTCCATGTGGTTTACTGTTATCTACTGAACTCAGCAATGGGCCATAAACAATGGCCTCCAGTTATCGATAATGAAAATAAAGCACCATTTGGCTCATCTTAGTTCAACCATCCAGAATGACCCAAGTCACAGTAACGAAGGGGCGTTCCAAGAATTTGTTGTCCTCTTTATATCATTTGGGAGTCCATTCACGTGTTGGCCCTTCTTTGGATGAAGACTTCCCTGAAATTGTTCTAAATTTGGCTTTTTCTGGTTTAAATTGAGGCCTAATAATCTTTTCTACACAGCTCACTTCCCTGGATACATTGGAGAAGTTGTGCATTCCAAAGACCCGTTCAGTGATACTGTCAGGAGCTCTTTGTTCCTTGTAGGGTCACCATGGAGACAAGGTTAGGGGTGTAGGTGCCAGACAAAGTCTGATTCAAAATATCCCCCAAGAATAGATCTGGTGAAGGGTGAAAGGAAGATTGAGTGCCTCATTAGCTGCGAATTTGGAAGAAGGTTGTCATACCGATGTGGATCAAGTCAATGTAGTATCTTCTCATGTCACCAAAACCGAGTCACCAAACCAGATTCCCATGTCAAACAAAATCACACACAGGCTCCACAGGAAGTAAATCCCACAGCCAGATGTCACTTAAGTGTGGGACTTCCTGCCCCATGTGTTAAAGATCTGCAGGTCCAAAAGCACCTTGTACAGTTAAATGAAGATCCTTGGTAGTCTTCAGCATTGAAACAAATGGCAGCCAATGAGAACAACAGCAATGCCAATTCCTCCCTAATCAAGCTTTCACTTGAGTACACCGAGCTGGATTCCCTCTTCCCAATGGTGTATGCTATCATACAGAGCTCTTTAATGTCTCCCTTGCCCATCCCTACTTTCAGGCCAAAGGTCATAAATGTCTATGACCAAGTAAAGGTCCAAAGGGAGGAGATGGAAGAGGTGATGGCCTTGTGGTACTATCACTGGACTGTTAATCCAGGAAACTCAGCAAATATTTTGGGTACTTGGTTTCAAATCCCACCACAGGAGATTTGAATTTGAATTCAATAAAGAATCTGGAACTAAGAGTCTAATAATGACTGCTAATCCATTTGCAATTGTCAGAAGGAAACGATCTGGTTCACTAATGACCTTTAGGGAAGGAAATCTGCCATCCTTACCTGGTCTGACTTAAATGTGACTCCAGACCCACAGTAATGTGGTTGACTCTTCAACTGCCCTCTGGGCCATCAGGGATGGGTAACAAATTGTGGCCTAGCCAGCAACATCCTCATCCCATGGAGGAATAATAAAAAGATGCTTCACTGAGGTCTGGTCCAAAGCCAAAGTTGGCCTAAAACCTGATCAAAGGGTGAGTTCTAAGAAGCATCTTAATGGGAGCCAGGAGAGCAGGGGTAATGAGTGAGCACAGGACAGGTAGAGGCATGTAGATTTTGGCTGGGCTGAAGTTCACAGAGGTGGGAGGTTAGCTGGGGAATGGCTGAAAGATTCAGATTGAAGCTGAGAAGGGCATGCATTGGTCGATCTGCTCTATAAGCTCTTGAGTCTAAGCTCTGGACTTTCCCCCTTAAACTTCTCCACCTCTTTACCATACCTTGCTCCATTAGATGCTCCTTAAAATCAGCCTCTTTGAGCAAGTTTTTGGTCACCTAATGGCTCCATATGTCACTTGGTATTTTCCTTTATAACGTTCCTGTGAAAAACTTGGGAATCTTTTCTTACATGAAAGGCACGATATAGATATACAAATGTAAGGATGCAAGAAATCGAAGTAGAAATAGACACTCAACCCCTCAATCCTATTCTATGAGATCATGGTATGGCGAGCAGTGTTGGCCTCCTTATTTAAGAGAAGATATTATTTCATTGGAGACAGTTCAGAGAAGGTTCACCAGGACAGTCCCTGGTGTGGAGAGATTGTCTTATGAGCAAAGTCTGGGACTGGATTCACTGGAGTTTATGAGAATGATCTCAGTGAAACATATAGGATTCTTGAGGCTTGACAGGGTGAATACTTAGAGGACGTTTCCCCTCATGGGTGACTCTAGGACCAGAGGGCATCATCTTAGAGAAAAGGGGCACCGAATTTAAGACTGAGATGAGGAGGAATTTCTTCCCTCAAAGGGTTGTGAGCCCTTGTGTCTATTTAAGACTGACATAGATAGATTCTTGATGAGTTGGGGAATCAAGGATGTAAGGAATGTCGGATAAGCCATGATCCTATTGAATGGAGGAGCAGGCTTGAAAAGCCAAACAGCCTACTCCTGTTCATATTTATTATGGTCTAATGGTTTATCTGATTGTGGCCTTAAGTCCACTTATCTGCCTGCCCTCATACCTCGGCTCCCTTGTTGATTACTCTCAGCTTTGAAATATTCAATAGTTCAGCCTCCATTGGTAGAGAATTCCGATTGCGATGGAGAGAATTTGGGGCTCAACTTTCTGGGAGTGAAAATGTAGAACCTGGTACCACATGGAGTTGTGGGGTAAGGGAGATAGCATGGATACATTGAATAGGAAACAAAATAAGTTCAGGGTCTGACTGAAGATTTTTAGCTCGGGTGCTGGTGTTTTTGCCAAGCTGGGAGGTTTGACAGCAGATGTTTCTTCCCCTTTACTAGGTGACATCCTCAGTGCTGTGGAGCCTCCTGTGAAGTGCTGTTGTCTTGGGCTGGTTTGAATTTATATGGTCCAGTTACAAAACAACAATGCTTCACAGCACTGAGGATGTTGCCTATCAGAGAATCCCTACAGTGTGGAAACAGGCCCTTTGGCCCAACAAGTCCACACTGAACCTCAGTACATCCCAACCAGACCCGTCCCCTTGTAACCCACCTAAGCTAGACGTCCCTGAACACTAGGGGCAGTTTAGCACAGCCAATCCACCTAGCCTGCACATCTTTAGACTGTGGGAGGAAACCAGAGCACCTGGAGGAAACCCACACAGACACAGAGAGAATGTGCAAACTCCACACAGACAGTCACCCGAGGCTGGGATCGCAACCCAGGTCCCTGATGTTGTGAGGCTGCAGTGCTAACCACTGAGCCACCATGCCATCTAGTAAGGGGACATGAAACATCTGCTATCAAACCTCCCAGCTCAGCAAATACACCAATATCTACGAGCAAAATAAGTGTACATGAGGGTCAAAAGAATATTGGTAAGGTGCAATGAAGTAAGGTTGGTGGAGGTATAAAACCAGCCTGGATCCATTGAGCCAAATGACCTGCTTCTCTGGGGTTCACTCTTTTTAATTCATTTACAAGGTTAAGTTTGCAAATCGTTTGGTTCCATTCTGACACTGAGGAAACTTGCTACCAGTTGGAGCCTTTTTGATCTCTCAATGCTCGAGTACTATCACGAGGACTGGAAATGTTAAGGATGTTGTGAAACTTGAAAGGATGCATTGCCCAGGATTGAAGGGTTTGAACTATAGAGAGAGGCTGAGTAGACTGGGGCTATTTTCCCTGGACCGTCGGAGGCTGAGGGGTGACCTTATAGAGGTTTATAAAATCATGAGGGACATGGATAGGATGAATTGCCAAAGTCTTTTTCCCAGGGTAGGGGAGTCCAAAACTAGAGGGGCATAGGTTTAAGGTGAGAGGAGAAAGATTTAAAAGGGACCTAAGGGGCAACTTTTTCACGCGGAGGGTGGTGTGTGTATGGAACAAGCTGCCAGAGGAAATGGTGGAGGCTGGTACAATTACTACATTTAAAAGGCATCTGGATGGGTATAAGAATGGGAAGGGTTTAGAGGGATATGGGCCGAATGCTGGCAAATGGGACTAGATTAATTTAGGATATCTGCTCGGCATGGAGGGTTGGACTGAAAGGGTCTGTTTCCATGCTGTACATCTCTATGATTCAAGCTGTCTCACTGTCCAAAGATCTGTGCTGGCTGGCTTCGAGAAAGGATTTCACTGGCTAGTGGATATACGCTTGAAGAGGCAATCAACCTTCTGTCATATCTTGCTTAGGATACAAGCAGCTTGAACGTAAGTACCAGACTAAGGAGCAAAGGTTTAGTGCTAGGTTGTATCCCAATTTGTACATCACATCAACTCTGTCTTTGAGGAGGCTACGTTCACCCTCCTACCTCTTGTGGCTCAGCCTCAAATTCTTTTCTCCTGTGAAGAACCTCAGATGTTTCATTACATCCATGATTTTAAATAGGCTGTGGAGGAGATGGACCTGGATGGTTCTGAGGATGAAAGATTTCAGCTACAATGTTTGGGGTTGGAGAGTTTAGCTCGTCTGCCTCAGAGCCAAGGAGGAGAAGTTGGGATTAATTGGGATGCCCATCTTTAAGACAACATGGACAAAGCAGAGATGTTCCCATCTGATAGGGCAGGAACTGGCAGGCGTAGATTTGTGGTTTGGGGCAAGGGGAAGGTGAGGAAGGTTTCTTTTATGCAGCAAGTGGTAATGATCTGGAATTCGCTGCCCGCAAGAGTGGTGACAATAAAGCCAATCTGTGCTTTCAAAGGAAAATTGGATGAGTGAGGTAAAGGAAATTAGTTTGCTTCGTTACAGAGATGGAGAGCAGGAATGGGATTGACTGGATTGCTCTACAAGGAGCTGGCAATGGGTTGAATTGCCTCCTCGTGTGCTTCAATGATTCTTTGGAGAAGAGAGCTTTCTGGTCAAAGCATAGCCCTGATGTTTCACAGCCACAGAGTCAAAGAGTGAGAGCAACTCTCATCACCAAATCAGCTCATGTAATGGATTAATGCTCCCTGTGGATTGGTAATGAGGTACACTGACCAACGAGTTCAGCACAATTTTGAAAATCAAACAGGGATCCTGTCCTGGTCCCTACCCAGTGCTCACTTGCTAAAATGTGCAGAATGGCTGAGGGCAGGACTGTGCTCAGTTGTGCGATTATGCCTTTTACAGGTACGTAAAGAGCAGCAAAGAGAAATGTGGGTTCATTGTGAGCAGAGCCAGGACAATATACAATGGGAACTAGGGTCGTGGCAGACAAGCCAAATAATTTTTTTGGTCCCTGTCTTCACAGAGCAAGCTACCAGAAATCTTCCAGAAATAAACGACATCCAAGGGATTGGTGAGAATGAGGAACTGGAAGAAATTAGCATTTGCAGAAAGAAAGTCGTATTGGAGAAATGATGTCGGAAACCTGGCAAATTCCCAAGATGCAAAGTGTTAAAATAGATGGCTACAAGTGATTAAAAAAAAGGCTTTGGTGATCACCTTTCAAAATTCTGTAGCTTCTACGATGAGGTTTGCAGATTGGAAGGTTAAACATAAACCCACTGTTTAAATAAGAAGGGAGAGAGGAAACAGGGAACTGCAGGCGTGCTTGGCTGATGTCAGGAAAATAGCAGGGAAAATACTAGATCTATTATAACGTATGAAATAACGGGATATTTAGACTACCTCAAAATATTTAGAATATTTATTCCTCAGAAGGATAAAAAAATTGGGCACGTCCACAATAACTCTTACCAATTATCATAAACGCGTCATAGAAAGCATCCTATCAAAATGTATCATAGCTTGGTACGGCAACTGCTCTGCTCAAGACCACAAGAAATTACAGAGAGTTGTGAACAAAGCCCGATCTATCACGGAAACCAGCCTTCCTTCCATTGACTTCAGCAAGGCATTCGACAAGGTTCCGCATAGCAGGCAGGTTAGTAAGGTTAGATCACACCGGATCCAGGGAGAGCTAGCCAACCGCATACAAAATTGGCTTGAAGGTAGGAGACAGAGGGTGGTGGGAGAGGATTGTTTGTCGGACTGGAAGCCTGTAAACAGCAGTATGCCTCAAAGATCAGTGCTGGGTCCACTGCTTTTTGTCAGTTATATAAATGATTTGGATGTGAATGTAAGAAATAGGTTTGCAGATGACACCGGAATTGGTGGCGTAGCAGACTGTGAAGAAGGTTATCTCAGAGTACAATGGAACCTCGATCAGATGGGCCAATGGGCTGAGGAGTGGCAATTGGAGTTTAATTTAGATAGATGTAAGGTGTTGCATTTTGGTAAAGCAAACCAGGGCAGGACTTACACAGTTAATGGTAGGGCCCTGAGAGTGTTGCTGAACAAAGAGACCTTGGAGTGTAGGTACATAGTTACTTGAAAGTGGAGTTGCAGGTAGACAGGGCAGTGAAGAAAGTGTTTGGTTTGCTCGTCTTTATTGGTCAGTACATTGAGTATAGGAGTTAGGAGGTCATGTTGTATCTGTATAGGGCATTAGAGTGGCCACTTTTAGAATGCCGTGCTCAATTCTGGCGGCCTTACTACAGGAAAGACGTTGTTAAACTTGAAAGGGTTCAGAAAAGTTTACAAAGATATTGCCAGGGTTCGAGAGTTTGAACTATAGGGAGAGGTTGAATAGATTGGGGTTTTTTTCCTGGAGCATCAGAGGCTGAGGGGTAACCTTACAGAGGTTTATAAAATCATGAGAGACATGGATAGGGTGAATAGACAAGGTCTTTTCCCCAGGGTAGAGGAGTCCAATTCAGAGGGTGTCGGTTTAAGGTGAGAGGGGAAAGATTTAAAAGGGACCTAAGGGGTAACATTTTCATGCAGAGGGTGGTGCAGGTATGAAATAAGCTGCCAAAAGAGATGGTGGAGTTGGGTACAATTATGATATTTAAAAGTCATCTGAATGGATATATGAAGAGGAAACACTTAGAGGGTCATGGGCCAAAGGTTGGCAAAGCAGTTTAGCATATCTGGTCAGTATGCACAAGTTGGGGCAAATGGTCTGTTTCTGTGTTATATAACTCTATGCCCTATGACTCTGTCTACACTTTCTGCTGCCACAGAAAGCAACCACATTAATCCAAGACCCCTCCCACCCTGGTTACACTCTCTTCCATTCTCTTGTATTGGGCAGAAGATACAAAAGTTTGAAAACATACAGCAACAGATTCAAGAACAGCCTCTTCCCCGTTGAAGTCCAATTAGACTTAGGAAGGGGAAAACATGTTTGACAAACCAGGGTTTCTTGAGAATATTACCAGCAGAGCCAATAAAGGACAACCAATAATGCAATGTATTTGGATTTTTAGAAGGTTTTTGAAAAAGGCATAAATCGGAAGCTATTGGAACACATGGGATAGATTGTAACATACTGCTGACCATGGAGAAATGGTTACTGGAAACAGGAGAGACAGCAGGAATAAATGGTGATTCTTGGGTTAGCAGGCTGTGACCGTAACACTCAGTGATTGGGCTCCAGCTGTTTACAATCTATATCAATGGTTTGGATTAGGGGCTAAATGTATTATTTGCAAGTTTGTGTAAGACATGAAAAGATGGCACCACAATTTGTGACAATGACTCAAAGAGGCTTCAAGAGGATTTGGTCAGGCTGACTGAGTGGGCAAGAATATATCATGGACAAGTGTGAGATTATCCACATTGGTAGGAGGGAGAGAGGTATAGAGTACTTCTTAAATGACGAGAGATTGGAGAGTGTTGATGTCCAAAGCTTACTAGGATATGAAACCTGACATACAGGTGCAGGAAGCAAGTGTAACAGTGAATTGGCCTTTATCACAAGAGAATTTAAGAACAGGCTCAAAGAGACCTTTCTTCAACTATAGAAACCTTAGTGACCACCCACCTGGAATACAGTACGGTCCCCTTACCTACAGAAGGAGATATGTGCCATTGAGCAAGTACAGCAGAGGTTTTACTGGATTTGTCCCTGGGTCAGTGTGCAAGGAAAGGCTAAGGATTTGGGTCTATTTTGTCTGGAAAGTCGAAGAAAGACACAGGATCTCATAGAAATTTACAAAATTCTCAACGAGTTAGATGGAGTGGATGCAGGAAGGGTGCTTCCCGTGTTTTTGGGTGTCTAAAACCAAGGGGACTCAGACTCAGAATAAAATGTGAAAGGCATTAAGGACGAAGATGAGTAGGAATGTCTTCACCAAGAGGCTGGTGAATCTTTGAAACTCTCTGCCCCAGCTATCAAAGTTCAGTCATTGAGTGCATTCAAGACACAGATGAATAGATGTCGAAATATTGATGGCAGCAAGGGGTAAGGGTATTGTGGTAATTATTGGATATTGTGGTAATTAACTGGCCACAATCAAATGAAATGGCAGAGTGAGTTTGACGATCCAAGTGGCCTACTTATGCTCCTGTCCCATTCCCTACACTGCTTCTGAATTTTCTTGAGATTAATTCTTTTCTGTAACATTTGGGAATCACAGTTGACCTCCGGTGTCTCCACCGTTGGCAAATAAGACCACAGGAACATTGATGTTAAATACGGAGGGACAGCACCTCATTGGGAGGATGTTGCCAGGTTACTATTTGTACAGCGCTGCCAGGTTTGAAAAGAGGAAGGAGTTGGGGAGGGGGATGGGGGTGCGTTCTTTAAAAAGGTAATGACTGAGTGACCAGGCAATTTAAATGCTTTTAATGACAGCTAGCAACTTCCACTCTAGCTATTCTCCACATTCCTCCCCCTACGCCTCTTCCCCCCACCTCCATAATCCTGTGTTCGTCCAGGGATTTCCCCCAACACTGTCAGTGCAGTTGAGATGATGGAATGGGGGGATCTCTGAAGTTAGGAGTGTCCCAACATTTGGCCAAACATGAGTAAGCACAGAGAAGTGGAGAGCTCAAATTAACCCAGCTATTGCTTGATTGACATCTGTCTCATGTTCCAATATGGTGGACCAGTTGGGCTTAATCCACGAAGAGGGAAAGGAAGTGTTTGCATTTGCATAGCACCCTTCCTGACCTCAGGATGTCCCACAGTAACTTTACAAGCAATGAATTACTGTTTACAATCATGGTTGTAATATTGGGAAATGCAGCTGAGAATCTGTGCATTCCAAGCTCCCACAAATCACTCTATGATAGTAATCAGGTTTTCCATTCTCATGATGATGGTTCAGCAATAAATTTCGACTCGGCCACAGTTTGTAAAACTTTATCAACTAGAATGAGACTAGGAATGAGAGGATATTAGAATCATAGAATTTTACAGTACGAAGGAGGCCATGTGACCCATCGTGTCTGTACTGGCTCCTGATAGAGCTACCCAGCTAGTCCCACTCTCCAGCCCTTTCTCCAAAGCCCTCTAAATTCATCCTTTTCAAATATACGGAATCCGCCTTCCCTACTCCCCCAGGCAGCACATTCCAAATCCTAACAACTCTCTGAGAAAAGTCAATTCTCCTCATCTCACTCTCTTGCTGACGATCTTGATATTGTGGCTCCCACTCAGCTAGTGGAAACAGAATATCCTTCTTTACCTTGTCAAAAATGTTCATTATTTTGAGCACCTCAGTAAGGTTACTTCTTAATCTTCCCTGCTCCAAAGAGAATAAGTACGATCTCCTTAATCCTTCCTTCTATCTACAATCCCTCCTTCTTGGTATGATTCTAGTAAATCTGCTTTGAACTCTCTCCAGAACGTTAACATCTTTCTTTGAAATAAGGTGCCCAGAACTGAACACAATACACCAGATGTGGACTGAACAATGATTTTTAGAGGTGGAGCACCACTTCCTTGCTTTCATACTCTTTGTCTCTATTTGTAAACCCAAAGATCCTAAAAGCCTTTTTAACAACTGTTTCAACTTGCTTAGCTATCTTCAGAGAATTATGCACATGAACCCTGAGTTCCCAGCGCTCCTGCACTCCCCTCAATGTTGTACCATTGAGCCTGTCTTGTCTCTCTATGTTTCTTCTACCAAAATGCATTACCTCACATTGCCCTGCATTGAACTTCATCTGCCAGGTGCCTGCCCATTTGGCCAACTTGTCTATGTCTCTCTGAAGTCGCTCAGTGTCATCCTCACAATTCACTAATCTCCCTTGCTTAGCGTCATCTGCAAATTTACAGAATCTGTCCTCAACACCCATCTCAAAATCACTTATATAAATCATGACAAGCAAGGATCCCAGTGCCAATCCCTGGGGAAAACCACTGTCAACTGTCTCCAATCTAAGAATTGCCCATCTATACCTACCTTCCATTTCCTACCCTTTAGCCAACTTTTAATCCATACTATCAAGGACCCAAAAATCCCAAACATTTCTAATTTGCTAACCAACCTGCCATCAAATGCTTTCTGGAAGTCCAAATATACAACATCCGCTGGACTATCCTCATCCACTGCCTGTGTCACCTCATCAAAGAACTCACTCAAATTTGTCAGACATGACCTGCCCTTGACATAGCTGTTGACTATCTAATATAAGTTTATTTTTCTCTATCATCCTGTATTATGTTCTCCATCAACTTTCCCACTATTGATAACAAGCTGACAGGTCTGTAGTTTCCTGGATTATCCTTTGCCCCTTTCTTAAACAATGGTGTCACATTTGCAATCCTCCAGTCCCCTGAGACAACTCCTGCGTTCAGAGGCGCCTGGAAAATTTCTGTCAATGGCTCTGCAGTTTGCTCCCTTACATGTCTCAGCAATCTAGAGTCCATCCCATCCTGGTGTGGCGACTTCTCTACCAGGAGTGCAGGCAGCCTCTTTCGCACCTCTTCTTTATCTACCACTATTCTGTTCAGTTACCCAACACCCACACTTTCAACTGGGCTATTGTCACCATCTTCTGATTTGGTAAAGACACATGCAAAATATTCATTTTGTGGGCCCCACTCTATCCATCACTAATCTTTCACTCTTAATGTTAATATTGTCAGAAGTTGTTGCTTCCGAATAAGTCGGAAATGACCAAACCTGATGGACGCCAAAATAGTAATTACTGTTTTGATAGGGTTTGAGAGTTAATAGTGAAAGATTATTTCCACTCATTGTAAGCCAGGGACGAGAGGGCATATGTTTAAGGGAACGAATATTGGCGACTTGAGGAGGAAGGTTTGTTGATTTTATTTATGGGATCTGTGATTGAAATATTGGAATGAAATTACACACAACATTTGGCACACAATGATACAAATAATAGAACAGCAAAAATCTGAAGGACAAAGATTGTCCACTTGTCAAAACCAGTTTTCCAGCATCATTTACCGGAGGAGAGCACCACAGAATGAATCAAGCTTAAAGATGTGGAGCTGAATGCTGGACCATTATTCTACAGTCATGTCCTCCACCACAAACAGCACCATTCAAATCAATGACTCACTGGCTTGGTAACAGCTGAGCAGCCTCTCTGAATCATCGCATTTAAAAAGAATCCCAGCACCGCCACCCACAACATCTCAGTGGTGAATCACTCAGTATCTGAGTAGGAGGAGGCCATTCAGCCCCTCAATATGGCGCTGCCATTTAATTAGATCCTAGCCAATACATACCAGAAAGCACAGCTCTATTCGCCATCATTCACTTCCTTCACAATATCTGTTGTCAATTTATCCATCTATCATCCACCAGTTCGTTTTATATTTTTCTCTGAATCTGCTGAGCCTTGTTTCCATGTGATCCATTTAAGTGTTCCTCCTGCTGCCTCTCTCAGTGTCAGCTCTGACTCTTGGCTCTGGTACAGAGACTGAAAAGTCACATTTCTCCCCAGAGATTCAGATATAAAATTTTGGCTGGCTTCCGAGGCAGGACTGAGGGAACGCTGCATTGCCAGAGGTGCCAGTGAACTGAGCTAGGCCACGCCCGTCCAACACACTCGAACCATTCTGTCCTGGAGCCGAATGGGTCACTTTCTCTCCAACATCCTCCCAGTGACTGGGAGGCGACAGCTTAGGTGAATGGAATCTGAAGGAGCAGCCGACCTTTCCTGAGAAGATTAGGTTGACTGATTTGCACAGAGAGGATTAATCTCTCAGCTGTGTGTTCAGCTAGGCCTCACGCAGAGGATGCATCATGTGACCTGCTGCCAAGCATCACAAACCAAAATCGTCTTGCAGTTTGGAGAAAACTATGTCAACGTCTTCCTTTCACACCGCACCCCTCCCGCATCCCCCCTCCCCCGAACCAGTAAGCGGATGAGCCATAACACCAGTTAGAGTCAGGATTCCATCACTCTATTCACCCTGAGCTGAGAATAATGGTGTTGTTTCAAGTCAGCAAGTGTAGAGAGGGTTGAAGTTCTGGTGAGTCGATATGATATCTTTTCTGTCCTAACATAAGTGAATCTTGGATTGGTCAGCTTGAGGAGGTTGTAGAGCCAGCCCACTTGTACCTACCTTTTCCCTCACAAGCCAATCCCCCCTCAGAGGTTGAGTCTGTCTGACCTTCATGTACACGAAAAACCTTTAAGTCAAATGTTTCTCTTGTTTGCGCATCTGAAATGTGTGATTTTGTTGCGCTGTGATAGTTTCCTCCAACTGGCTGTAAAATCTGCCTCAGCTTGAGATAAAAATTATAACTATCATAGAATTTGAAGGAGTCCCAAGTGGCAGTCTAGCACACCCTATATAGATATCCACACTCAATGCTGTCATTTCAAACTGCCATCGTAATCCTTCATTCTCAATACAAGTGTTGTTGTCAAGATTGATATTATTGTCCATCCCTAGTTGCCCTTGAGAAGTTGGTGATGAGCTGTCTTCTCAAAGTGTTGCAGTCCACCTGTTGTGGGTAGACCCACAATACCCTTACGGAGGGAATTCCACGATTTTGATCCAGCAACACTGAAGGAACGGCGATATATTTGCACATCAGGATGGTGTGTGCTTGGAGGGGAACTTCAGTATATATGGTGGTCTTCCCATATATCTGCTGCCATTGTCCATCCAAGTGGAAGTGGTCACAAGTTTGGAAGGTGCTGTCAGAGAAGCCTTGGTGAGTTTCTGTAGTGCATGTTGTAAATGGTACGCATAGCCTCGAGTGAGTGTCAGTGTGGTGGATGGGAGTGAATATTGAAGGTGGTGCAATGACAGCCATCCAAATGAGCTACTTTGTCCTTGATGGTGTCGAGCTTCTTGAGTGCTGTTAGGAAATGCACTCATCCAGGCAAGTGCAGAGCATTCCTTCACACTCTTGACTTGTTCACGGCAGATGTCAAACAGGGACAATGAAACTCAATATTTTGTTTTGGGAGCTGTTGAAAGATTTGCCTCAGAAGATGGTTTAGTCTGAGTTACAAAGGAAGATGGTTATGGCTGCTGGAAGCTAATCATCTCTTTATTCTTTTAATTTTTATTCATTCACAGGATGAGGGCGTCACTGGCTAGGCAGTATTTATTGCCCACAGGGCAGTTAAGAGTCAACCACATTGCTGTGCGTCTGGAGTCACATATAGACCAGACCAGGTAAGGATGGCAGTTTCCTTCCCTAAAGGGCATTAGTAAACCAGATGGGTTTTTCCAACAATTGACAATGGATTCACGGTCATCATTAGATTCTTAATTCCAGATATTTATTGAAATCAAATTCCACCATCTGCTGTGGCGGGATTCGAGCCCGGGTCCCCAGAACATTACCTGGGTCTCTGGATTAACAGTCCAGCAACAATACCACGAGGCCATCGCCTCCCAAGCTCCAGGACGTCTCTGCAGGAGTTCTTCAGGAGAGTGTCTTAGCTCCAACCATCTTCAGTTGATTCATTAATGACCTTCCCTCTATCATAAGGTCAGAAATCAGGATGTTCACCAATGATTGGACAATTTTCACCGCCATTCACGAGTCCTCAGATACTGAAGCATTTCATATTCAAATGCAACAAGATCTGGACAATATCCAGGAGTGGGCTGACAAGCAGTTTAAAAAAACCACGTCAAGACACAAGGATTCTATTGGAGACATTGAGTGCTACAAGCAGCCATTTCATTCAGAGCACTAACGTGGTCATTACACTGAGGGAAACAGTGAAGTTCCAAACCCTGAACAGGTCAGGTGTCCGTGAGGGAGAACACTTACTCATGAGAGACCAAAGAGCGAAACCTCAAGAAGAAGAGACAGGGTAAAAGAGGAAAAGGCAGTGGGAGAAAGGAAAATTGGAAGTATACAAACATATGAGTTAGAGGCAAAAGTAGGCCATTCAGTGCCTCAAGAATGCTGTTGTATTCAATAAGACTATGGCTGATCTGTCTGTGTTTTGAAGTCCGCATCCCATCTACCTCAATAACTTCTAATACCCCTGCTTTACAAAATCAATGTCCTTGAACATGATGAGAATAGAGTGTGAGAAAGAAAGAAAGAGAGGAGTGAGAAAAAGAAAGGGAGAGAAAATGAGAAAGCGTGAATGAAATAAAGATTTTTGTCTGCATGGAGCTCAAGTAGTCTCAAAGTGGCTCAAATTCAAGGAAGTCACCATTGATAATATAGGAACCTCATTGAATGGTACAGCAGACTCGATAGGCCAAATGCCCTATTTCTGCTCCTACATTTTAAGGTCTTGTGGGTCTTGCTGTCTCGTTCACACAGCAAGATCCCACATAGAGCAATGTGATAATGATCGGATAATGTGCATTAGTGATGCTGGCTGAGGGTCAGGTACTTACCATCTCATAATCTACATCTGGAACTATTAATTACAAGGATTACATAGACTGTGCAGCACCGAAAGATGCCATTCAGCCCAACTGGTCTATACCAGATACAGAATAAAACAGGCCATTCCAAGTAAACTAGTCATGACAGCAGTGAACTGCAATTGAAAACAAAATGCTAACACATGTGTTTTGCTACTGGCATCTATTACAAAATAAAAAAGAGCTGATTAGCCCTTTTGAGTACCAAATACTTTTGAAACTTGTACGTTGGCTAACTGCTACAAAAGGCTCCTCCCATGTTCCCTGATCTAATTCTATCAATATTAACCCTCCATTCCCTTTTCTCTCATCAAGCCTCCCTCTAAATGCTTCTACATGACTCCTTTCAACCACTGTGTTCCCCATACTCATTGAAACACAAGCTATCTTATGACAGACCAACCCTCAATAGATGCAGGGAGGATGTCTCCTTGGTTGGGGAGTCTAGATCTAGGGGAAATAGTGTCAGGGAATGGGGCAGATCATTTAGGACAGAGATAAGGAAACATTTATTCACTCAGGAAGTGGACAACCTGCAGAATTCACTACCACAGAAACCTCTGGGGCCTGACGAAGTCACAATATATTTAAGAAAGGTATCAATGAAATATTAGATTTTAAAAGCACCAAGGGGTATGGGAGAAAATGGAATATGGCATTGAGATAAAGGATCAGGCATGATCATATTGAATGGGGGAGCAGGCTTGAAGGGCTGAATGGGCTATTCTTGCTCCTAGTTTCTATATTAGGAACCTCAAATATGATGAATTATTTCTAGTTGGATTTGCAGTTCCCATGACAATTCTGTGCACATGAAGCAAGCTCTTACACTGGACTATGAAATGAACAACAAGTTGAATCTGTTTGATATTTTTTGTTGCTGTTTGTACAAAATTACAACCTGCTCATTTACACCTCACGCAACAGGTTCCTAAGCACATATTTGAAGTATTAGAACCCAACACACAGGATCTCTTGAATTAGAATCTTCTCCAAGGAGCTGTGTTTCCAAAATTGTGGCACTCCCTCAGTACGGCCTAAATATTGTGCTCAACACTATCTGGTTGCAGAATGCTACAAACTGAGTCCTACTGCAAGAACAATTTTCATTTATGTAGTGCCCTTGACAGGAACGCATCCAGAAGCAGTCTGCAACACGGCAGTCAGTCTTGACTCAAGCATAGACAAAAGAGCTGAATTCCCAGAGACGAGTTGAGAGTGACTGCCCTCGGCATAAAGGCTGTATTTGACCAAGTGCCAAGGATCTCCAGCAAAACTGAAGTCAATGGGAATCAGGGGAAAACTCTGCACTGGCTTGAATTGTACCTGGCACTTGGGAAGATGGTCATGGTTGTTGGAGGTCAGTCATTTCAGCTCCAGGACATCTCTGCAGGAGTTCCTCAGGGTAGTGTCCTCGGCCCAAACATTTTCAGCTGCTCCATCAATGACCTTCCCTCCATCATAAGGTCAGAAGTGGGAATGTTCACTGATGATTGCACAATGTTCAGCACCATTCGTGACTCCTTAGATACTAAAACAAGACCTGGACAATATCCAGGTGTGGACCGACAAGTGGCAAGTATCATTTGCATAACACAAATTCCAGACAATGACTATCTCCAATAACAGAAAATCTAACCATTGTTCCATGATGTTTAGTGGCTTTACCATTGTAGAGTCACCCACTATCAACATTCTGGAGGTTACCATTGACCAGAAACTCAGCTGAACTAAACAGATAAATACAGTGGCTACAAGAGTAGGTCAGAAGCTAGGAATCCTGCAGCAAGTAACTCAACTCCTGATTCCTCAAAGCCCATCCAGCTTTGACAAGGTACAAGTCAGGAGTGTGATAGAATACTTGCCTGGATGAGTGCAGCTCCAACAACACTCAAGAAGTTTGACACCATCCAGGACAAAGCGGCCCACTTGACTAGCACCACATCCACAAGCATCCACTCCCTCCACCACTGATGCTCAATAGCAGCAATGTGTACCAGCTTCAAGACACACTGCAAAAATTCAACAAAAATCCTTAGACAGCACCTTCCAAACCCACAAACACTGCCATCTTAAAGGACAAGGGAAGCAGATCCATGGGAACTCGCTCCCTTGAAAGTTCCCCTCCAAGCCACTCACCATCCTGACTTGGAAATAGATCGGTGTTCCTTCAGGGTCAAAGTCCTGGAATTCCCTCTCTCATGGCACTATGGAGCGGTTCGAGAGGGCAGCTCACCACCACCTTCTCAAAGGCAACTAAGGATGGGCAATAAATGCCATCCCAGCCAGTGACCCTCACATCCCATGAATAAATAAAAACAAAATTAAACATAGGATACATCAAAACAAATGGCCAACCATTTGGTCAACATAAATAAGGAGGAATTTGAGGAAGACAGAGTGAAGAGAATCAGGGAAGGGAATTATGGAGCTTAGAGCTTAAATAACTGAAAATACAGGGATCGATGATGGAATAAAGGAAGTGGTAGATGCAGAATTGGAAGATTCCAGAGAACTGTCTTTGTTATTTCCACTCTTGACCATTCCAAAATATTTCTGGCTGGTCTTCCACATTCTATCCTCCATGGTTATTGAAATCACTGCTAGCCATGTCTTAACTCACACCAGATCCTGCTCACTATACTCACCCTCACCCCCATCCTGTGCCAACTAATCTGCATTGGCTCCCATTCCAGCAATGGTTCCATTTCATAATTCTCTTCTTTGCTCCTTTCACAAGCCTTCTCCTCCCTGTCTCTGTCATCTCCTCCAGACCCACAACCCTCTGAGATATCTGTGCTTCTCTAAATCTGGCATCTGTGATCACCTTTGATGGCCCAACCTTCAGTGGTCTCGACCCAATGCGTCGAAATTCAACCCTCCTCTCTGCTTCTCTCCTCTTCCCTCCTTTTAGATATGTTTTAAAACCTTTAAAACTGTGTCCGGTTCTGGTCGCACTGCTATGGGAAGGATATTATTAAATTGGAGGGGGTTCAGAAGAGACTCACCAGGATGTTGCTAAGAATGGAGGGTTTGAGTTATAAGGAGAGGCTGGATAGGCTGGGACCTTTCTCACTGGAGCATTGGAGGTTGAGAGGTGACCTTATAGAGGTTTATACAATTATGAGGGGCATAGGTAATGTGAATGGCAGGTGTCTTTTCTTGAGGGCGGGAAATTTCATGACTAGGGTGAAGGAGACAGGAGAAAGATTTAAAAAAGATATGAGGAGTAATTTATCGTTTTACACGGAGAGTGCTTCGTGTGTGGAATGAACTTCCAGAGGAAATGGTGGATGCGGTTACAGTTACAAAGACATTTAGATAAGGACATGAATACGAAATGTTGAGAGGGGTGTGGGCCAAGACCAGGCAGGTGGGGCTAGTTTAGTTTGGGATTATGGTTGACATGGGTGAGTTGGACTGAAGGGTCTGTTTCTGTGCTGTATGACTCTATGACTTTATATCTTTGACTAAGCTTTCAATCATTTGCCCTAATATCTCCTTATGTGACTTAGTGTTTAATTTTGCTTTATCCTCTTCCTGTGAAGCACCCTGGGACATTATTACATTAAAGGTGCTACAGAAATGTAAGTTTACAGGATCACATGAGCCTTATGAGGCAGAGGACACCATTCAGTCCATCCTGCTGATACCGGTTCTTCAAATGAGCATCAGTACCTAGTGTCAATCTCCTGTTTTCTCTCCTTACCCTCACACATCATTTTTAACCAAATTCCCTCTTGAATGCCTACGCTGTAAATTGTTGCAGAGTGATAGCTGGCTCCCAAGAGCAGAATGGGTACTTGACCATAAGGTCAAGACTTTTCGAACTGACAGAGATATTGGGGGAACCAGGATGAAATGTAGGTCAGCGAGCTCACTAAGGGCTGGTACTTGTGATTCTGGAGAAGAGGAGTGTGAACAGAAGTGGACAAGACAACAACCTAATGACAGACAGCAGCATTTTCATTTGCTGGTGAAAGGTGGCATTCGGCTACACAAGACAGGAGCCCTGAAGGAATTATTCATTGGCGTCATTGCATGTGTCAAGACAAAAGCAAGAAACAAATTGCTTATTGTCACTGCCTAAGTCTATTAAACCAGAAATAGCAGCACCCAGCAACGTTAAATTAAACAGCACGGGGAGCTGGCAACAACATGGCAATGTTACTGAACTCAGACTTGCATGCGCATGTAACTTTCCATTTAGCTAACGGCTGACCAGGAATAGATTCTTCCCCTTTTTCTTTCTGCTCTACAGCCTCATTTCAAATTATAATTTCAGATCATTCAGCAACTCCAGCATATTAAAGAGTGTCTGCCTGTGCTGTCCCCCTCCACGAACGCCCCTATCCCCCTTCCCCCACCTCCCGCACCATAGGATTGCATTCAGAACATGCTCCTGTTGTTAAAGGCAGATTCACTGCTCCACATGAACCTTCAGAGCTATTGACGACTCACTGATGCTCACTGCAATGTTTGCTCAATCCATTATTAATCAATGAACCCCTAAACCAATTGTTAATTCTGAGGGGATAGGATTGGACCATTTCACACAGTAGACCAGCTCCATTTAGTGCCATTGGAACATGAGAAATAGGAACAGGAGTTGGCCATTCGGCCTCTCAAGCGTGTGTCACCATTCAATAAGATCATGGCCATTCCAGCATTCGTCATGTCCACTTTCCTGCCCTTTCCCTATAACCCTTGATTCCCAACTGATCGAGAATCTATCTATCTCAGTCTCAAATGTACACAAGGGCTCTGCCCCCACAGCTCTCTGTGGCATGGAGTTCCAAAGACTCTCAACCCTCTGAGAGAAGAAATTCCTCCTCATCTCAGTCTCAAATTGGTGCCCTTTTATTAAAAGGCTTTGTCCTCTGCTCCTAGATTGTCCCATGAGGGGAAACGTCCTCTCTGCATTTATCTTGTCATGAAATCATGAAGGTTCTCCCGGTGGCTCAGCCAACCATCAGAGTAACAGAGAGTTATACGGACCAGGCAGGTCGTAGAGTTGATCATAGAGATGGCGAGAGCTCTCAGTCAAGTTATGGGTTGGAGAGTATTCCTGGGAAATGGGACATGTTGATGAACTTTTTGCCTCGCAATCATCAGAACATGTGAAAGAATGCCAAATTTCAAACGATAGAACAGGAGAGAAAGCATGCTGAATGGTTGCTAAGTCTGTCTGATCAATGACGCATGTGAATCTCAGCGCTGGTACAATGCTAGGTTCAAAGGTCACACCTCCCCGTAACTGACTGATCAACTGGAACAGCAACTTCCTTCAGTTGGAATTCCAAATCGTTGGTTTCTGAAGAAGGGTCCCAACCCAAAATGTCAGCTTTCCTGCTCCTCTGATACTGCCTGGCCTGCTGTGTTCCTCCAGTACTTCCTGTTTTGATTTCCAGCGTCAGCTATGTTTTGTAACATTGGCTATTCTATTGGTTATTTATAATGGTCAGGCTGCAGATCATAACCAGACAATGCATGAGAAACTCAAAATAAAATGTCCAATATTGGCTGTGATTCTGTGATTGGGATGCAGCTGCTAGAAAATTCTAAGTGCAGCAATAGCTGAAATAAATTAATAATAAATATATTTACAAATTTAGGGCAGCAATATCGGGATTACTCCTGGTGCCACGAGCTAGTGAGGGTAGGAATAGGAGGATGATTGCATGGCTGAGGAGCTGATGCATGGGAGAGGGATTCACATTTTTGGGTCTTTGGAATCCCTTCTGGGGTAGAAGTGACCTGGAATAGAAGGACGGATTGCACCCGAATTAGAAGGGGACTAATACACTGGCGGGGAGATCTGCTAGAGCTGCTCAGGAGGATTTAAATTAGTAAGGCGGTGGTAGTGGGCGGGTGGGGGGTTGGTGTGTAGTAGAAGCCCAGGAAGATAGTGAGGAAAGAGATCAGTCAGAGACTGGTGCAGTTGGGAAAAATGGCTAACCAAACAGTGAGGCCAGGCAGGAACAAAGCAGAGAAGAAGGTAGGATAAATTAAACTGCATTTATTTCAATGCAAGAGGCCTAACAGGTAATGCAGATGAACTCGGGGCATGGTTAGGAACATGGGACTGGGATGTCATAGCAATTGCAGAGACGTGGCTCAGGGATGGAGAGGACTGGCAGCTTAATGTTCTGGGTATAGATGCCATAGGAAGGATAGAAAGGGGGGCAAGAGAGGAGGGGATTAGCATTTTTGATTAGGGATAACATTAAAGATGTAATTAGGGAGGATATTCCTGGGAATACATCCAGGGAAGTTATTTGGGTGGAACTGAGAAACAAGAAAAGGATGATCACCTTATTGAGATTGGACTATAGACCCCCACAATTGTCAGTGGGAAAGTGAGAAATAAATTTGAAGGAGATCTCAGTTATCTGTAAGAATAATAGGGTGGTTATGGCAAGGGATTTTAACTTTCTAAACATAGACTGGGACTGCCATGGTGTAAAGGGCTTGGATGCAGAGGAATTTGTTAAGCGTGTACAAGAAAATGTTTTGATTCATTTTGTGGATGTACCTACTAGACAAGGAGCAAAAGTTGACCTACAATTGGGAAATAAGGCCGGACAGGTGACTGAGGTGTCAGTGGGAGAGCACTTTGGGGCCAGTGACCATTGTTCTATTGGTTTTAAAATAGTGATGGAAAAGGATAGACCAGATCTAAAAGTTAAAGTTCTAAATTGGAGGAAAGCCAATTTTGATGGTATTAAGCAAGAACTTTCAAAAGTTGATTGGGGGTGGATGTTCGCGGGTAAAGGGATGGCTGGAAAAGGGGAACCCTTCAAAAATGAGAAAACAAGAGTCCAGTATGTTCCTGTTATGGTGAAGGGCAAGGCTGGCAGGCATAGGAAATGCTGGATGGCTAGGGAAAATTGAGGTTTCTGTGAAGAATAAGAAGGAAGTATATGTCAGGTATAGACAGCAGAGATCGACTGAATCCTTAGAAGAGTATAAAGGCAGTAAGAGTATACTTAAGAAGGAAATCAGGAGGGCAAAAAGGGAACCTGAGATAGCTTTGGCAAATAGGGCTAAGGAGAAACCAAATGGATTCTACAAACACATTAAGGACAAAAGGGTAACTCAGGAAAGAATAGGGCCTTTCAAGATCAGCATGGCCACCTATGTGTGGAACTGCAGGAGATCGGGGAGATACTAAGCAAACATTTTGCAACGGTGTTTACCGTGGAGGATATGGAAGATATGGAACGTGGGGAAATAAATAGCAAAACCTTGAAAAATTTCCATATCGTATCACAGACGAGGAGGAGCTGGACGTCTCAAAATGCATAAAGGTGGATAAATCCCCGGGATCTGATCAGGTGTACCCTAAAACTCTGTGGGAAATGAGGGAAGAATGGTTGGGCCCCTTGCTGAGACATTTGTATCATGGACAGCCACAGGTGAGGTAATGGAAGACTGGAGGTTGGCTAATGTGGTGCCCCTATTTAAAAAAGGTGGTAAAGAAAAGCCAAGGAACTGTAGACCAGTGAGCCTTGACATTGGTGGTGGGCAAGTTATTAGAAGGAATCCTAAGGGACAGGATTTACATGTATTTGGAAATGCAAGGACTGATTACAGATAGTCAAGATGGCTTTGTGCGTGGGAAATCATGTCTCACTAAACTGATTGAACTTTTGAAGAAGTAACGAAGAGGATCGATGAGGACAGAGTGGTGGATGTGATCTATACAGACTTCAGTAAGGCTTTCGACAAGGTTCCTTATGGTGGACTGGTTAGAAGGTTAGATCACACGGAATACAGGGAAGAATAGCTATTTGGATACAGAACTGGCTCGAAGGTAGAAGACAGAGGGTGGTGGTGGAGGGTTGCTTTTCAGACTAGAGGCCTGTGACCAGCGGTGTGCCACAAGGATCGGTGCGGGGTCCACTGTTTTTCGTCATTTATATGGATTATTTGGATGTGAACATAGGAGGTATGGTTAGTAACTTTGCAGATGACACCAACATTGGAGATGTAGTGGGCAGCGAAGTAGATTTACTCAGAGTACAACGGGTCCTTTATCAGATGGGCCAATGAGCCAAGGAGTGGCAGATGGCATCAAATTTAGATAAATGTGAGATGCTGCATTTTGGAAAGAAAAATTGGGACAGGACTTAAACACTTAATGATAAAGTCCTGGGAAGTATTGCTGAACAAAGAAACCTTGGAGTACAAGTTCACAGTTCCTTGAAAGTGGAGTGGCAGGTAGATAGGATAGTGATAACACAGTGTGGAGCTGGAGGAACACAGCAGGCCAGGCAGCATCAGAGGAACAGGAAGGTTGACGTTTCGGGTCGGGACCCTTCTTCAAAGTTTTTCTGTTCAGTTTTTCTGAAGAGGTTCATAAAATCATAAGGGGCATAGATAGGGTGAATAGCCAAGATCTTTTCCCCAGGTTGGAGGATTCCAAAACTGGAGGGCATAGGTTTAAAGTGAGAAGGGAAAGATTTAAAAGGGACCTAAGGGGCAACTTTTTCACACAGCAGGTGGTGTGTGTATGGAATGAGCTGCCAGAGGAAGTGGTGGAAGCTGGTGAAATTACTACATTTAAAAGGAGTCTGGATGGGTATATGACCAGGAAGGGTTTAGAGGGATATGGACCAAATGCTGGCAAATGGGACAAGATTAATTTAGGATATCCAGTCGGCATGGAGGAGTTGGACCAGGGGGTCTGTTTCCGTGCTGTACAACTCTTTGACTCTAACCAATATCAATCAAACTCAAAACATGCCTCACTTGTGTTTTCTAGAAGTGACTTAGCGATGTGCACAAGTGACATATATTGACACAGGTTGATTGCAAGATGAGAGCAGAGTAGGATTCCTCAGCCAGAGCTCATCTGCTCCATCCATTTTTCTTTCTTCCTCTTTTTCTCCTCTTTTGTTTTTTTTTAAATCCCTTCTTCCTTCTTGGTGATGCGCTGAACTCCCGGCCTCATCGCGAACGCAGACACCTGGCCTCAGTGTGGCTTTCTCTCAGCCCGTGTGGTGTCCTCTCTGCCCTTCATGGCAGCCTCCTGGCCCATTGTGGCTGTCTCCTGGCCCATTGAGGCTGTCTCTGGCCCATTGTGGCTGTCTCCTGGCCCATTGTGGCAGTCTCTCAGCCAGGCCCCACTGTCCCTCAGGTGGCCCGACGATCTGGTGTAGTGGTATTTTGGCCCCCAAGTGGCTTCAGTGTGGATTTCTGGTCTCAAGATGATTCTGGAGCAGTCTCCCAGCCTCGAGGGCCTCTAGGTGGAGCCTAGCACAGCCTGCAGTGAAGGCCTGGTGCAGACTAGAGGCTGGGTGCCAGTGTGAACTGGTTTCGAAGGACGGTTATTCTGAACTTCTTATTTTTCGAGTTTCATGCCTACGATCTGTAATGCTGAACTTTTTATTTCTTTCTTTTTCTGATATTTTTCCCCCTAAGAATTTGTACTTAAGAATCTGTACCTAGGTACCTTTGGACTGTAAGATGGTACTCTAAGTGGCAAGTTATCAACTTTTCACTGTATTCATTTGAGTACATGTGACAATCAAGCTAATTCTCATTCTAATTTTAATTCTAATTCCTCTGCAAGCGAAAGGAAATGTCCAAGCCTTGCACAGTTCTGGATTAGCCCAGATTAGCAATAGTTCCCTCTTGCTTCCTCCGTGGCAACCCTACGGCCAGCACTCGCCAACCAGTCAGCACCCTTTTGTCCTGTACTTTAAATGTGTGATTGGTTGAAATTTGGCATTCTTGCGCTTGTCCTGATGAGTGCAAGACAAAAAGCTTCATCAACAGGTCTCTCCTTTCAGCAAAGTTCCAGTCCTACATGACCTTGAGTCTGTTGGTTGGGGAATAGTAAAATTGCTGCAATAATATTTTAGAGATATGGAATTCAGTACTCATTATAGGTGGCTTGAGAATTTAAATACAGTTAAACTAAAAAAACAGTGCCAGAAATCTGGGTAGATTGTCTTAAACCCTCAAAAGAAGGAATCCTGTCACTCACCCTAGATCTGAGCTTTTGTGCTTCCCCAGTATTACACTGACATCGCTCAGTTCAAACGCTTGGAAGTGGCCAAGCAGCCATTCAGTTATTCCACAAGTACACAAAATTTGGACAATACTTAGTGGGAAGTAAGTGTTCCCAGTGGTGTCCTTAATCCTAAACGCAATTTAAATGAAATGGAGGTGGCTATTGTGATTAAGTACTTCTCAAATAGGAGGGGTGAAGAAAATGAGTCTAACATTTTTATGAAGCCTTCTCTCTGCTATGTCCTCTTGGAAAGTGCCCATAGATGATATGTTTTCGAGTGGCAGTGAAGCGTCCTGTAGTTAAATTGTTTGTCCCTACCATAATACCTGGTGACATCACCGCACCCTCAATCTAGATATTTATTGTCTTTCAGGAGTTGTTAGCACCACTGGCAAAATTGGCATTTATTGCCCATCCCTAATTAAGAAGGAGGTTGTGAGTTATCTTCTTGATCCACTACAGTCCATGTGGTGTAAATACACCCAACGTACTGTTTAGGACAGAGTTCCAGGATTTTGACCCTGTAACTGTGAAGTTACGCTAATATATTTCCAAATCAGAGTGATGTATGACTTGGAGGGGAACCTGCGGGTGGAGGTGATCCCATGTAGCTGCCGCCCTTGTCCTTCTATCGTTGAGATCATGAGCTTGGAATGTTCTGTTAGAGGAATCTTTGTGAATTTTTGCAGTGCATCTTGCAGATGGTATGCAATGTGAGGTGGTGGTGGAGGGGGTCACTGTTTTGCATGGTGGATGATCAGGCGGACTGTTTTGTCCTGTGATGGGGTCACACCTTTTGAGTGCCATTGGAACCACACTCAATCAGGCAAGTGGTGAGCAGAGAGGCATCTTTGCTCCATGGCAATACAACAGTGCAAAAACAGGCTCTTCTGGATAGTTAGGCCTCTGTCAGGACACTTGAGTCCACATTATGGAAACACTGGGCTTCATGTCGTTGCTGAATACCAATGCGGTCAAAAGCATATGAGGAGAGTGTAGCAAGACAGCTTGGAGGTAGATGACCGGCAATGAGGCGATGACCGAGTGGTATTATCGCTGGACTGTTAATCCAGAGACCCAGATAATCTTCTGGGGACCTGGGTTTGAATCATGCCATGGCAGATGGGGGAGCTTGAATTCAATAAATATCTGGAATTAAGAATCTAATGATGACCATGAATCCATTGTCGATTGTTGGGAAAAACCCATCTAGTTCACTAATGCCGTTTAGGGAAGGAAACTTCCATCCTTACCTGGTTTGGCCTACATGTGACTCCAGACCCACAGCAATGTGGTTGAACCTTAACTGCCCTCTGGGTAATTAGGGATGGGCAATAAATGCTGCCTAGACAGCGCCATTCTCATCCTGTGAATGAATAAAGAATAATGCCCCCCCCAAGCACAGAGGACCAAAAAGCCTACTCCAACTCCTATACCCTACCTTCCTAATATATTTCTGAAGGACTGCCTTAGAGTCATAGAGTCATAGAGCATCAAAATAGATCCTTTGGTCCAACTCGTCCATACCGAACAAGTTTCCCAAAACTATACTAGTCCCACTAGCCTACGTTTGGCCAAATCCCTCTAAATCTTTCCTAGTCATGTACTTGTCCAAATGTATTTTAAATGTTGTAGCTGTACCTGTATCTACCACCCTCTGCGTGAAAAAGTTGCCCAACAGGTCCCTCTTAAATCTTTCTCCTCTCACCTTAAATATATGCCCCCTAGTTTTGAACTCCCCACTCTCGGGAAAATACCTTTGCTATTCACCTTATCTTTGGCCCTCACAATTTTATAAACCTTTATAATGTCACCTCTCAAACTCCAGGAAAAAGTTGTTTAGAATCAGAGAATCCTTACAGTGTGGAAGCAGGCCATTCGGTCCATCGAGTTTACACTTACCCGTCGAAGAGTGTCCCTCCTAGACCCACCTCATTCCTGTAACCCTGCATTTCCCATGGCTAACCCACTGAGCCTGCACACCCCTTGGACACTAAGGGCAATTTCCAATGGCTAATCCACCTAACCTACGCTTCTTTGGACTGTGGAAGGAAACCAGAGCATCCAGAGGAAACCCATGCAGACATGGGGAGAATGTGCAAACTCCAAACTTCACCTGATGAAGGGGAAGTGCTCCAAAAGCTTGCGATTTCAAATAAACCTGTTGGACTATAACATGGTGTTGTCTGATTCCTGACCAACTCCACACAGACAGTCGCCTGAGGGTGGGATCAAACTCAGCTTCCTGGTGCAGTAAGGCAGCAATGCTAATGTTGGAGCCATCGTACCACACACGACAAAATCTTTTCATGGCCTTAGCTCATGAAATGTACTTTAATAATTTAAGTTCTTTCTTTTAAACTGAATGAAAGGAGATATATTCACCTGGTATACTTCAAAATGGAGGCCCAGTCTGACCAGTGTGTTTGTTTCCAAGTATGACTGTTTTCTTCCTGGTTTTTTTTTCCCTCTGGGAAGGCACAAAAACATAAAGGAATGAGTTAAAAAGTTTCAAATTTTAAATTTCTCGGCATCAAGAAGCAATGTGTCACTGATGTGGTGACGAGAGGTGGCCAAAAATATGTGTGGATCCATCATTAGAGATAAAAGGTACTGCAGATGCTGGAGAATCCAAGATAACAAGGTGTGGGGCTGGATGAACACAGCAGGTCAAGCAGCATCATAGGAGCAGGAAAGCTTGACGTTTCGGGCCGAGACCCTTCATCAGAAATGGGGGAGGGGAAGAGGGTACTGAAATAAATAGGGAGAGAGGGGGAGGCGGATAGAAGATGGAAAAAACCATCATCTCCCAAACCATCCACAACGTCATCACCTCAGGTGACCTCCCACCCACCGCCTCCAACCTCATCGTTCCCCAACCCCGCACCGCCCGCTTCTATCTCCTTCCCAAAATCCACAAACCTGAATGCCCTGGTCGACCCATTGTCTCCGCCTGCTCCTGCCCCACCGAACTCATCTCCACCTACCTAGACTCCATTTTCACCCCCTTGGTCCAGGAACTCCCTACCTATGTCCGTGACACCACCCACGCCCTCCACCTCCTCCAGAACTTCCAATTCCCCGGTCCCCAACACCTCATTTTTACTATGGACGTCCAGTCCCTATACACCTGTATTTCCCATGCAGATGGCCTAAAGGCCCTCCGCTTCTTCCTGTCCGGCAGAACTGACCAATCCCCCTCCACCGACACCCTCATCCGCTTAGCCGAACTCTTCCTCACCCTCAACAACTTCTCTTTCAATTCCTCCCACTTCCTACTGACTAAGGGAGTGGCCATGGGTACCCGCATGGGCCCAAGCTATGCCTGCCTCTTTGTAGGTTACGTGGAACAATCCCTCTTCCGTACCTACGCTGGCCCTAAACCCCACCTCTTCCTCCGTTACATTGATGACTGTATCGGTGCCGCCTCGTGCTCCCACGAGGAGCTCGAACAGTTCATCCACTTCACCAACATCTTCCACCCCAACCTGAAGTTCACCTGGACCATCTCCAACACTTCTCTCTCCTTCCTGCACCTCTCTGTCTCCATCTCGGGTAACCACCTAGAAACCGATGTCCATTTCAAGCCCACTGACTCCCACAGCTACCTGGAATACACCTCCTCCCACCCACCTTCCTGCAAAAATGCCATCCCCTATTCCCAATTCCTTCGCCTCTGCCGCATCTGCTCCCAGGATGAGACATTCCACTCCTGTACATCTCAGATGTCCTTATTCTTCAAGGACCGCAACTTCCCCCCCACAGTGGTCGAGAACGCCCTCGACCATGTCTCCCACATTTCCCGTAACTCATCCCTCACACCCCGTCCCCGCAATAATAACTAAAAAAGAATCCCCCTCGTTTTCGTGTACCACCCCACCAACCTCCGGATCCAACGCATCATCCTCTGATACTTCCGCCATCTGCAATCTGACCCCACCACCAAAGAAATTTTTCCCTCCCCACCCTTATCTGCTTTCCGGAGGGACCACTCCCTCCACGACTCCCTTGTCCGCTCCACACTCCCCTCCAGCCCCACCACACCCGGCACTTTTCCTTGTAACCGCAGGAAGTGCTACACCTGCCCCCACACCTCCTCCCTCACCCCAATCCCAGGCCCCAAGAAGACTTTCCACATCAGGCAGATGTTCACCTGCACATCTGCCAATGTGGTATACTGCATCCGCTGTACCCGTTGTGGCTTCCTCTACATCGGGGAAACCAAGCGGAGGCTTGGGGACCGCTTTGCAGAACACCTGCGCTCAGTTCGCAACAAACATCTGCACCTCCCAGTCGCGAACCATTTCAACTCCCCCTCCCATTCCTCAGACGACATGTCCATCCTGGGCCTCCTGCAATGCCACAGTGATGCCACCCGAAGGCTGCAGGAACAGCAAATCATATTCAACCTAGGAACCCTGCAGCCCAATGGTATCAATGTGGATTTCACAAGCTTCAAAATCTCCCCTCCCCCAACCGCATCCCAAAACCAGCCCAGCTCATCTCCACCTCCCTAACCTGTCCTTCCTCTCACCTATCCCCTCCTCCCACCTAAAGCCCCAACCCCATCTTCTATCTACTAACATCATCCCGCCCCCTTGACCTGTCCGTCCTCCCTGGACTGACCTATCTCCTCCCTAACCCCCCACCTACACTCACCTTTACTGGCTCCATCCCTGCCTCTTCAACTTGTCTGCCTCCTCTCCACCTATCCACTCCTCTATCCATCTTCTATCCGCCTCCCCCTCTCTCCCTATTTACTTCAGAACCCTCTTCCGCTCCCCCATTTCTGATGAAGGGTCTCGGCCCGAAACGTCAAGCTTCCTGCTCCTATGAAGATACTTGGCCTGCTGTGTTCATCCAGCCCCACACCTTGTTATCTTGGATCCATCATTACTCTGAGTACAAGGGAACCATGCAACTTGGAAACTGCTCTCTGCTGCCTTAGTAACTTGATTTACAAAAACAATCCACATCGTAGGTTGTTCCATTCATCAGGACAGATGCAAGAATTGAACATTTTCAATCGCAGCAACCAATCGTGAGAAAAGAGTCAACTTCCCAATGAATCAGCACTCTTCTCTCACGCAGTCTAAATTATTCCTCCCTTTGAAATTGGGTATTCTTGCATCTGTCCTGAAAAGCCTCAATGGTATGTACCTTCTTTTGCGCTACTTCAATTTGCACTAACAACCAAATATTTGTCCAAATGACAAATTGGTTATTCTTACACTATTTAAGAGAACGCCTCATGATGGATGACAAATCTGATCTAAATAAAGTTGGTGCCTAAGGCTGGTTTAACAAGTTCAAGATAAAAGCCTATTAATGCTGGAAATATAACAGAAATCTGTCTTTCTTCGTTCTTTCTAAACAGCATCCAGTTGACTGCTGGGACTTAGTGGGTAGCGGGATCTCATCACGCTAAGTCCTAAGCCAGAAACCTGAAAACAAACTTTCGGCTGACATTCACAGGGAGTTCCACACTATCAGAGGTGCTGTCTTTCAAATCAGATGCTAAACTAATTCGTGGTCTGACCACTTGGAATATAAGACCGAGGAGCGGGAGTAGGTCATTCAGCCCCTCAGGCCTGCTCTGCCATTCAATAAGATCATGGCTGATCTCATCTTGGCCCCAACTCCACTTTCCTGCCTGCTCTCCATAACCTTTAACCCAATACTCATTAAAAATCTGTCCAACTCCTCCTTTTTACTCAGTGTTCTTGCATCCATCAAACTCCGAGGTAGTGAATTGCACAGATTCATGACCCTTTGAGAGAGGTAATTTCTCCATGTCCCTGCCATATCCCTTACCCTAAAACTATGACCTCTTGTTCTAGATTGCTCCCCCCCGCCCCCCCGAGGAAACATCCTTTATCAGGTCAACGTGGAAAGAATGTTTCCCCATTTACTTCTTATAGACCTCAATTAGATCTCCTCTCATTCTGCTAAACTAGAGAATATAGATCTAAACTGCTCAATCTCGCTTCATAAAACAAATCTCATGAAGCTTCTTCTGAACTGCCTCCAGTGCAACTCCATCCCTCCTCAGGTAAGTGAAACTAAACTGTAGCAGTGCTCCAGGTGCAGTCTCACTAATGCAGTAACACCGCCTGAATCTTATACTCTATTCCTTTAGCACTAAATGCCAAAATTGCAACTGCCTTCCTTATTACCTGCTGCACCAGCATACTAATTTGGTTGGAGGTGTAAAAGGTCCCATGACATCATTTTGAAGAGGAGTTCTTAAAGAAGCAGATGAGCTGATGTCTCCAGCTTGTCCCACAGTTAGCATCACCGAACCAGCAGATTGGACTGTCATGATGTTGCAGTTTTTGTGTGGAGCTTCCTGTGTATGACTAAGCTGATTCATTTCCTACTTAACAACAGTGGCTACACTTCAATAAGTTGCCAGTTGGGAAGAGCATTGGGAAAGCACGGAAAGATGCAAATATAAATGCACATCTCACATCTTGTCTTTTAACAGACTGAAAGTTAGCCACCCCATCCAGTGCTGGTAGTTTCCCATTGACTTTGCAATCGTGTCAGTCTGGAATCTTTTGTAAAAGGTCAATGAGCAACTCAGTCTGACACTTTACACATCACTCAATGTCCCTTTCTCATTACTGCGATCAAATAGGCTGTTTCATTCACAACCCAACCGTCCCCAGCTATGTAACGCCACTAACATCCAACCACACACAACACTACCACTAGCCCTCTCCAGACACATTGCCTGGCCCTGGTGAGTTGGGAATTTGTCTCATTTCTGCTTGTGGGATCTTGCTGAGCACATTTTAGCTGCCCAGCACGGCAAAGGAAATGCAAAGATTGTGAAGCACTTTGAAAGGAGCCTAAGGACCTGGAAGGTCATGGAATTTCATCTGAGTCCAATCTTTAAATGCAAATGTGCCTCACAACCATTGAGTTGAAATGCTGGAACTTATAACCTTATAGGTCCTTGTCAGGGTATCTCATGAACAACATCCTGTGAATGAATTAAAAGGGCAACTTTCAGAATCTGATGGTGTGGGCGATCCTTGAAGCGATGCTTGTAGGAACGTGTTTATTTCTGTTTATTACAGTGATCTTTCCTGTATTGCAACAAGACAGCAGCGAGCAACTTCAAAGAGGGATCATTGTCATTGACAACAGGCCACCACAAAATGTCTGACAGGACAACACAAGCCCTTCAGAAATGTAGCAAAGGCCGCGCCTCGTTTGCATTCAACTCCCTTATTATCTTAAAACTCTGTTAACGATTAACAATGGACTTGTGACCAAAACCCAGACTAAAGTCCGACTGTACGTTGCAGAGCTGGACCAGCTTAAGCTGCCTTCCTGTAATTGACTAATCAATTCTGAATCAGCTGATTTTTTTTGGGCTACTGTTTAACTTTGATGTTATATTAGGACATTAGTGCGCCCAGAGGTGACACTTTCCTCTGGAAACAGAGACAACCAGGGATATAGAAACATGCACGGGGCAATTCGCTTTGCTTCCTGTTATATATTTCTCACTGAGAAGGGGATTTCTGATGCAAAACACCCCACTTTACAACCAATCCCAAATTCCTTCGCGTATTTTGACCGCACTCCCTCCACCTTATTCTATTCAAAATTCTGACTCTAAAGTACAAGTCCATGGGTAACATGTGACGAAAATTGGCTACCATGATTCCTACACTCTGAAAATATGTTGCTGCTGGTGTATGTTCTGGGGACATGCCAAGATAGCAAAACATGCTTTCAAAATGCAAGTCTTTCATTCATTGATTCATTATTTCTTTCTTTCTTTCCTGGTATGACTCCACTATCTCACCCACTTCCCCAAGTGATCCTGGTTCAGATGGTGCCCAAACACATTCCCTGAAGGCTGTGCTCCTGAAGTCTTCCTCATTGGCTGCTTAATTTGACTCCTGCCAGCCAATGGGGCCAATCAGAACTCTTCTTCATGCCAACATCACCTGCACAGTCCAAAACTTGCAACGTTTTACCAAATGGTGTTCTCAATCTTATTTTCAGCATCTCCACCACCTCTTCCAACCTCCCAATATTCTATGATGACCCTATTTAGCATACCCGAAGCAAAGAAACTAAAATTGCTGGAGTAACTCAGCAGATCTGACAGCATCTGTGGAGAGAGAAGCAGAGTTACCGATTGAGTCGGGGAACAGTTCTGAAGAAGGGTCACTAGACTCGAAAAGTTAACTCTGCTTTCTCTCTCCGCTGATGCTGCCAAAGTGGTGAGTTTCTCCAGCAATTTCTATTTTTTTGTTTCAAACTCCAGGCATCTGCAATTCTTTGGTTTATTTTGGTTAGATTTCCAAGTCCAACAGCTCATCCACCGCAATCCTACCAGAGGAACAAGGGACGTACTCTATGCAAAATGTATAAAAATCCCAAAAGAACTGCGGATGCTGGAAATCAGAAACAAAAACAGAAATTGCTGGAAAAGCTCAGCAAGTCTGGTAGTATCTGCGGAGAGAAACCTGAGTTAATGTTTCGGGTCCAGTGACCCCTGTAATAAACTGTTGAAGAAGAGGCTCCCACTGCACAAACACCAAGCAATGACCAACTCGGACGAGTGAGAATTTAACCATCACCACTTGATATTTAATGCCATTATCATTGCCGAATCCTCCAGTATCAATATCCTGGGAGCTACCATTTACCAGATTCTGAACTGGACCAGCCATAAGAATTTTCTAACTTCAGGAGTAGGTCAGAAAGTGGAAATTCTGAGGTGAATAGTTCACTTCTTGTCTCCCTGCTGCCTATCCACCGTTAAGATCAGTCCCCAGGTGTCCAAATTATTCCAGATGGAATAACACCCAAATGGTTATACTTCTGCGGAAGGAAGGGTGAACTGACAGTTTCCTTTATTCAAACCCTCCCTTGTTGGTTGCAATAGGGTTAATTTAAAAAGGACACCTTCCCTTGTGTATATCTATTTTCTACCCTGAAAGCCTTTATGTTTTAAGAGGAGCTAATTTAGCCAGGCTTTCTCGTTAAAGAGCGAGTTGTTTAATTGCTAAAGCATGAGAAAATATCATAAAACATGGCACACATACAGACGATTAGAATTGAAAGGTAAGTCCAAAAAGTAAAAACAAAATCTGTACTTCAGTCTTTAGCTTGTCTGTGATGAGATGTTGGAGCCATCAAAAAGGGTGATTCTGGAAATACTGCTTTTGGCAGTTGAATAGTTGTTTGGAGTTTCTTGGTTCGGCCGTTAGCTGAAAGGCATTTGTCCAATTCCTTCAACAGTGGTTTGCTGACTCAATTTGTTTTCAGCAATTAGAGAAAAGATTGACATCATCCAAGACGAAACAGTCCGCTTGATAGGCACCACAACCACCAATATTTACAGTAAGGGTGGCGTAGGTGTGATGACAATGGACCAACTGTCCAGAATAATGTTGTGGGGTCTAGGTTTCAAATCCCAATACTACTGCCCTTGGAGTTTAATTTACTTAAATAAATCTGGAATTAAATGTTAGTCTCTGCAATTGTCACTGGTAGCATCATTTGATTAGATTTATTGTAGTCACATGTACCTAAATACAGTGAAAATTTTTGTTGTACGAGCAGTACCAGGCAGATCATAGCAAGCAAGGACACACAGATCATAGGGTGCTTAGACAGAACAAGGCATACAAGGTTACAGCTGCATAGGAGGTGCACAAAGCAAGATCAATATTAGCAAGATCAAGGGATAACAAGCATAGGCTGGATGAACACAGCAGGTCAAGCAGCATCACAGGAGCAGGAAAACTTGACGTTTCGGGCCTAAACCCTTCAACAGAAATGGGGGAGGGGAAGAGGGTTCTGAAATAAATAGGGAGAGAGGGGGAGGCGGATAGAGGATGGATAGAGGAGTGGATAGGTGGAGAGGAGACAGACAAGTCGAAGAGGCGGGGATGGAGCCAGTAGAGGTGAGTGTAGGTAGGGGGGTAGGGAAGAGATAGGTCAGTCCAGGGAGGACGGACAGGTCAAGGGGGGCGGGATGATGTTAGTAGATAGGAGATGGGGGTGTGGCTTGAGGTGGGAGGAGGGGATAGGTGAGAGGAAAAACAGGTTAGGGAGGTGGAGATGAGCTGGGCTGGTTTTGGGATGCGGTTGGGGGAGGGGAGATTTTGAAGCTTGTGAAATCCACATTGATGCCATTAGGCTGCAGGGTTCCCAGGCTGAATATGATTTGAGGTTCCTGCAGCCTTCGGGTGGCATCACTGTGGCATTGCAGGAGGCCCAGGATGGACATGTCATCTGAGGAATGGGAGGGGGAGTTGAAATGGTTCGCGACTGGGAGGTGCAGTTGTTTGTTGCGAACCGAGCGCAGGTGTTCTGCAAAGCGGTCCCCAAGCCTCCGCTTGGTTTCCCCGATATGGAGGAGGCCACAACAGGTACAGCGGATGAAGTATACCACATTGGCAGATGTGCAGGTGAACATCTGCCTGATGTGGAAAGTCTTCTTGGGGCCTGGGATTGGGGTGAGGGAGGAGGTGTGGGAGCAGGTGTAGCACTTCCTGCGGTTACAGGGAAAAGTGCCGGGTGTGGTGGGGCTGGAGGGGAGTGTGGAGCGGACAAGGGAGTCACGGAGGGAGTGGTCCCTCCGGAAGGCAGATAAGGGTGGGGAGGGAAAAATGTCTTTGGTGGTGGGGTCTGATTGCAGATGGTGGAAGTGTCGGAGGATGATGTGTTGGATCCGGAGGTTGGTGGGGTGGTATGTGAGGACGAGGGGGATTCTTTTTTGGTTGTTATTGCAGGGACGGGGCATGAGGGATGTGTTCCGGGAAATGTGGGAGACACGGTCGAGGGCGTTCTCGACCACTGTGGGGGGGGAAGTTGCGGTCCTTGAAGAATGAGGACATTTGAGATGTACGGGAGTGGGATGTCTCATCCTGGGAGCAGATGCGGCGGAGGCGAAGGAATTGGGAATAGGGGATGGCATTTTTGCAGGAGGGTGGGTGGGAGGAGGTGTATTCCAGGTAGCTGTGGGAGTCAGTGGGCTTGAAATGGACATCGGTTTCTCGGTGGTTGCCCGAGATGGAGACAGAGAGGTCCAGGAAGGAGAGAGAAGTGTTGGAGATGGTCCAGGTGAACTTCAGGTTGGAGTGGAAGGTGTTGGTGAAGTGGATGAACTGTTCGAGCTCCTCGTGGGAGCACGAGGTGGCGCCAATGCAGTCATCAATGTAACGGAGGAAGAGGTGGGGCTTCGGGCCAGTGTAGGTACGGAAGAGGGATTGTTCCACGTAACCTACAAAGAGGCAGGCATAGCTTGGGCCCGTGCGGGTACCCATGGCCACCCCCTTTATCTGTAGGAAGTGGGAGGAATTGAAAGAGAAGTTGTTGAGGGTGAGGACGAGTTCGGCTAAGCATTATTTGAAGTTAGAGAGGTCCATTCATCAGTCTAATAGGCAGGGAAGAAGCTGTTCTTGAAACTGCTGGTGGATGTACTCAAGCTTCTGTATCTTCTGCCTGACGGAAGAGGTTAGGAGAGAGCATCCTCGGGATGGGAGGTGTCTTTGATGATGTTGGCCGCCTTTCTGCAGCAACGAGAAGTATAAATGGAGTGTTAATGCTCTCCAGGGAAGCAAATCTGCCTTCATTGTTTTGTTGACCTAAGTGTGACTCCACACCTACGACAAGGTGGTTGACTCTTGTCTGCCCATTGAAATAGACGAGCAAGCCACTTATTTGTGACAGTGACAGAAAAATAGAAACGCAGTAACTCTAGGCAGGCCACCCAAAGTCAACCTGGACAAATATACTCTGCAGGTGTACCCAGAGCAGAAAATGGCAATGGGTCAAGGCAGCACCTTCACAAAAGCAATAAGAGATAACTAATAAATTCTAGTCTTGCCAGCGATATTCACAGTGTATGAAAGAATAAAGAAAGCATTTATTCCCTCTGCCACCAATGCTCAGTAGCAGCAATGTCTTCCATCTGCAAGATGCATTGCAGAATTCACCGAGGGTCCTTCAACAACATCAAACCCATGACATCCATAATCTGGAAGGACAGGCACAGCACATGCAAGTGAACACTCCTGCAAGTTCCCTCTGAGGTGCACATCATCCTGACTTGGAAATGCAACTCTGTTCCTTTAGTGTCACTGGTTCAAAAACTCAGAGCTCCTTCCGTTGCAACACTGTGGATGTACAGATTGCAGCTGTTTGAGAAAGTGACTCACCTCCACCTTTTCCAGGGCAGGTAGGAATGTGTAACAAATGCTGGCTCAGCGAGTGATGCTGACATCCGTGAGTAAATTAAAAAATACAGATAGATGCGCGCGCACACACACACACACACACACAC